>CM075856.1:90700543-91300543 GCA_037975125.1 Latrodectus hesperus
AAATAAAATTCTTATTTTCTTTCCTTCCAAATTTTGTTTGAATTTGAATTAGGAACAGCTGCATAGTGTGGAATGAAAATCATGTGAATGTTTGTAACTGGCTTAACTCAATAAAAGCTTTTTTATTTTAAAATTTGGATCACAGCATTTGAAATTTGTTTTGAAACATTGTTAACCCTGCTTTAAATTCTTTTTGTAAATTTTCTTATATTTCAATTTGGTTCATATAAATGAAAGGTAATTTCCCAAGGGAAATTTTCTATTCAAGAAGGAAAAAAAAGGGTTATTTTCCTTACTTTTGAAATTATTATCTATGACAATAACTGAAGCTAAGATCTATATTTTAAACATGATTTCTTAATACGAAACGGTTTTTCCAACAAGGCTAAGTAAGTAACAACACTAAATTTAATCATGGTTTTTGCGCAAGATAATTTTATGCAGGAAGTAACATCTCACAAAAGCAGCTAAGTTGCCATCAGATTAAACTATAACTCTTGCACTCAGTTTAAAATCTTGATTTCGAATCCCACCTTGAGCTTGTTTGTTAGAGGAATTTGAACTGTCGGTCCGTGTCTATTATATTGCCCTTGTCAACAAAAATTAATCGTTGAATGACAACCAGACAAATCCCAAAAAAAGCTAGAGACATTGACCTGTTAGTTTTAAAAATTATAATGAAATCTTTTTAATTTAAACTTTTCCTTTTTCCTATATATTAATCAGAAGATTCTTTTGGGAGCTTTAGAATTGTTTTTGAATATAACAAATAAAATTAATTTATGAAATTAAAAGGAGCAAATTATTAGCAAACTTCTTAATAAAAATGCTTTTTTATCCATAACTGCCCATTTGGAGCTGACCTGTGCATTTAAAGAGAATTTGTTTTATATAAAGTTTCTGAATAATTTTTATTTAAAAATATTGTATTGCGCTTTTTTATAGTAAAAGAGTTCTTGTGTAAATATAAATATTAGACATAATACTATACCGGCCTATATAGAATGAAAAAGAAGCAATAATTAAAAGATTCGAAATAAGAAAGAATAGAAAATTTGTTTTAAAATATAATAAAGAATATTTTAAAGTAACACATAGTATAGCATGTTAAAGCATTAAATATGATTCTTGCATTCATAACTGTCTCTTTGGAGTTCCCTCATCTATATCTCACTGGAATTTATTCTGCTTATTCAATCTGTATCTATCTTACTTAAAATAATATAGTGCAATTTAATAGCAATGAAAGTCTTACGTAAGTTTAAATATTAAGGAAATATTTCTATATTTCCTTATATTCAGAGTCTTCCCGGTGATGATTAAAAGATTCATTTGGGAGCTCTTTAGGAACATTGTTTCAATATAATATGTAAGAATATTCTGAAATGCAAATTATAATATAAAGCACATTATATAATAGCATTTTTATACTTATCTGCCTCCTTGGAGTTGACATGTATGCCCATGGGTCATTATTATGCTTATGTATCTATCAATCATACTTCTATATAATATTATGTGTGCTTTTTAACAGTAAAGGATATTCTTACGTAAGTTTAAATATTAAGGAAATATTTCTATATTTCCTTTTATTCAGAGTCTTCCCGGTGATGATTAAAAGATTCATTTGGGAGCTCTTTAGGAACATTGTTTCAATATAATATGTAAGAATATTCTGAAATGCAAATTATAATATAAAGCACATTATATAATAGCATTTTTATACTTATCTGCCTCCTTGGAGTTGACATGTATGCCCATGGGTCATTATTATGCTTATGTATCTATCAATCATACTTCTATATAATATTATGTGTGCTTTTTAACAGTAAAGGATATTCTTACGTAAGTTTAAATATTAAGGAAATATTTCTATATTTCCTTTTATTCAGAGTCTTCCTGGTGATGATTAAAAGATTCATTTGGGAGCTCTTTAGGAACATTGTTTCAATATAATATGTAAGAATATTCTGAAATGCAAATTATAATATAAAGCACATTATATAATAGCATTTTTATACTTATCTGCCTCCTTGGAGTTGACATGTATGCCCATGGGTCATTATTATGCTTATGTATCTATCAATCATACTTCTATATAATATTATGTGTGCTTTTTAACAGTAAAGGATATTCTTACGTAAGTTTAAATATTAAGGAAATATTTCTATATTTCCTTTTATTCAGAGTCTTCCTGGTGATGATTAAAAGATTCATTTGGGAGCTCTTTAGGAACATTGTTTCAATATAATATGTAAGAATATTCTGAAATGCAAATTATAATATAAAGCACATTATATAATAGCATTTTTATACTTATCTGCCTCCTTGGAGTTGACATGTATGCCCATGGGTCATTATTATGCTTATGTATCTATCAATCATACTTCTATATAATATTATGTGTGCTTTTTAACAGTAAAGGATATTCTTACGTAAGTTTAAATATTAAGGAAATATTTCTATATTTCCTTTTATTCAGAGTCTTCCCGGTGATGATTAAAAGATTCATTTGGGAGCTCTTTAGGAACATTGTTTCAATATAATATGTAAGAATATTCTGAAATGCAAATTATAATATAAAGCACATTATATAATAGCATTTTTATACTTATCTGCCTCCTTGGAGTTGACATGTATGCCCATGGGTCATTATTATGCTTATGTATCTATCAATCATACTTCTATATAATATTATGTGTGCTTTTTAACAGTAAAGGATATTCTTACGTAAGTTTAAATATTAAGGAAATATTTCTATATTTCCTTTTATTCAGAGTCTTCCCGGTGATGATTAAAAGATTCATTTGGGAGCTCTTTAGGAACATTGTTTCAATATAATATGTAAGAATATTCTGAAATGCAAATTATAATATAAAGCACATTATATAATAGCATTTTTATACTTATCTGCCTCCTTGGAGTTGACATGTATGCCCATGGGTCATTATTATGCTTATGTATCTATCAATCATACTTCTATATAATATTATGTGTGCTTTTTAACAGTAAAGGATATTCTTACGTAAGTTTAAATATTAAGGAAATATTTCTATATTTCCTTTTATTCAGAGTCTTCCTGGTGATGATTAAAAGATTCATTTGGGAGCTCTTTAGGAACATTGTTTCAATATAATATGTAAGAATATTCTGAAATGCAAATTATAATATAAAGCACATTATATAATAGCATTTTTATACTTATCTGCCTCCTTGGAGTTGACATGTATGCCCATGGGTCATTATTATGCTTATGTATCTATCAATCATACTTCTATATAATATTATGTGTGCTTTTTAACAGTAAAGGATATTCTTACGTAAGTTTAAATATTAAGGAAATATTTCTATATTTCCTTTTATTCAGAGTCTTCCCGGTGATGATTAAAAGATTCATTTGGGAGCTCTTTAGGAACATTGTTTCAATATAATATGTAAGAATATTCTGAAATGCAAATTATAATATAAAGCACATTATATAATAGCATTTTTATACTTATCTGCCTCCTTGGAGTTGACATGTATGCCCATGGGGAATTATTATGCTTATGTATCTATCAATCATACTTCTATATAATATTATGTGTGCTTTTTAACAGTAAAGGATATTCTTACGTAAGTTTAAATATTAAGGAAATATTTCTATATTTTCCTCTATTCAGACCGTCCAGGTGATGATTAAAAGATTGGAGCTCCTTAGGAAAAATGCAATTGAGATGACGATTTCTTCTTTTTGTTATTTTTTATTGGTTTTTTTTAAACAATTCTTGCAATGGTTTCTTCATCATGATCCATAATTTTTTCTGAATGGTAGACCTATCTGGTTTCAAGAGTAATATAAATTTTCGCTTTTGTATTTGATAAAAGTTGTCTTTTCTTCTGCACGTTGACAGTTTTCAAAAAAGGTGTTTTCCTTTTTAAAATGTTGTGAGAACTTTATCCACTATATCTTGGGAATTGTTTGTATGTTTGTCGAACAATTTGTATTATTAGAGGGCACATTAGACCTATACTTACAGTTTAAATTGGACTCCTAACCAGTACAAACATGTCTGCCATAATTTTAAGTCAATCTCCACAAACTGTTGAACCAAAAGCATTCGATGTAATCTTTCGGTTACAAATTTGGCTAATATGTCTTTGGGTGTATACTTTTCTGTTTCGCTTTGTGTCCACCAAAGCATCTGATCAATGGTATTTTATGAAGCTGTGTTATAGGACTCTATTAGAACCTTATTTTCGAAATTCCTGTAATTATATTCATTGCGAGGTTTTACAGGTTTTGTTCAGGAGATTCTGTAAATTGCCATTACTAACCTATTTGCAGAGATTTTTGAACGATCATATCATTTATAAATGAGAAATTGTCTTTTACTATCAGATTTAATGCAATGGTAAATATCCGTTACATGAGAAATTAATAAATAAAAATAATAATCGCCTTTTTTCAAACCTCATCCAGCATGTATCCCTCATTTTAGAAGAGGAATGCAAAATTAACTGGCAGATGCTTTTTCTAATGTACAGGTCTTTACAAATAATTTTTTCGACTATTCCCCTTGTATAAAAGACAATGTATCTTTCTTTAAGCTATTTGGGAATTTTATCAAGTCTGACATTGATTAAAATATTTTATGATAAATTTAACATCATGGACAATTTAATTTTTTAACAAGACAAACATGATTGGGAACTAAATACTGGGAGTTTTTTGCATTAAGCTGTAAGCTGACGACTTAATTGGGACATATTCTTCGCACCATAGTGCCTCTCGGTCAAGTAAACAAAGATAGGCAGTGTAGGCCCTGGTCCAGATGGACTGTCGTACCATCATGGACAATTTTAACATGGACAATCATATGAACCAGTTTTCACAGATGTTTCGAAATCTCTAAGTCAGATTACTGAAGACCTCATATCCAGCTATTATAATATATATATAATATGAAAATCTGAAATGCGCTTTTTATGCACAGATTCAACGGGTTTACAAAATCCAACTACACATAATCAATTTACTTTTGGTAAAAAATATTCATAGACAGTTACATTCAAAAGGAGTCTAGATTCTATATTTATAATTTCTATCACGTGTTGGAATTCGTGGAAATGTATTGGTAGACAAAACTGCAAAATCAGCTTAAGAATAATCTTTTTGAGCAATGATTTTTAATAACCTGAAATCTGCTATTAATCATTTGTGTTATTTACCCTGTCAAAAATATATATAATCTGAAAACCACAGTAGCAAGCCAACATTAAACCAATCTCTCATCTACATGAGGTAAATTTTAACACGCGATGTTTTATTAACGACTTCGAACTGAACATACATGCTCGGGCGCCTGATTCACAAATTTGCTATTTAGAAAATCCCCATAACAGAATGTGACCATTGTGGTGAGAATCTGGAAACTAAGTGTAAAACCCCATTTTTGTTGATTGTGCTGCTATTAATGGGTATCGGATTAAGTGGTTTAATTCAAGTAACATTAATTTAGGTGAGAGAAATTCCGCATTGAAAGATCATCATATATTTGAATACAGGGTTTTAATAATATTTAGCTGTCTCGTCCATCTGATTTTCGTAAATTGTTTTTAATATTCTTATTCTTCTGACTCATCTTAACAATCTGAAATAGTTGTTATTCAGTGGTTTATCCAAACACTTAATTTTATCAAATATTTCGTGGTTTTCCTCACAGCTTATCCCATTTGAGGATCTGGCACCAGTGAAAATTAAATTCTTACGAAAGCTGCTATTGCTATCCATGGTTGCTCTTAAAATGCGTAATATACAATTTATTTTATTACATGGCCTAGAATATTTTTAATTTTGAACTAGAGGTAATGTCCATATATTTCCATGTAAACAAAAGATCTGAGGAAAGATGAAAAGATTCACTGGACCACTTTATTTTTTGCAGGACAACAAGAATTTTAAATTATAATAAGATTGTGATACACATTATTAGTGATACTCATACAGCGCACTCTTCCTCGAGATGATTCCTATGCGAGCAGCATTGTAATTTTCATTAAAAACAGTCAAATGTTATAAATAGAAATGTATTATTTCCATAGAACTTTCTTCTCTGCGATGAAATTGAATGCGATTAATTGTAATCGATGGATGATAACTAAGGTGGCCATACAAGAGTATAATTTATCTTCTTATAGAATATCCTTTTCTAAATGTTTAAAGGAGTGGAGGTATCATTTTTTTGTTTCGTTGTTTTCAAATTAAAGATCCCAGTAATAAAAATCCCTGGGTTTCATAATTTTTTTGTGAAATACCTAGAATATTTCTTTTCAAATTTATAGTATGCATGTCATTCTGAATGACATGCCATATCTCAATGCAGCTCCAGACATTAATTTATCAAATAAAGAGAATTAGAATTTTATTTATATCGATACAGTGTTATTCAATTCTTTAAGAAGCATATTTGGTGGAATAAAATGTGAGAATACAGGGTGAAGAAGAACTAATTCTGAGCTCTATAAACTATATAAAGAACCAGATATTGTTAAATTTATCTCAATTATTAAAATGGGCAGGACATTTGAGCCGGATGAACGACAATCGGGTGGCAAAAAAATTTTCTTGGCTCGCCCCATGGGCACCAGAAGAAGAGAAGGACCGAAACTCCGATGGCGTGACTGCCTTGAAAACGACCTAAAAACACTAAAAGTGACAAACTGAATGACCTTGTCCAAAAATAGGGGGTCGTGGTATGCACTTCTGAGGAAGGCAAAGGCCCACCCTGGGCTGTCAGGCCAATGAAGAAGAAAGTGTTATTCAATTATATTATACATATGTTTGGAGGAAGTAACATGTTTGAAATGGTAAATAAATTTGAGAGCACTTTTTACTCCCTCTGAATACATACAGGCAATATGGGAAATAGTTGCGTCCTCTTATTTTAGCAGTTGAATATTTCAGCCTACTTGACTACTTAAATCTGCTTTGATTTCATGTAACTTTACTTTATGTAAATATAAAATTCGAGCATATCATTTTAAGGTTTTGAATTTGTATTGTAGAGTTTCTTAATAATACTATGCATTCCATGCAATATTGCTTGTGTAAATGGAAGAGATTTTTCTTGCTTTTACATTTAGTGGATGTATTTATGAGCAACATCATAAAGCTGGTAGGGCTTCTTTGCACCATGATCCTTACTTTATGCTCCAAATTAAACATTATAAATCAGCATTAAGTTTGTGCATGAATTATACGGTATTCTTTTACCTAGGAAAACAAAACTAAATCAGTAAATATTTCAATATTGATGGATATTTTGAGTAGAAATATGGGTACTTTAACAATAATCTAGATTTGGAAGCTCAGGTTAGTGATTACTTTTAAAATAAAAAACAAATAAAATCGTAAATAAGAAAACTTATTCTTGTCTTGTTTAGTTCACATCTGTCTCGTTGATAGTCAAACGGAATTTTGACATTCGATTGCATTTGATATTTGCATATCTTCTACTGCATACTTGACTCTCAAAAATAAAAGATTTGAAAGCACATTAATTTATTAAATGGAAAAAGTTAAAGAAATACTTTATTTCACATTTCAATTTTCAAAATAAAGTTAAATGTAATTTTAAGTAGAGGAGGTTAAAAAATATTCCATTATTTCTGACTTACCTGGTGAAATTTTTAGTTGGCCATTTAACCATAACTCGTTTAGTAAATTTTGATTTTCTTTTAAAATTAGTTTTACAATGTAAAATTTTCTTAAAGATTCCAATGACCAGATTTTTTTAACTGATGGACATTTTTAAGCTTCCTCTGAGAAAATTTTATTTGGAAATTTTTCAATTGTTTTAAATACTAAATCATAAATGTTAAAAAAGAATAAAATTATTAATTATTTAAAAATGTTAAAAGTAATATAGTTAAATTGTCCTTTGTTTTGAGATGACACTCAAAATAATCTGAATAAAATGATTTGCGACTCTAAATGTGTCATGCGTTTATTGAATATATTTAAGATTTTTAAGGACTATTTGTAGCTATTTTATGCAAGTTTTTTAAAAGCACATTTTAAAATCAGATAAAGTGTAGGTACTTTTCTGATTTTATTTTTCAATTTGAAATTAAATCGTGTATTAATTTCTTATAACTTAAATCGAAAAGTTTAGTAACGTATCATGTTTCTTAGAGTTATTAAATCAATAAAAAGTTCAATAAAGCTTACAATAATCATACAATTGTTAGATATTTATGTCTATAATATTACAGTGCCTTACTAGAGAATACTTATTCTAAATTTTCATTTGGTTTTCATTAAAGTTGAAAATATCTTCACTCTGCGGTAAAATTATGACATTATGCTTCCTATTTTGTTATCTATAATGTGTTTTGCTAGTATTGTACTAGTCTTAAATTAATTTTGGATTTATTCTAAATAATATATATTTAATATCTTTCATGAATTATGATGCAGTGTTTCACATTCGTAAGCATTTTATGCACAAATGATTTTCTGTTAAATTAACTATCTGAATAGTATAGATTATTTATGTGTACTTGGTAGTTGTAAGGGTTTATCTGCTATGTTTTTATTTGTTTTTTAAATTATATTTTTGCTATTTATTAAGATAATGTTTGGTATTCAAGATAATGTTAATATCTATGTATAAACACAGATGCACACACACCCACACATTTAAGTAGAAGAAACAAATTATCTATCGTTTTCAGTTTTTTTATTCAGTTGATAGTTTAAAAAATATCGGTTAATTAAGTAAATTACTTAATAATTTATGCTGGTTGTATATATTGCAATATTTTTTTCAATAAATATATTTTGACTGTCATTAGTTATTTATGTATAAACATAATATAATTTAAATTTAAAAATTGAATATAATTGATAGTTATTTATAAAATTTATTTACAACTTTCTTTGTGAAGTATGTTTGTTGATTTATAACATGTTTAAATTTTTAGAAATGCTAATATATTGTTTTTTTCCCTTTATGTCTCACTGGACGAGATTTCTGGCTATTGCAGTACCTTCCTACGATTGTTACAAAAATCCATCAAATGAATTCATAAGTGAGTTTATAACCTTTTTATATTTCCTTGGAATCTGATATTTTTGTGATTTAATGTTACATATAGGCATATCATCCATCTTACTTTCTCCAACTAAAATGAAGCATTCTTAAATTATTGCTTCAATAATAATACATGTTATAACAAGTATTTTACAAATATTAATATATAATAATTTTTATTAAATTTTTACCAAACAAATATATATATATATACAACCTATACGACCTAAGTAAACATTAAGGCCAGTAAAAATTTTTGAGAAAATGTAAAATGAAGTAAAAAGAATTTTCAAATAAAATAATTATTATAGTTCATTGATAAGAAATAAATGCTATGAATATAATTTGTAAATACATAATTAGGAGAAACACGTTATTTACAAAGTTAGTATTTCTGCCTGAGTAAAAACTTTAGGTTTATGGGTTTGTCAAAAAACGATTTATAACACAATTAGAAGATCTGGAAGGTACACTTATACAGCAAAATTGACTAAACCTCAGTTACTGCAGAGACACAAAATAGAGCATTTGAAATTTGGCCAAAAAGTCATGACCTGGGACAACCAAATGAATATAAATTATTTTTTCTGACGAAAAACAATGGAATTTGGATGGACCAGATGGCCGAAACTTCTACTGGTATGATATATGAAATATTCTCCAAGCGCCAATTAGATGGAGAGTCTGTTATGACTTGGTGCTGTTTTGCTTACAGTGTTGTGGTCTCAGTTGCACTCGTTTCAGATAGAATGAATTCACAAGGATACCAAAATGTCCTAACAAATCATCCTTTGCCAAATGCTGACTATTTTGCTGGAGAAAATTGGAAATATCAGCTAGACAATTCATTGATCCATTTGAATAACAGCACAAAAAATTAGTTCCCTGTTAACAATGTTGAAACTGTAATGGCCAGCTAGATCACCTGACCTCAACCCAATCGAGAACCTTTGGGGTGACTTAGCAAGAAAAGTTGATGCAAATGAGAGATATTTTACATCAACAACATAGCTGAAATCTACTATCGACGATGAATGGTATAAAACAGACACTATCCGTTGTCAAAAACTCGTTTTATCCAAGAAAACAAGAATATTTGAAGTAATTCGAAGAAATTGCTCTTACACAACCTAAGAGTTTGTAATTTTTTCTTATGTTATTTTCTGTGTTGACCTTAAAGTTTTTACTCAGGGTCAGGTATTCATCTGTGTGTTCTACAATATTTTCTAATTACAAAATATTTGCAAATTAATCTTTCTACTTTTTTTACTTTTATTTGTGCGCTCAATAATTATAAATCAAATGGTATTTTAATTCCTTAGTTTAAATGTTTCCATTTTCTCAAAAAGGTCTACTGTCCTTAAAATTTTTACTCAGACTGTATATGTTATATTACATCTCTGTTATTTTACATTTACTGATTGAATAAGCTTTTTAAATGTAAATGAAAGAGAAATCAGTCAGAATTAAATTAACTATGTAAAATTAAACTGATTGTTTAAATAGTATTCGATGAATGATAATTATATAATAAGTATCAATAGTTTTATTATTTTAAAATCATTAATGAAGATATTCACTCTACAAATGATCAAATGGATATTTTAATTGCAAAATCTATTAACTTAACATATTTTATCATCTTTCTTTATTATTTTTAAAATTCCTTTTTAAGTAATAATTTTAAAATATATGTTCTGTATTACTGCATATGCATTTTTTATCTAACAATGTGGGAATTATAAGGTACTTTATTATTTGTGCAACTGTTTTGGAACTCTTAAAAAGTAATATATATGAAATGAAATTTTTGGTTATACTGAATTTCGACTGATATATTTCTTTTACTTACCAAAGTGACTCCCTCGCTCCCGAAAACCTTATAGCAAATATGAATAATTGTTCTGCTCCTGATATCCAATATTGCAAGAATTACTGTCTTTAAATTGATTCATCATCAATATAAATGGTTTCTTCGTAAGCTGTATTTCAGCTCACATTGTCTTTAGAATTTCACTGTACTCATGTTAAGTAGGAGGAATGAATTTCAACCGTCCATCATTTTATTTATCATAGTTTTGCTTGTTGTATTCAATAATAGCCAGTACACTTTTTATTCACTGTGGTCTACCTACTATTTATTTCCACACATTAATGACATTAAATTCTGCATCTTCATCAGAGTCCTACTTGAACTGTATTAGGTGAAGTTTCGATTATTCTAATTTTATCTAATACATTTTTCAGCAAATTTACTAGTATTTATTCGGGAAAATTTCCTTTTGTTAATGGTATTTTGTTGTTGCTGTGGCTTATCCTACAAATGTCTGACGAAGTCAGACAATTTCCATCAGAACGTTGACTCTAAGGAAATTGAAGACCAGAAGGGGGATGAGTGTATATCTTCTCTGGAAAATCCCAAACAGTCCAGGGTGTGAGTAGGAGAAACCTGCTCAGTTTTTCATTCAGAAAAGACTTCAAAGACTTTCCTGCCTTCGTAGTAGGTGAGACCCCTAGTGTGGCCACCTGTTAGTCTGGAAATTGCAGTTCTTCTAGAGGCTCTGTCACAATTGAGGGCGATGAAGAGCCAGGTTTTTGCCCGCGTACCAATGATGGTCAGGGAGGAATCCTCCAGCCGCTTTCGAAACTTCAGAATTAACTATAGACTGGTGTTTTAAAAAGGTAATTTGTAAAGGAAGGACTATCGTGGTAACAGCTCTCCTTCTCCAGTCTGATATTTTGTAAAGCATTTGTGAGAAAAAATCCTGATGTGTTATTTTGAACTATGAAAAAATATTTTATTTTTAAACGTTTTTATTAAACTATAACAGTTATCTGATTGAAATTGTTTTGACTTTTTTTTTTGCTTGAGATTCTATCGATTATGAATCGTCTAGCTAGTAATTGTGCCCCTTTTTTTCGTTACAATTGATTCAGCTTGTATTTCTGTACTTTGCAGCAATTTCAATAAAATTAAAAGTTTTAATATTAAGTTAAATCAGATTTAACTTTAAATTGATTTAAAAAGAATAGAGCAAATGGGGTTCAGATTTAAAATGTCCTGTGGGAGTCTTTATAATTTAGAAGCAAGAACTAAACAGTAGCGGCTTTTGTATTTGACCTGTCAAACAAGAGGTATCATTTCACTTGTAGAACATTACAACTTTGGCCTACTAATGATTCATTAGCCAATTCTAGAGAACACGCCATGACATACGCGTGAAATTTATGAATCTTCGGCTAAGTCGGGCTTCGAACTCACTACCTTTTGACAATGTGAACAAAACCCTGACCAAGTAGGCCGCCACTGCCTTAATGTATAGAGGCGTCACAAGTCCTGAGATAGTAATGACTGCGTTTGCCAAGTGCAAGTACTCACCTGAACCCTACAATTACGTCATTAATAACATCAGCTTCTCCATAAAGCAGTTAAGAAATTTCTATACTTGTATGCTGAATTAAGCATGAGTACTTTAGTGATCATCTACCTCATGAATTCGTCGCGATCTCAGTCCTGTTTGCAGAAGTGGATTCAGGCTGGTCATGCAGAACCCGCAGTGACCCACTATAAGCAGCCGCCGAAAATAATGATTTTATTTAGATGAATTTAATGAATTGTACTACTATTTCATGAACTCCAAGCCACGGTGTCCTAGATAGAACGTCATTCTTATTATTGGAAGGTAGTAAGTTCGAATCTCGGTTTAACCGAAGATCCATTGTGCTCACTAATGGCGGCTGGCACACATTAAAATTAGGCTCGGTTGCAATGTTCTTCACGTGAAATATTACCTCTGTGCTTGGCAGGCCAAATATTGGGAATCTTTTGCGTGGTCCCTGCTTTAAAATCCCGAAAACTGCATCCGACTGCTTTTATCTAACAGGTAGGGCCCAACTGAGAGCTTGGTGCCGCAAAGCATGCCGATGCAACAACAACTTCATGAACTCTGAGTTTCATGATGTCCGTATAAGTCCACGAAGTTCACAGCAGCATGGGCTGTTATCGCAGAGTCTATTCTTATAACGTTGCATCACCGACATAAACACCATTCTATGGTAAATGTCAAATCATCTACTGACAAGCCAGTTGTTGTGCACTGTGGCATAATAGTAACTTTAGTTGCTGCATACTTTCGCGTTGCCATACCTTGTGTAATGCAACGGGATTCAGTGGATATAAAATTGTTTATATTTTTTCACATTTCTTACATTACATATTTATATGCAGGAATGCTATTTTGCTCTTTTCAAATTTTCCTTGGTACTTAAAATGTTTGATGGCTCTCTTGGCTTACTTGTTCTGTCGATAAACACCAAAACGAAGGTCTGAGTAAAGGTCGCTAAGCGATTAAACGCTAAACATAAACAATCAAGCGCTACTTTGGATGAACTATGGCTTTGTTTTTAAACAGTATAAGAAATACTTTGTTGTGAGCAGTGCACTGAAATATAGTTCATATATGTTGTAGTTTTTTCTTTGTAATTTTGGAGTTTTGTACACTGTAATCATCTTGATAGGGTGCTGGGATTCCAAATTGTAATAAGGCTTAGTGTTTTATTGCTAAACATTGTGATTTTTCTGCTTCATTGGAGGTGTCGTTGAATTTGATGGCCAGTTCTGGATTAGCTTGTCAGAGTATGTCATCACTCATACCCCCTTTGAAGGAGTCCCATAGTGTTTTGAAGTCGCTTGGTAACATGTTAATAGAGTTATAGCGAATAAGTCTCTGCCTTGGTCAGCTAAGTCTGTCAGTAAGCCTTCTTGTACTGTTAATATTCAGCGATTGTCGTTTTTCAGTCGACCTAATCGTGGGCGTATTCTCTGTATGACTACTATTGTTAATCATCAATAGTCTTGAGATCTGAGAAATATTTTAGTGGACGTATTTCAGGTAGCATCATCCGGGGATATAAACATTCAGGTGTACGGTGTATTCTCTGCTTAGTGCATTAGCTTTCACGATTCCTAAAGGATACTCTACTGGGAATTTCTTGTTTTCATCGTTGAATGATTTTTTTGTTGTGTTCCCCTTAAAACAGGTAGGGACATTGACAGATAGTAATGTTCTCGCTTATGGATCCGTTTGTAATAGTTAAAAAAGTTGTTAAAGTTGTATTCTTAGGTAGTTTGCTTGCAATGTTTCTAGCAGTGTCTTTTGTGAACTAAACCCCGTTTCCATGCTCTAAATGTACTACTAGACATTGCACAGTTGGTTCTTGTAACCGAAATTACGCCACTCCGTTTCATTATTGTTCATGTAGCTTCCCATTGGGTGCATGAGGATCTCTTCGTTTCTGTTTTGTAGTTTGCTGTCTTTGACTGTACGGTAGTGTGTATTAGGGCTGTGAAGCCACCTTTTTTTAGGCGACCGTCTTCTTTATATGGAATAGAAATTATCTCCGGTTTTTTTTGTCATCTATGTAAGGTTTTGGGAATATTTTTGTACACTCTTTCCATCATTCATACAAGGCGAATTAGGATTTAATGGCCTGCATAGTCCAGCAATCATGTTTTTTACAGTTATGTCGTAGATATCCGGATCTTTTTGTGGATTTTGAAATTCAGTTTGGATAATTTTGTCAATATCGTTAGGACGAATTCTGTCGTATAGTCATATGAGCTTGTGTGAGGCAGTCTTCGTTTTTGCCATTCAGTTGTATACATCCAGAATCTAACAGTTAAAAGATATGGTATTTTGTGATGACTTCTATATATATCTTTTGTCTTGATCGGGAAACTCGGGTTTTTATATCGTGTCGTTTCATGGAGTTATGGTTGAGAATTTGATTGTATGTTTCATTGTTTCTGGTCATTAAGAGGCAAGCACAGAGCTCTTTAGAAGTGTACAGCACAGAAGCACAGAGTGCTCTTTAGTAGTTTCTATACCTGTTTCAGGTTTGCTTTTTTCACGTTAAAATAATATTTGTCTTCTCCGTTCAGAAATATTAATTCGTGGTGTTGGAGGGCATCTCATGAACGACGTGTCTCTGCAAAGCGTTGAAGTTCTTCTTTTCATTGTACAATTATCTCACGGCTTGTGTTTTCATTGTGTTATGAAACAAACAAACAAATAAATGACTCCAATTTTGAAACATACACATTAAATTAAAAAAAGAACAAATTTTACAAGGAGTCATGTATGGGTTCGCGACAATCTCTCTCGCCTGCTTCGCGTACAACGAGAGTCTCAGAATCAAAACAAAAAAAAAAAAAAAAAAAAAAAAACATAGGATCTTAAAATCGGAAGTGCCGATGGTGAGACATTACAGACTAAATTATTCCTTCCTTCCCCGGAGTTTTTTTCTTTTTTTTTCCTTCTCATTCTAAGGAAATCAACCTGCAAATAAAAAAGAAAAAACACACACAAACAACAAAGAGCAAAATTTAATATTACAGATAGCCCTGATCAATCGGACTCTGGCTGAAACACAAAATTATATGGAATTATATTAAATATAAAATAAAAATATATCAAAATAGCACAAAATAATTATCTAACACAACAGAATCTTCAACACTAACTAAATTTACAAATCGACACATTTTTATTATAAAAAACATTTTTTTATTATGTACACATGTAACAACAATGGAAGTTTGTATTAAAAAAACATTTTAATTTAATATCTGAGAAAAAAGAAAATAATTAAGTTTGGTTATTCAGCATTCTACTGAGACTATCGGCATTCTGATGTAATTTACCCTTTCTGTCAACAATATCAAAATTTAGGCTTTGAAGCACCAAAGCCCACCTTAAAAGTCTGGGATTAGATCCTGTATGATGTTTTAACCAAACTAAAGGGTTATGATCAGTTTCGATAATAAATTTATACTGACCATCTAAATAATATTTTAATTTAGTAACAGCAAAAATTATTGCTGCACATTCCTTTTCTATAGTGCTATAATTTTTCTCAGATTTTGAAAATTTTTTACTCAGAAATAGGATAGGGTGTTCATTTTCATTCTGATCTCTCTGAGATAAAACTACACCTATTCCTAAGTTTGAAGCATCACATTGAATGATAAATTGTTTTTGAAAGTCTGGACTGTAAAGTACAGGCTTCTTTATTAAAGTGTTCTTTAATTCTATGAATGCCTTTTCGCAGTTATTATTCCATATTACAGTTCCCTTCTTGGACTTCCCTTTTAACAGGTCGGATAAAGGCGCAGCAACTACCGAAAATTCTGGTATATACTTGCGATAGTACCCAACAAGACCTAGGAAAGCACGTACTTCGGTTTTGCTTGAGGGACGTTCGAAATCGGTAATGGCTTTCACTTTAATATCACCTGGTGTTCTTTGACCTTGTCCTACAAAGTGTCCCAAATATTTAACACGAAGTTGAGCGAATTTGCACTTAAGGGGTTTTACAGTCAATTTCGCAAATCGAATCTTCTCCAGAACGCATTTAAGATGTTGGATGTGATCAGACCAGGTAAGTGAATATATAGCTATGTCATCTAAATAAGGCACAGCAAAATGTTCGCAATTTTTTAATAAATCAGCCATTAACTTACTGAAATAGTAAGGAGCATTCTTCAAACCGAATGCCATTCTCAAAGGTTTATAAACACCAAAAGTCGTCGTAAATGCAGCATATCTTTGAGCCTTAGGACTCAAAGGTATCTGCCAATAACCTCGTGTTAAGTCTAATAAAGATATGAACTTCGCTTTCGAAACGGATTCAACACGCTCTTCAATATTTGGTAATGGATAATATTGCGTCCTGGTAACCTCATTTAACCTGCGATAATCAATGCACGGACGAGGTTCTTTTCCAGGAGCTTCAACTAATATTAAAGGTGATGTGTAATCGGATTCACCTGGTTCCACCACCTTCAATTTCAACATCTTGTCTACTTCCGATTTCAGAATTTCTGTCTGTCGTGGGGACATTCGATATGGTTTAGCTGTAATAGGTTTATTAGATTCTAACTCGATGTCCAGTTCAGCCAGTTCTGTACAACCCGATTCATTTGAAAAAATATCAATAAATTGAATCAAAAGTCTACTCAACTGTCTCTTCTGATCGTCCTCTAACTTTTCATTAAAACAGCTTTCAGGAAAAGTCTATAAAAGGGTAGATGAATTAATTTCAAAACTTGGGATATCTTCTTTCTCAGAATCAATATCTTCATTATCAGAATTAGAGGTAAAAATTAAATTAACATCTTCTGGACGCTGAAAATAAGGTTTTAACATATTTACATGGTATACATGTAATTTTTCCTTATCGGGAAATTGTATTACGTAATTTGTGTCCGATAGTCGTTTTACTACTTTTCCTGGACCTATCCAATGAACAGAAAATTTGTTTGATCTAGAAGGTGCAACAACTAACACAAGATCATTTTCTTTAAATTCTCTTTTCGTAGCCTTACGGTCATACCAAAGTTTCTGTTTTTCTTTAGCCTCTGTCATATTTTGCACAGCTAATTCTTGGCATCTTTTCATTCTATTTAAAAGATTAAAAACGTAAGCAATCACACTATCTTCTTCAATGGTTTTACCAGTTAGATTTTCATATAATAGTGTTACGGGTGTTCTTAAGTTCCGACCATGGACTAATTCTGCAGGAGAATATCCAGTGCTATCATGAATGCAAGTTCTAAGAGCAAAAAGTGCCTGATGTAAAATCTTCTCCCAATCTGTACCTTTTTCTAAGCAAAGGACTTTCAGTATTCTCTTTAAAGTTCTATGCAATCTCTCAACAGGATTGCTTTGGGGATGCTGAACGGAACTATGCACAACTTTAATACCAAATTTTTCTAAAAATTCTGATGTCAGGACACTCATGAAAGATGTTCCTTGATCACTTTGCAACTCCCTAGGAAAACCCATGCGGCTAAATAACTGAAGAAAAGCATCAATCACAGTAGTAGAACGTATATCTGGTACTGGGATGGCATCTGGATACTTGGATGACATGCAAATGGCTGTTATAATATACCGGTTACCACAGGAAGTTATAGGTAAAGGACCACATGCATCAACGTTAATTCTTGTAAATATTTCCGGAATTACTGGAACCAGTTTCAAAGGAGCCCTTTTCTTATCTTGAGGCTTTCCTACTCGTTGACATTTGTCACAAGATTTAACAAAATTTTCAATTTCTTTAAAGCAGTTAGGCCAGTAGAAAGTTTTGCACAGCATATCTTTTGTTTTAGTTATACCTAAAAGAGCTGCAGTTATCTCATGGCAGATCCCTTTTAGTTGGTTGCGAAACTTCTTGGGCACAACTAATAATCTTCTTACAGTTCCATCATTGTCCATTTTATTATAAAACAACAATTGATTTATTATAATATATTTATTGTCTTTTGAAGATTGTCGTTTAGCTTGCTCAAAGAGAGGTTTCAAATCTTCGCACACCTTTTGTTCCCGAGCAAATTCTTCTGGAGATGTTTTTATCAAATCCATCCCTTCAACTTCGGTTTCTAATGGTGGCAAAATTGTATTTTGCTCTAATTCTTCATTTTGTTTAGTTAGGAAGCTAGACCTAGAAGATTCTATTTCAGAATCAATAATCTCTTTATTCGTGCTATTTTCCTTCCGTCTTTTTTGAGCTCGAGTTTCTATAGCATTTATCATATATTTTTTCAACTCCTCATGCTTTTTAATTTCCTCAAATAAAGCGGCTGTTTTGTTTCCCAGTAAATATCTTCCTTGATCCAAAGAATCTCGAAGAACTGCTGCCTTTGTCAAAATGTGACCTAATTCACAATTTATTTCAACCTCGGCAATAGGTAAGCATACTAAAGTTTCATCAAGAGGTGTTCTTAGCCAAACCTTTTCCTTCGTGAACATATCAGGTTTCACGTATTTTCCACAAATCAAATCAAGAGTTGCTCCAGTGTCTCTTAATATTGGCATTTGAATTCCATTAACAGTGCCGATACTAGTGTAAGGAGCCATCAACTAAATGTACTTCTAGCAATTTCGTTGGATGCTACCGATTCTAAGTTCTTTTTTATTTTGTCACACTGAGGCCGCAAATGACTATAAGAACCACATTCATAACATCGGAGTTGTTTTCGTTTTTCGAATTCCTTTTCATGTGAATAATTAGAATTTTTATTCTCGACTCTTTTAGGAACATGAGATTTATGATTCCGAACTACTTCATTAAACTTAAAGGCACGGTTTTCATTTTGTTGACGAAAACCAAAATTATTTCGAGGGAGTTTTGTAAAATCTTTCGTCTTAAAACTATCTCTTAAACTTTCATATTCATCTATTTTCTCTGCCAGATCATACGGCGAATTTATTTTAAACCATTCCGCCAAAAAATGTTCCTTAATTTCAATTGGCACACGACGTTTCAATTGATCTGTTACCATTAGTTCCTTAAGCTGTTCAAATGTCGTTATTTCTAATTCCGTAAGCCATTCCGTAAAGTAACTATTCAATTCTTGTGCATAATTTCTCCATGATTTGTCTGACGTTTTCTGGTGTTTAAGAAACAATTGTCTTAATTTTTCGCTATTTAACTTGAATCGTTTAAGAATAATTTCCTTCACGTAATCGTAATCAGCCCTTTCTGGAGGTTCTCTAGCTAACATGTTAGATATCTCTGAAGGTAAAGCACTTACAAGATAAACTACCCATTCGTTTTTTGGAATATGAGCCATTTTTGCTCTACGCTCAAAATTTATTAAGTATAAACTCATCTCCTCTTTCCTTTCGAATTTTGGCGTTATTTGCATTAATTGAATTTTTTGAGCATGTTCAGTCCTATTTGTAACTGATTCTGTGTTCGAAATTGCAGCATTTGAAGAGATTTCCTGACGTTTCATTTCCAAAATATGTTCTCTTTCTTCACGTCTAATTCTTTCTTCTTTTTCTATTTCTTCTCGCCTAATTCTGTCCTCTATTACCCTATCTAATATACATTTTACTTCTTCCTCATTAAAGTTTTTACTAGTTAAAATTAATTTTTTAATATCCGGGATTTTAAAAGAATCTGGAACCATTTCCCCTAACTCTTCAGCTACTTCTACTAAATCTCCCTTTTTTCCCCGTGCTAAAAAAGCCATTTTATTTATTAACGCTTTATCTCAGAAGAGATGCAATAATGAGAGAAAAAACAGACTACACCCACCTATATGCAAAATTTCGAAAATAACTATAGAAATTATTTAACACACTCTACTAATATAAAACATATCCATAACATTTAAAAATTTAAACGAAAACAAACTATATTGTAATACAACAAATAGTGTATAAACAGCAAATCATATATTTTGAAAAGAAGAACAAGTTTAATATTAAATCTTCTACTCTCGATTTCAAGTTTTTTATCACCAAGCTAATGCTTGATACTCAGATAAATTGAATTATTAATCAAAAATGTATAAATTTTATAAAATCAGATTCTTATACAAATACTACTATATTAAATCAGAAAATGAAATTATACATATTTTTAATTCAAAATATAGAACATTACAATATACATTTTTATATGTAATAGCAACAATATAAATTAAAAGCTTTAACTAATCTAAACCAGAAATCAGCTTTCGATTTTAAATCAATAAACTTAGTTAGTTAATCATACACGACATAAAAATGATAATAACGTACGATATTTTAAACAGTAAGAAAATATCTTTTCATATCTTTATCAATGAAAATAAACATATGCGTTTTTAAATACCAAATAAATCAGTTTGATACTTTACAAACAAAAATCAAAAACATATCAATAAATCTCACATTACTTTAAATTCAAACCTATTGTAATCATGTACTTTCGTTTTCACATAACGAAATCAAAACCTTTCTAAAGTATATATTACTTTCATAAAATCTACTTTCAGTGAAACATTCAAAAAATTATGAATATAAGTGTACTTTCGATTTTACACATTAATCTATAACAACATAGTTATTTTAACATATTCCTACGTGAATACATCAACCACATAAAAATTATGAAATATAAATTTATAATATAAGATACACTTTTCTTATAAAAAATATTACACTGTAAATTCGAATACACGAAATACAGAAATTAGCTTTTGTAATATGGAATACACCATTTACAAACTTATAAACAAAATAAATTGATATAGCATGAACACTGTAAATTCGAATACACGAAATACAGAAATTAGCTTTGTAATATGGAATACACCATTTACAAACTTATAAACAAAATTAATTGATATAACATGAAAACCACGTAAATAAGATTAGAACTAAATATTCTATAAATTTATATAACATTCCAAACTATTTATTTTCAATAGTAGCCAGAGAAAGATTGATCAAAATGGCCTACCTGTATTCCAACATTGCGGCACGTAATCCATTATAGTGCACATAATTAATTTCCATAATGGATGCTAATGCAAAGCATTAAAAAAGCATCAAACCGCTGCCACCAAAAACATAAGTTTGTTATGAAACAAACTAATGACTCCAATTTTGAAACATACACATTTAATTAAAAAAAGAACAAATTTTACAAGGAGTCATGTATGGGTTCGCGACAATCTCTCTCGCCTGCTTCGCGTACAACGAGAGTCTCAGAATCAAAAAAAAAAAAAAAAAAAAAAAAAAACATAGGATCTTAAAATCGAAAGTGCCGATGGTGAGACATTACAATTGTCTTCAATAACGATGGCGACTTTGTCTATGAGAGGTACATTAAAGACATTCGTGTTCCTTAGGTTGTCTGTGGTTGACTCGAGTTAAAACTTTGTAGTCGTCAGAAAGCATTCGGTCTAGTTTTATATTGAAAAAGTGAATAAAATGAATAAATATTTGTAAAGACTCATTGCACATTTTGTATTGTTTCTTGTCTCAGTTCTCTGATGTTATGAATCGTTGATCAGTTTCTTCATTGACGATTAATCGCAGAAATCTAAAGTCTTCTTTGGGTAATGGTAGTAATGACATCATTTTGTGGTAGATTTGTCCTTGGATGGAACAAACATAATCAACTTCATCTGTGTTAGTGTTAAAGTGGCACCGAATGCGGTCATTTAGAAGCATTGATTTTACGCTTTATGTTTTGAAGAAAGTGGATTTTTGATTCTGGAGTTTTCCCGATCATGTAATGTAGAAATTCCTGCGGAAGTGGTCCCAGTAGTGGTAATCGGAACATTTCCATTTTTCCCTTTTACTAATTAATTCTCCGATTACGATATGTATGTGTTTGTCATATTCTTTCGTCGAGTCGTAGTGGAATGCTTCATTTAATAAGGTGTACTGTTTAATTGTTCTCGACCCCGCTTGTCGCATAGTGATATTTTTATGGGTGTCTTGCGTTTGCAGTCTTTTATTATAATTTGTCACAATTCTTGATTCTTCAATTCGTTCATTTCTTTGTACTTCGATTTCACTGCTTTTCGTGGTTTTCATTTTCGTTCGTTGGAAACGTTAACATCCTTCGCGCTCTTCGACTGCTTCGTTTTTATTGTCACTGATTTGCTCCAGAACTGGCTATATCTCTTCCTTTTTTTACGTTTAAGAATTCTGCAAAATATAAATTAAATCATTTTTTAAGAAATACAATAAGTACATTTTAAAGACTTTTCAACACTTTATTAACGATTTATATTCAATCCCTGTATCACTTTGATTATTCACATGTTACATGTGTTCAAAAATTGTTCCAGAAATTTCTAGAGGACAAAACATCCAGCTCGTGTATGTTCAAGAGCATGCCCTTCAAGTAAAAATGGGAACATTCTTGATTTACGGGAGATGAAAGGTTACCACCCTATATACGAGGGTTACTCTGAAATTTTTTAGATACGCGCAGACGAGAATTTACAAAATAAATATAACGGTTTAATTTTAAAGTACAAAGTATTTTAACACAGAAGACCATTTTTTACTCACTTACTTCAACTTGTTTAGCGTGGAATAAATTTTAAACAGAAGAGAAAATGGAGTTGACGCGAGAACATTTTCGCGCTATGATTTTCTACGATTTCAAAGCAGGATTCAATCAAGAAGAATGGCGTTCAACGGTTGCAATTAGCATTGGGTGATGAATCTCCAGCTCGTGCTACTGTATTCAGATGGTTTAGAGAATTTAGAAGAGGTCGCAATTTTCTTCAGGATGAAGAACACACAGGAAGGCCGCCGTCGGCAGTGATCCTGGATAATGTGTCTGCCATACGAAAAATGTTAATGGATGATAATCTCTGTACCTATCAAATGATACAGAAGGAACTTAACATTGGATCCACAGCCATACACAAAATCATTCATGAAGAATTACATATGAAAAAAGTAGTTTGCAGTTGGGTTCCCCATAATCTAACTGAGCAACAAAAAGAGGAGCGTGTCAGAATCAGTAAAGAAACTCTTAATATGCTGAATGATGGTGGCCACCGCATCATTTCTAAAATTGTAACAGGTGATGAAACGTACATACCGTTTTTTGACGTTCCAATACGTCAAGAAAGCAAAGTATGGGTCTTTGAAGATGATCCCACGCCGACAATGGTGAAAAAACAACCATTTTCTTCAGAAGTACGGGATGGGTCAAAGCCATCTAGTTGGAAGGACAGAAGACAGCAAACTGGTATACCACTAAATGTATTCCGGAAATTCTACAAGAACTGAATGTTAGGGGACTAATGCTTCACCATGATAATGCATCTTCACATGCAGCCGGATTAACAGTTGAGTTTCTTAAACAAAAACAAATTAAAGTGATCGAACGTCCGCCGTATTCACCTGATATAGCTATGTGTGACTTTTGGTTATTCTTTAATCTAAAAAAGAACTTATGTGGACGTCGTTTTCATTCAGAAGAAGAGTTTATGGCTATAAATGCATTTTTTTCATCTATTCGAAGAAATGAATGACTTGAGGCATTTAATCTGTGGAAAATTCGTCTACAAAAGTGCATTGATGCTGGAGGAGACTACTTTGAACACACCTAAAATTTTGTAAGTATAACTTTAAAAACCTAGTTGTATCTCAAAAATTTCAGAGTGACCCTCGTATAACTCTCTAGTTCGTACCGGAACTTATTTAATAGCTTTAGTGTCAGGCACATTGTATGCTTGATTTATAATACATGTTGATTATGTTTGTAATAGTAGTGAAATTAAATAGTAAGACATGTACAATAAATCTTTAAATCGTAAATTTCTAGCAAAAGAAACTTTTTAAATATTTATAGACATGAGTTTTGTTAAATCTATCGATGAAAAAAATATCCTAAAATAAAGTCAATATATTTTAAAACTCTAAGAAAACGATCGAAATAATTAAGTCATCATAGCGGTTTTTGAAATCACTTGGTCGAGTTTTCTACCAAATGATTAGCTGTCTACCGTCGATTGAATAATTCTAGGATTCGATCCCTACCTTGTAGTTAGATGTCTATAATTATTATATATAATTGTAGGCCTTTGTCTACTTTTACATCTAATGCAAAAAAAAAAAAAAAATGGAGCGTTGTAAGTAGTTCCTGAACTTCAACCTGGCCTGTTCTGACCAATTGTTTCCAGCTAAAAATTTCAACTTGTTAATTTCTTGCTTCTATCCATTTAGTTAAGCTAAGGTAGTAATGCGTTTATGAAATTTTGGTTTCTTCGTTCCTTGTTTTTACGCATTTCCTGTAAAGCTCATGAAGTTTTTAATTTGAATTTGTTGCATAACACATAAAGTGTATACAATTGCAGTGGTTTGTGTCTTTGTCATTGATAGTAAAGTAATTATATAACCTGAAACAATCATAACTTATATACGAAAGAAATGCTGTTCTGCTAATTGATATTCGATTCTACAACTAAAGACTTGAATTTGTTGCACTAAACTTTTCAATTTAGTAAACTTTACAAAAATCTGATGCTTAGGTTCCTTACAACTTTTTTAAATGTAAGTAGTTCTTCGAGTTTTTAAAGTATTACGAAAGCTGAAAAATGTGTGTGCATTAAAAAATCGGAGCTTTGATGAATACGCATTACTCAAGGCGTTATCTAGTTAACAGTTGAAGACTAGTGACTATGAATTTGATATGGGGAGACTGGAACGAGGTGTAAATATGAAGTGAAATATGTTGGAGACAAGATAAGAAAGGTTTTTCAATGTATCGCAGTCTGATTCCATTCTTAATTAGGTTTTAAATATATATACCGTTTCAATAAAAGTTTAAATGCGATATAAGATTGCTAAATTGTCGAGTCAATCATGACTATAATGTTAGTCATGATTGACTCGATAATTATATATATTTCAACTCGCGATATTTATATAAAAAATTGAAGATTCTTTTTGAAGGAAAATGTTACATTACAAACAAGTAGATAAACGCATGAAAAAAGAATTGTCCTCATAAATATCACGCTAAGTTTGAAGAGCTTTCTATTAAAAAAAAAAAAAAAAAAAAAAAACATAGTTAAATATTTATTCCTCCCCCCCGATATACGGAATATTTAAGTGTCTGGAACGAGAGAACTCTTCCATTGCCTTAGGTTTAAACTTATTCCATTTAAAAAAGCGTAACCAGCAGTGGAATTTGATTTCGTAATACCGTTTCAAATGGAAATTTTTTCTCTCGTGTTAAAAAACCGAGGGTTTTTAACGACTTAAGGGTCTTAAGGATTTTCTTACCTTGTCTTGCGACACGTGTCATTTTATTGACACCTGTTGGACTCGGACGGCATTTCATAAACAAGATTTTTCATTCTTCTTAGAAAAGAAGTGGATCTAGTGTTTGTTAGGTTCCTAGCCTAAATGGCCATGTACCTTCTGTTCCTAAAAAATTTTTCTACACCTAACTTTAGTTGAGATTAACATAATGATTTCAAAACATAAGGTTATGTAACACAAAAGATTAAGAAAATATTTTGCTTAGGTTAAAGTGCTCCCAACGAGAGTTCTTTGCATGAGATTGAATAAACATAAAAAAACAAAATTTGAATACACATTACAAACAAGAGTGCAGAAAAAGAAATATTTTTAAATTACAGTTATATACATAGTATTAATATACACAGTATTGATATAACTATATAAAGACGAAATATATTTTATTCCATTATATATACATATATAAAAAAAATAAAAAGAAATATGCATATATATAAATAGAAATTTTTTCCTTTTCTGTATTTTATTTTTTTTTAAGTATAAGAATAAGAAATTATTTATTTCTACTTTTTGGGAGGCGAATAGATAAGTTTGAATGTGGCTTAGCCCGTAGAACCACCCTTGGTCTGTGGAAATTGGAAAGTTCATAGGGACTGTAGTTTTCAATTGCTTAAATTTCAGAGTTATCAATTTCATAAAGTTTGTTGTAGAAGCGAAAAGCAAGGAATTGGACGTAAGGGGAAGGACACCCAAATTGTTTCTGATGTAGAAGTCTGATTGAGTGATCAGTCTAAGAAATTTAATTTGCTGACCCTCAAGAAGTTTCAGGTTCGTTTCCGCAGCACCACTCCAGATTGGGGCTGCATAGGTGATAATAGGGCGAAGGTATGATTTATAAATCAATAGCTTGTTAGCCATGGAGAGCTTTGATTTGTAGGCAAATAAGGGGTAGAGTGAAGTTTTGGCAGAAATAAATTTATTCTTAATTTTATTAATATGGGCTTTCCAGGTAAGTTTTTTATCTAACGTAAGACCGAGGTACTCGACTTTATACAGGGGACCAAAAAACCGCTTAGTTGAATCTGGGGGGATATAGTACGTTTCCTAGTAAAAATGACAGCAGTGGATTTGTTTGGATTTATTTTAATTTTCCACTTATTAAGCCACTCTTCAATGGTCATGAGGTGTTCAGTAAGGGTAGCATGGATTTTCCAGTAGAGAGAGCTAGTGGACAAAACGGCAGTATCATCCGCAAACAAGCAGAGCATAGTATTTTGGTGTTGCGGAATATCATTGATATAGATGTTAAATAAGAGAGGACCCAGCAGGGATCCTTGCGGTACGCCTGCAAGAATGGGTCTGTCCAGAGAGATATCTTTTCCTACTCTAACAGTAAAAGAGCGGTTGGAGAGGTAATTATTAATTAAAGTAATTAATTGGGTTGGGAAATGGAATTTAATTAGTTTGTAAATTAGACCAGGGTGCCAAACTCTATCGAACGCTTTTTCTATATCAATGAATATTCCTCCCGTGGATTTTTTGTACGCGATTCCTTTTGAAATTTTTTCTACTACTCTGAGTAGTTGGTGGGTGGTAGAAAGTTTTTTACGGAAGCCAAATTGTTGAGGAATAATAATTTTGTTGGTCTCATCAAAGGCCAGTAATTTATTAAGAATAATTTTTTCGGCAATCTTGGCCATAGTCGGCAAAAGAGAAATCGGTCTATAATTGGATGGGAGATTTTTGCTTTTACCCTTCTTGTGGAGCGGAATGATAACTGCCCTTTTCCATACTTTTGGAAAATGACTTGTTTTCAGTATACTGTTGATGATTGCAGAGAGGCAGCAAATTGCTCTAATAGGGAGCTGTTTCATAATTTTGTTGTTGATATTATCATGACCGGGACTTTTTTTGGGTTTGAGTTGTTTAATAATTTCTTCAATTTCTGAAGCAGGTGTTTCAATGAAAGGCTGATTATTAATGTTGTTAGTCAGGAAATTAGTTACTGTGTTTATAATTTGCTGGTCATTTTGTGGATTACTGATGTTGTTTGCTTGAAATTGTTTTTCAAGACTGTTTGCCAAACATTCCGCTTTTTCAAAATTTGTGAGTGCTACTTTGGCGCCATCTATGAGTGGGGGGACACACTCCTTGTTGTTTCTCCTTTTATTAGCTGCTCTCCAGAAGGATCCATCCTCCACATTGAGATTAGTGAGGTATGCATTCCATGAGTCATGGTTATGTAAAGCTATTTTATTTTTGATTATTCGTTTTAAGGCATTAATTTGATTTTTAATCACTGGAGATCTGGTTCTATTATGAGTTTTCCTTAATTTATTTCGTTTTTTAATTAAATCAATTATATTGTCTGGCAAGTATTCTATTTGATGATTCATTTTGGTGAATTTACTGTGATTGAGAGCAGTATTTATAATAGAAGTAAAATTATTAACATTTTCTTCAAGTTGGGATGGGTCATCAGTTAAATGAAAGGCTTTATCTGGAATTAAACAGTTAATTTTATTTCTAAACTTACTCCAATTGTGGCAGGTTTTTTGCCAATCACTTTCTTGCTGATTATTTTTGCTGAAGAAAATTAGCACTGGGTAGTGATCGGACGGGAGCTCCTCGATTGTTGATAATTTCATGGGAGGTTGGATACCCCTAGAGAGCATTAGATCTATATAATTTGCATGTGTAGGGCCGAAATGAGTGGGTTTATCGGGTTTAAAAATGGTAAAGTCGGTATTGTTTATAAGGGAGTTTAGGACTTTTCCAGTACTGTTTGCATAATTGCAACCCCAGTTCTGGTGTTTAGCATTGAGGTCCCCAGCGAGGATGATCTTAAAAGTGAGTGCTGCTAGGTTTTCAATGTCAACAGAAAGAAGTGATGAATTGGAGGTGGGGGGATGTAGAGTGACGCCACTGTAATGTCAGAGCTGTCCGAGAAGTGTAGTTTGATAATTGTCGCTTCAGCAAAGTGCAATTTAGGTGTGGGAATATGTGTATGGCTGATCTTTGTTTTGATTAGAATGGCCGTACCTCCCTGGCGAACGGTGCGGTCGTTTCTGTAGATATTATAGTTAGGTACATTGAGGTTATGAGTCTTAACAAGGTGGGTCTCCTGAAGTAGAATAATATCAGGATTGTTTTTCGTTATAAATGTTTTAAATTCCGGAAGTTTATTGTGCAAACCATTTGCGTTCCATATCATAATTTTCATATTTTCGAATTTTTTAATTATCATTGTTAGTTTCATTTAAACTAAGAGCTTTTAATAAAATGTTGACTTTATCTGTTGGATGGATGGTCTTCTCTAGAAGAGGTACTGCCTGTAACAGTGCAGGATAAGCTTTAAATATTATATTAATTTCTTTAAACAGTTGAAGAATGGTATGAATGTTTTCAATTTGTCCTAAGTTAGGTAGGTTGGGAGTAGGAATAGTGTTGCTTTGGGGCTGTGGTGTAATATTTTGTGCAGTAGCTTGCGCAAAGGAAAAATTTTTTTAATTGAATTTGCAGATTTTGTAATCGTAGGTTGCGATTTTTTGTTTTTATTAGCTGGATTCGCAGGGCAGCCTGCGTATGAGGCGGTATGTGAATTGCCACAGTTACAACATTTTGGGGAATCTATTTTTTTATGGGGGCAATCTTTAGTTGTGTGTTTTTCACCACACTTCACGCAGTTCGGTTTTAAATGACAAATTGCAGAGTTATGCCCATACCCTTGGCAATTATAGCACTGCGTAGGTCTATTATTAATGTATGTTTCGACTCTGATAATTAAATTCATTATTTCTTTGACATCATGAATTTTGGAGGCTACTTCATTAGAGTTTAGGGTGATTAAGAAGCAGGGAATGGGTTCTTTGACCCTGTGTTTTCTCATGACTGCTACTGCGGCTACATCAAAGCCTTTGTTAGTCAGCTCTTTCTTTATTAGTTCAGGGGGTGGTGCGGGGTAAGCCTTTAATAACAACCTTAATGGGTTTTTCAAGACGGTTTTTAATTACTAAGCATTCGATTTGATTGTCCAATAAATATTTTGTTATTTTTCTGTGCATTTCCGAGGAGGCTGGAAATACTTTGAGAAATTCTCCTGATAGTTTTGCTGTAATATTTTTGTCGCAATTTATTTTAAGATCGTTTAAGAGTTCAGTGAAATTACTTTTAAGTTTGATCAGAATAGGGGGAATGGAGTTTCTGGGAGAAGCGGTAGTTGGCTGACTACTGTCAACATTGTCGCGAATTTCAGTTTGCAAATTACTTAAAAGAGAGAATTTATTAATTGTGTTAGTTTGTGGATTGGGAGTGGTAATTTTAATATTTGCCGTTTTTCTGGGTCTAATAAAACCCTCCTCATCACTATTGTTAGTTAGAGCTCTCTTATTTTTAGTTGGGGTGTTATACATAATTACATCTTTACTAGTAGTTGGTAATTGGGAGGAGCTATACATAACATTGTTTACATATGACCATGAGTTATTTACAGTAGTATTGTCATTACACATATTGTTATCAATAGATACAGTATTAGTCGTATTATTAATATTTTGCATATGATTGTTTACGCTACAATTGTTTACATTTATCATAGAATTTACATTACCGACAATAACAGAATTAGAATCATTGCACTCATTAGTAGCAATAGCATTATCTATATTACAATCTATTTTGTTAATGCTGTCTGATAAATGATCATCAGAGTCATAAGATTTTACAAGTTTAGATTTGCTATTTTGTAATTTAGAACTATTTTTAGCATCATTTGCATTTAACACCGACCATTTATTTTTACTTTTAGATAATTTGATTACGTTTCTTTTAGTTTTAAGATTTTTAGATTTAATACCAGTTTTAAGAATTTTATGAGTTGAAATATCATTATCAATATCAGTATCGGAATTACTACATACATTATTATTACCATTATCATCATGCAAAGAACAATTTGAAATTAAACAATAACCAAATTGGGAGCACTTACCCCGTAGTTCTTGACTGCTGATGAATGCATGTTTGTAAAGTCCGTATTGGTATATCCAGATTTGATTTTTATGAAAGTTCACATCTTGGGATCCAATCACTTCCATAAGTCGTTTTTGGGTGGTAGCAAGTGATTCCAGTAGTTTACTTTTTTTAACTAATTCCCTAAGGGTCTCACATCTTTCCACTTTTGTGATAGGAACACAAGGATCAAGAGATAACAATGCATCCAAATTTGGCACTACACTTCTTATTGCACTCTGTATGTACGAACGCACTTTAGTAGTGACTGGGTAGTCGCCATCACCAGAGGCATTTGGAGATTTGACATTAATTGGTTGGCTCTGCATAGAACCAGGTAGTTCAGGCATTGACACGTGAGGAACACGAACAGTTTGCACAATAAGTTGATGGCTCTGGAAAGGGCCTTTGGACCCGGGCATATCCTTGACACGATCACTAGGTGCACTTAGGGGAGGAAAGTCACCATAATCCATAAGCACAGGTGGCGGAGTCGCAGAAGTATCCATACCGGGTAATTCATTGGAGTAGCTGGCATCCGGAATGTCCATAATATTGCCGGTAAGTTCCGGCAGGGGTGAACGGAGCCCCTCCGGGGGTCGGTCGGCGGCGCCGCCGTCCTCAGCCATCGGCGGGAAGGGGCAGCGCTGGGAGAAACAAGCAAGAACCGGTTCGCGTTGTCAAAATTGCTAAGCACGAGCTTAAGTAAAACACGTCTTATCACTTCAACAGTCGAAACGAGAGTCCCTTCCTCTTAGAGTTGGGTTTGTATGTCATTGGGCACCTCTGCTTTTATCAGCATTTTGTACCGTTAACTCCAAACCCAATGTTTCCTAGTTCCAGTTGCTCGGGTCACCCACTTTATTAATAAAGTCTCGATAGCCCTTTAATGGAGTCTAGGTGTAATTCTCTAGTATGAATGATGCCTAAAGAAGTTAATCTAGGGAGGAGGGGGCAAGAGCCTCGCATTCGTAAATGATATGCTTGGCCGTTTCCTCTTGCGTATGACATTTCCTGCAGATAGGGTCTTGCTGAAACAGTCCCATTTTATGGCGGTGTTTTCTGAAATAGTAGTGCCCAGTTATGAAGCCTACGATTAAACGTATCTTCTGCCTAGAGCATCTTAGAATTTTAGAGGCAATCCTCGCTGATGATCCACAGATCATACTTTTAGCGTGGGTTTGACCAGGAGTGTTGAGCCAAGCTTCATACATCTTCCGTTTTTCCCATCTAAGAACATTCGTTTTTGCGGTCTTCAAATTGATCCCACAAAATGGTTCTGCACCGATGGGAGCAAAAGACGATCCTTGTTTAGCAAGTTCATCAGCCCTTTCATTACCTTCGATACCTTTGTGCCCTGGCACCCATACAAGGATCACCTTGTAAGATTTTTCATTACTCGCTTCGTGATTCGAAACATTCACTATTAATGTGAAGCAATAAGAAGAAAAGATGGTTTACCTTAATAACACTTTACGATTTTATGAGACTGAATAATTAATATTTCATTTATGTGAGTTAAGGGAGAGAGAATTGAGGTTGCGCTCACATTCAAGCCATGCATCTGTACAGAAGAAATTTCCCAAAGTTCTGTAATAAAAAGCAAGAATCCTGTACAGTCGTTTTTTTATTTTTAATAGATTTTGTAAATGGGTAGTCCAATGGTAGAACAGCACTAGTCAAGGATATAGAGTTCGATACCAACCACTGTTGATAAGCTTCTGATTTCAATGTAAGGTGCCGATATGTAGCGTTTTCTTCACTTAATCTGAATGAGTTGCAGGAAAATATTATTTTGGGCTATCGAAAGCAACTGTTTTTTTTTTTTTTACTATACCTTATTTACCGAGAATGATTCATTTTCTTATTCTTCATAATTTTTCTTTTGGTTAGTATGAAAATCTGATGGAGAGTATTGCATTTATATTCCAGCCTTCAGTTTTTCTGGTTGACAGCTGAAGGACGGTGATGCATTATTTTTGAAGAAAAGTATTAACGTTTGGATACGCGCGGAGACTTCAAATGGTTCTGTAAGAAGAAAAAAAAATTAATTTGAGGATCTGGAACTAAAAAAACTGGTTCAACAGCTAATATTTCAACAAAGGGAAACAATGTACTTTTATTGATACATGTATGAAAGGGTGGTTTACCTTTTCCATGAAAAAAGCTTTCCTGAAATTGAAATTGTCAGGCATGAGGATATTATCAGTGACCGTTTTTTCTATTGAGATTATTTTGCAAATAAATTATCATATCCGTGTAGATGAAGATCTCATGATTGTCGAAAAAAAAGTAATATCGTTAACTGGTATAGCTGCATCTAATAAAAAATTGCGTAATAGACCTTCTAATGATAGTAACTTGTGTGTCATAAAAAGTGCTGTCCTTTTAAAATAAAAATTCTGTCCTCTTGACTTAAAAAAAATGCTGTCCTCTTGAAATAAAAATTGTCTTTTTGGCATAAAAAATACTGTCTTATTTGCCCTCTTACCATTTTTCACCTTTTTGTCTTAAAAAATAAATTGATGTTTGGTATCCTTTCAAGAATTGGTTTCATTCTCGGATATTCCCAAGTTTTTAAATAAATCAAAGATTCGCAGTTACTATCATAAGGTCTTTCATCTCTCATTATTCAGTAGAACTTCTTTTTGTAAAACGTTTTCAAGAAATCTTTCAAGCTTTTTCGCTTAATGATTAGAGTTTATCGGCATCGAATTCGTCCTTCAATTTCTTCCTGAAATGGAAGGTCTCAATTATGGACATTTTCTTTCTGTCGCACATGCACATTACACACATTTGCTTGGAAAGTGTGCCATTCCTTTCATCACGATCCCAATTAAAACCGAGAATATAATTTACATCATAATTTTTTCCTATAAGAGTTGTTCAGTTCAATTGAAAATTTTGTCGTTTGAGCGTCTTTTTTCACTCCCTAAACAAACCGCCATCGGGAACCTAAATCACATTGGGTAACAATGTACAGAGGTATTTCTGTCAATCCAGTGTTTGCTTACAAAGTCTACATCCCGACCATAACATAAAGTATTGCGATACATATTTTGTATCTAGTATCCGACATTGAATGGAACTCGATAGACTCGTGATTTACTGCCCTGTTTGCCTATTACGGAGCTTCTGCATCTGGAATCGTGTTTGGACTTAATAATTATGCGAGATTTTTTGTCGAATTTAAAAATGTGATTTTTTCTGGTATGATTCCAGTTGACAATTTCACTGCCAGTCGACATGCGCAGTTCAAGTGGCTTCACATCACGTGATGTCACGTCAGATGAAAAATGCTGCAGTTTACACAGTAAACTTACTGGATGGGAATTATCAGAAATCTTGTACTCAATTGAGACCTTCATCATGACAAGAACAAAAGTTTTCGGGATTGAACAGCTGTCGAAAAATATTGACTTTATTACACTTCTAGTACGTGCTTTCTTTCCTTGTGATATTTTGTCACCCCCATTCCAAAAACAGGATGGAAATCAGAAAATTCCTAGATACCAAGACTAGATCTATCTTCTTTCCCCCCAAGAAAAAAAAATTAATCTTTTTTGCAAAATTAGAATTTTATCGAAAGGAAATGGACTTCATGGACTTGCGGCTCTTAGTCTATGCATGCACGGAACAGGGTAATGTAAATGCATAGATCGATTCAGTTTTCATGTAAATTGAATTCCCTTTTACAGAATAAGTATTTACTTCAATAACATCCATGACTTTTTTTTTATTAGACAAGCAGACACGAAAAACATTAGCAGGCATTTTTTCGCCTTATTTTTTATCAAATCTGAAACACGTTTCTCCAGTAAAATTCAAAGGTGATATCGGTGATTATAAACTTTTTGACAAACAATAAAAATGTTATTGTCTTTTGGGATTTCGACAGGCCGAAGTAGGCAGCTGGAAATACATCGCAATATCTTGCTTCTCTTTTTCGTAAGGCCTTTACTATTTCCTAATAGTCTGCAAAAAGTGTGCTTCTAAAGAACTTATGAACCGAACCATTGAATTCAGTGCACAAATTTATTTGATTTTTAAATTATTTACATAAACATCGCTGAAAAAACTAGAAATCTATCAAAATTCACAACTGAGTCAAGAAAACATATTATTTAAATTTTAAAACAAACTTCGTGTGAATTGCCTTCTATTTTGCAGTCTCTAAATAATAATCTTTTATTTATATAAGAATCCAATTTTCATTTTTCTTTATTCAATCAGTAAACTCTAATATTAATGGAATGTTCATAGTATTCGATCTCAACAGATATTTTCATATTGTTTAATTCTTTTAATCAAACATGATTTTTTAAATTTTTAAAACACAATTAAAGTGTAAGGGGATAAATTTGTATCAAAAAAATGTAATGAGAGACAATCAATATTTCTTAATTGAAGAAATATTTTTGTCTTTCATATATCAATCATCTCTTTCTTACGTATTCCGTCAATTAATAAAGTCTGTAGCCCGACGTATTAAAAATGAATATTAACAATTACATTCCAATATTTGGAAAAATTAATAAAATTAACTGTATGAATCATAAGTGTCTAATTTTCTTATAATGAATTATTTCAATACTTAACACCCTAAGCTAAGATAATTTGCAAAACTTTCGAATTCCTTTATATAAGTTATTGGCAGCTATCATCTATGTATTTCGTAAACATTAAGATCTAACTATCGATCTAAGTCGCACTCGCTCGTTTTTATAATCTTTGAATGGTTTTGAATCCCCTGATGGCAGCTCATACCGAATACATTTAAATCAATGCCAATCTGGCAGCCAAATAACCACCTTCGGTTCAACAATGCTTGATTTCATCTCCGATTTCGGATGTGAAAGAAATGATCATAAAATTTAGAATATGCCTTAAACTTTAGATTCCGGTGATCTAAGTAGCCCTCATTCAAAAACTGATTGACAACATAAAGTCATCTTTTAATCCATCTCTTAAGAAAATTCCCTTTGAGAAATGGAATGAATATCCTCTGAGCCTCTGAATATTTTAAATGCATAATCGGAATAATTTATTTCATAATTTGTTTCTTGTTGAAAGGAACATCACAGTTTTGTGATCAGCAAACTTTTCAAAATATTTCTGTTCTAAAAAGTATTAATTGTCTCCAGATCTCTCGAATGGATCTCAAAGTTTTATTTCCTGCGATTATAAAACTGTTAGATGATCAGTCAAAACACTATGCTTTGGATAAATTGAAAGGTGCTTTCATTTTGAGACACATAGAAGCGTAAACGGTGAAATAAAAATTTGAAGTAAACAAAATATATCTGGTAATTATTCAGTTCATCATATTTTTAAAACACCTGAAATAAATGCTTCTTAGTATTCATACCTTTAACTTGCAACACAATCACCAGAAGTCATTTCTCTCTTCCTATTTATTCTCTAATGTAAAAAGTTTGGCTTAATAAATGTTATACATAATTGTGAATTTTTCCTAGAAATTTTGGAAAGGTATATTTTAAATAAAGAATTTGAATTATCTTCCTGAAAGTAAATCCATAAAAGACTAAACCAAGTTACGCGTCTATAAAATTGATTGTTGTAGAAAATAATGGTTGACTCGAGCTATTGAAACCTGGTCGCAACTGCGTTCTCTGAAAATAGGTCTGCATTTTGCTCTGTTACGTGTACAAAATGTTAGAAAGAGTAGACTATTGACTAATAATTGATGTCTACGTGAACTATATCCATACAATTTTGTCGCATGCTGAATATTCAAATTATTCAATATCAAATTATTCATTATAGGAAGATATTCAAGTCTACAATCATTAGTTTAAAATTATAATCAACGACTGAGGTTTAGTGTAATGTTTTGGAAGCAAATGTGAATCCTTCAATAGTGGTGCAATCAAATGCAATGGAAATAATGTAATTTTAAGTATTTTGGACGGAGATGACCAAACATGTTAAAACTACCTCTAAAACTTGACAGCATGCAATAACTTAATCTGGCAAAATTAAAAGTCTGTACAATTTTTCAAGTTTTAAGTAGTGGTATAAGAAAGTTTTTTTGTAATCTCCATCTTTTGTGACTCTAATAATTATTTTGTGATTTCAACAACTTTAGCCTACTGAAAATTTGATTATATTTACATGTATATAACTCTAGATTGGCTACTTTATTTGAATATCTCTGTACTTTTAAAACTAGGCCAAAAAATTAACTATATTTGAGACTTATGTTATTTTACTAAAAAATATATTATGTAAAATTCGCTAATTTAACTTTATAAAGCTAGAGCTGGTAGACTTTACTTGTAATTTACGAGGGTAAAAATCCAAGTTCTACTGCTTAGATAAATGTATTTATCTAATCTAAAGTACATTTTTTGACAAGAAAAATTATCTTCTTCAAATAGAAAATATAACACTTTCAACTTGATAGAGATGCACACTTTGTATTGTAATAGGTCTTAACTGTAAATCTCCACTTTACAAATGTTAATGTTTACGCAAATTTATATAGAGGTAAATTATTTTGACATGATCTTAATTCAGTTGGAATGTTTTCTTACATGTTCTTAAGCATTACATATGAAATTACCGAAAGTATATTTTTACGCCATATTATTAATCAGATTCATTTGCATATATAGAATATACTTGGTTAAACCAAGTAATCAAGAACTCTAGCTGATTTAATTGGTATTAATTACTCATGATTTAACAAGAGTTTTATCCTGTAAACTTCTTTGAAAATACGAACTCTTTGTATTTATAAAAATATATTGTAAACATGGAACTTCTTTGCTTACAAGGAATTACATAAGATATAGGATATAAAACTCGTAGAATAAAGGTATTTTTAATATTTGAAATTCTCAGTTTTTATATAAGAAAGTGCTATTGTACTGTGTCTTATAGAGGAAGACAACGCAGAATAATATTTGTAACATGGAATCATAATAAAAGTGCCTCATAATATTTAAATTTTATAATAATTTTATGAATATAATAATTTTAAACTAAAAAAATTCTTAAATGGTAATTCTTACTTTTTCTGAGTGTCCACATTCTTTCTTCTGCCATAACTTAAGAAGTAAATATCTAAAAAGTGAAAATATTAATAAATGTATAAAATTGTTCCATACCTGACTAAATTGGTGTTTGGAGAAATTACTGTTTGTGATCTTTATAAATTACCAACAAATACCATCCAGTGATATTAATTGTACAATTTATTATTTTTGTACTTTATTTTGAAAGGGTTAAGTATGTCAGTGACAGAACTTGGACATATCATTAAAACTGAAATTTAAACCCTACAAATTATCTGAAACAAATGTAAGTGATGTAGTTCAATCGGGAGAAATTTGTCTCTCTTATCTAATATTTGCAACAATATCACGTATTCTTAATTTAAAAATTGCTTTTAAATGAAATATTGTTTTAGCTTTATTGCTTTAGATTTAATTAACCCAGATAAGCCTACTGTCCTATATTTAGGACAGTAGAATATAGGACAGTAGGCTTATCTGGGTTAATTTGTGAATGGAGTCCCATGAATCAATGGCTTTATTACAGGTCAATATGGGTTTTATAAATGAATGCCTGAGACTTAACCCAGATAAGCCTACTGTCCTATATTCTACTGTCCTAAATATAGGACAGTAGGCTTATCTGGGTTAAAAATCGTTAAATGCACGTGTAGTATCAGTTTTACTTTTCTCTTAGTTAATGAAAATGGTCGTTTTTATTTTATTATCTAGTTTACAAGTAGAGCTCTAAATGACCCAATATACCAAATCTTGCTTCCTTAATGCATTATTTTATCTTATAAAATGCACGATTTGGTTGTTATAAGATATAGTATTATCCGTTTAAGTAAATATAAATGATTTATTATCTTTAACAATACGATTCTTAAATAATCAGTTTTTTTTTTTTATTTTGACATTACATTCTATCATTTATTGAAAACATGATAAGAAACAATTAGCTCACAGCAATAGTTGTGCTTAATAAATGAAGTCAAAAAGGGTTTTAAAATAGTTTCATTGCTTTGGTGTAAGAAATTGATTGCTGTACTTCGTTGAAAAAAGAGAAATGTATATGATTGTAGAGAATGCGTATTAAGTTGAGATTGAATTGTAGCCTTCTGGGATTTCTCAATAAGCTATACTACTGTTATTATATAAAGACCGTGGTATTACTTGTCACGTTGCTATGGATTCCATACCTCTGTTGAATACTAGACCTCGAGTTTCAAAACAAATCGTGGACTTCTCTCAGATCTCTGGTGAGAAAACGCATTGATACTGATACTACATCAAATACTTCTATAGCATGACTTTAAAAGATTGTATTAACAGTATCGGCTGAGATATGAGTGACCACTAGCACATATTTCTCTGAGTTGGATTCCACCAGTTAGAATTTTCTGCTTGGCCCCTGCTTCAAAATCCCGAAGACTCCATCCGACTGCTTCTATATAACTGGTAGGGCTCAACTCAGAGCTTGGTGCAGGGAAGCATGCTGATGCAACGACAACTTCACGAACTCTGCTTTTCATGAAAGGAGATTGTCTGCATAATATTAAGTCAGCAAGTCCACGAAGTTCACGGCAGCATGGGTTGTTACCGCAGAGACCATAGCTTTGTTGCACCACCGACATAAACACCTTCAATGGTGAATGTCAAATCATCTACTGACAAGTCACGGTTGTATGTACTGTGGCATAATAGTAACTTTTGTTGCGGCAAACTTTCGCGTTGTCATACCTTGTGTAATGGAATGGGATTCAGTGGATATAAAATTGTCTATAATTGTTCACATTTCTTACATTACATATTTATATGCAGGAACGATATTTTGCTCTTTTCAAATTTTCCTTGGTACTTAAAATGTTTGATGGCGCTCTTGGCTTACTTGTTCTCTCAATAAACACCAAAACGAAGGTCTGAGTAAAGGTCGCTAAGCGATTAAACGCTAAACATAAACAATCAAGCGCTACTTTGGATGAACTGTGGCTTTGTTTTTAAACAGTATAAGAAATCCTTTGTTGTGAACAGTGCATTGAAATAGCTCATTCATGTTGTAGTTTTTTTCTTTGTAATTTCGAAATTTTGTGCACTATAATCATCTTGATACGGTGCTGGGATCCCAAACTGTAATGAGGCTTAGTGTTTAATTGCTAAACATTGTGATCTTTTTGGTTCATTGAAGATGTCGTTGAATTCGATGGCCAATTCTGGATTAGCTTGTCAGAGATTTGGTAGTTTGTCATCACTCATACTTCCTTTATAGGAGTCCCATAGTGTTTTGAAGTTGATTGGTAACATGTTAATAGAATTATAGGGAATAAGTCTCTGCCTTGGTCAGCTGAGTCTGTCAGCAAGCCTTCTTGTACTGTTAATGTTCAGCGATTGTCGTTTTTCACTAGTCTTAAACGTTGGCATGTTCTCTGTATGACTGCTATTGTTAACCATCAATAGTATCGAGATCTGGGAAATATTTTTGTGGAGGTATTCCAGGTAGCATCATCCCGGGAGAAAAACTTTCGTCTTACGGTGTATACTCTGCTTAGTGCATTAGCTTTTATGATTCCTAAAGTATACTCTACTGGGAATTTCTTGTTTTCATCGTTGAAAGCTTTTTTGGTGTGTTCCCCGTAAAACAAGTAGGGACATTGACATATTGTAACGTTTTCTCTTATGGATCCGTTTGTAATAGTTAAAAAAGTTAATAAAGTTGTATTCTTAGATAATTTTTGATTGCACTGTTTCTAGCAGTGTCTTTTGTCCATCTTTTGTCCAGAAACTCCGTTTCCATTTTCTAAATGTACTACTAGACATTGCACAGTTGGTTCTTGTAACGGAAATTCCGGCTCTCCGTTTCATTACTGTTCATGTATCTTCCCATTGGGTGCATGAGGCTCTCGTCGTTTCTTTTTTGTAGTTTGCTGTCTTTGGCTGCACGGTAGTGGGTATTTGGGCTGTGAAGCCACCTTTTTTGGATGATCGTCTTCTGTATTTGGAATAGAAACTATTTCCGGTTTTTTGGTTATCTAAGTAGGGTTTTGGAAATTTTTTTGTACACTTTTCATCATTCATTCATGGCTAATTAGGATTTAATGGCCTGCATGTTTTTTTACATCAATGTCGTAGATTACCGGATCTTTTTGCGGATTTTGAAATTCAGCTTGCATATACAGGGTGATTATAAGAAAACTTTGCCAACATCTGCACTTCTAGCGTCCATTCTATTTAACCGATCAAGATGATACTTCAAATATAGTTCTTTTGAGATAAGCGCTCGAGATTCTGTGAATGGCAACACAGTGGCCCTCGCGGTTACAGTTATAGTGACAGAAACTCGAAATTTTCGAATGGCAACGCCTACTTTTTACCATCGCAAAATGTTCAGCACATGCGAAAACCCTAAATAGCGTTGAAACGGTACCGATATGTCCGAAAACCGACGTGTTATACACATACAAACAATTCTTCAAGGCACACGGAGGAATAATGCATACGACAGAGACAAGACACTGCTCAATGATGAGAACACATAGAGGAAAAAATCTTTATTAATTTCAAACATTTTCCACATGAGTGCCATCACAGGCAATTACGCATTGCATGCGGGAGACGGTGGACAATGTCGCTGCACGCAACATGGCACGCGGGAAGTTTCCAATCTCACGCCGTATAGAATCCTTTAAGTCCGACAATGTTTGAGGATTGCACAGATAAACTCTGGATTTGAGATAGCCCCAAAACCAGAAATCTATAGGTGTCAGATCTGGGGATCGCGCAGGCCACGGAAAAGGATAATAGCGTCATATGATGCGATCACCAAAATGCTGATCCAGGCGCATTTTAACTGACCTCGCTATATGTGGAGGTGCGCCATCTTGCATCCAAACAATGTCATTGAGTGCATTCAGCCGACGCAACTCCGGTAAGACATAATTTTTCAGCATGGCTGCATACCGAGGGCCCGTTACAGAACATGTTGCAGGGCCAGTCGGGGTCGTTTCCTCAAAGAAGAACGGGCCCAGAACAAATGTAGCTGTAATGCCGCACCACGCAGTCACTTTGGCGTCAAATAATGGTACTGGCGCCACAGCATGAGGATTCGTCTCTCCCCAGTGCACACAATTCTTTGTGTTAATGCTGCCATTTAAGGTGAAATGCGCCTCGTCCGTCCATAGTATGCGAAGTGGCCAGTTGTTATCCGCATCATATCGTAACAAAAATGCATTTGCGAAGTCCAGACGTTGTTGTGGGTCACCCGGCTCCAACATCTGGACGCGCTGGAACCGATAGGGAAACATGTGAAGTACCGAGCGCAAGAGCTTGCGGACCGTTGAGTTCGGAATATCCAACACGCGCGCTATGCCTCTTGCGGTTTCTGTGTGTCTTGCAGTCACTGTATGGTGCACTTCCATGACAACGTCCTCAGAAACAGTTGGCCGTCCTGAGCGCTGTTTGTCACAGGTGCAGCCTGTATCTTCGAATTTCCGCACTAAATCACGCAGAGCTTGCAGAGTACATGGGCCGCGTCGTTGTCGGTGATTGCGGCGATACATACGCAAGGCTTCCGCAGCGTTCATCCCATTTTGGTAATAGAGTTTGATCAATTCACCGCGAACTTTCCTAGGGAGACTCATATCGTCGGCATGTGCGAGTTCCCGAATGACGACTTTGCATACCCGCTTGGTATTTTATAGGTTTCCTACGCTGAATATCTGGCGACCGGCGTTCTGTGATTGGTTTCTTGACTCTGTCACATGCAAATTTATTGCGTGCGCCCAGATCGTGTTTTATGGGCCGGTTTTCAGAACTCTTTTTGTGTTTGCAGAACACGTCCGTTTTTAGACATATCGGTACCGTTTCAACGCTATTTAGGGTTTTCGCATGTGCTGAACATTTTGCGATGGTAAAAAGTAGACGTTGCCATTCGAAAATTTCGAGTTTCTGTCACAATAACTGTAACCGCGAGGGCCACTGTGTTGCCATTCACAGAATCTTGAGCGCATATCTCAAAAGAACTATATTTGAAATATCATCTTGATCGGTTAAATAGAATGGACGCTAGAAGTGTAGATGTTGGCAAAGATTTTTTTTATAATCATCCTGTATTTTTGTCAATATCCTTAGGACGAATTCTGTCGTATGAGTCATATGAGATTGTGTAAGACAGTCTTCGTTTTCGCGCCGAGCTGACAGCCGAATGGTTAGTGCTCTTGCCTTCGGTTCAACAGTTCGTGGGTTCGAAACCCACCTTGGGCATGGATGTTTGTAATGGTTCGAAATCCACTTTAAACCGTAGGTCTCGGTCTAATTAGCCCTCGTGTGCAAAAAATGACCGTTGAGCGACAGACTAACCAAACTTCGTTTTCGCCATTCAGCTGTATACATCCAGAATCTAACAGTTAAAAGATGTGGTATTTTGTGAAGACTTCTATAAATATCTTTTGTTTTTGTCGGGGAAACTCGGGCTTTTCTCTGCAATGCGTTGAAGTTCTTCTCTTCTGTACAGTTATCTCACGGCTTGTGTTTTCATTGTCCCCAATAACGATTGCGACTTTGTCTGTGATTGGTGCATTAAATCGACATTTGTGTTCTTTAGGTTGTCTTTGGTTGGCTCGAATTATAACTTAATAGTCGTTAGAAAGCATTCGGTCTAGTTTTGTTTTGAATGAGTGAATAAATTGAGTGTATTTTTGTAAGACTCAGTGCACATTTTGTATTGTTTCTTGCCTCAGTCCTCTGATGATGGTGAATCGTTGATCAATTTCTTTTTTCATTTACGATGATTTATATCCCCAGAAATCTAAAATCGCCTTTGGGTAATGGTAGTAATGACACCATTTTGTGGTAGATTTGTCCTTGGATGGAACAACCATAATCGACTTCATCTGTGTTAGTGTTGAAGTAACATTGAATGAAGTGATTTAGAAGCATTGATTGTACGCACTTATGTTTTGAAGAAAGTGGTTTGATTCTGGATTTTTCTTGGTCATGTAATACAGAAATTTCTGCGGACGTGCTTTCAGTGGTGGTAATCGAACATTTCCATGTATGCAACAGATTCCTGATGTTTCTGTACTGATTTTTTTTCGACTATCCATTTTTGCTTTTTTCTGATTACTTCTCCATTTCGCCGATGAAGATGTGTTTGTGTTTGTCGTATTCTTTCGTCTGGTTGTCGTGGAATGCTTCATTTATTAAATCGTACAGTTTAATTGTTCTCGACCACGCTTGTCGCAGAGTGATATTTTCATGGGTGCCTTGCGTTAAGTCTTTTGTTATAAAATGTGTCACAATTCTTGATTCTTCAATTCGTTCATTTCTTGTACTTCGGTTTCACTGCTTCTCATGGTTTTCATTTTCGTTCGTTGAAAACATTAACATCTTTAGCACTCTTCGATTGTTCCGTTTTTGCGCTGTTCTTTTCATTCTCTTTGTTTTGCTCCAGAACTGGCTTACCTCTTCCTATTTTACGTTTAGGAATTCTGTAAAATATAAATTAAATCCTTTTTATAAGAAATACAATAAGTGGATATTAAAGACTTTTCATACTTTATTATCGATTTATATTCAATACCTGTATCACTTTGATATTTCACATTTTACTGCTTTTTTTTATTCATTTTCTGTACTTCACTGGTAAGAAACTGACGTTCAAACCTACGACGGATCGCGCTTTATATACCCATTGCTTCCAATAGTGGTAGTCTCAACCATACCAAAATCACTTAGAATAATTAAGAATGGTCTTGAATATTCCCCAACTATTCAGTTTTTTTTAGGACGTTCAACAATGATCTAGGATATTCCATACTAATCCCGAATATTCCAGAATGTTGTGGAAGTTTATAGAATACTTTCGAATGCTTGGGATTGTTCAGAAATTTCTATGGGACAAAACTTCCAGCCCGTGTATGTTCAAGAGCATGTCCTTCAAGTAAAAATGGGAACATTCTTGATTTACGGGAGATAAAAGGTTACCACCCTATATACGAGGGTGACTCTGAAATTTTTGATATACGCGCAGGCGAGAATTTACAAAATAAAAATAACGGTTTTATTTTAAAGTACAAAGTATTTTAACGCAGAAGGCCATTTTTTACTGACTTACTTCAATTGTTTAGCGTGGAATAAATTTTAAACAGAAGAGAAAATGGAGTTGACGCGAGAACATTTTCGCGCTATGATTTTCTACGATTTCAAAGCAGGATTCAATCAAGAAGAATGCGTTCAACGGCTGCAATTAGCATTGGGTGATGAATCTCCAGCTCGTGCAACTGTATTCAGCTGGTTTAGAGAATTTATAGGAGGTCGCAATTTTCTTCAGGATGAAGAACACACAGGAAGGCCGTCGTCGGCGGTAATCCCGGATAATGTGTCTGCCATACGAAAAATGTTAATGGATAATAATCGCTGTACCTATCAAATAATACAGAAGGAACTTAACATTGCATCCACAGCCATACACAAAATCATTCATGAAGAATTACATATGAGAAAAGTAGTTTGCCGTTTGGTTCCCCATAATCTATTTGAGAACGGAGCATCAAAAAGAGGCGCGTGTCAGAATGAGTAAAAAAACTCTTCATATGCTGAATGATGGTGGCAATCGCCTCATTTTTAAAATTGTAACAGGTGATGAAACGTACATACCGTTTTTTGACGTTCAAACACGTCAGGAAAGCAAAGTATGGGTCTTTGAAGATGATCCCACGCCGACAATGGCGAAAAAACAACGCGCACTGGAAAAAGTGATGTATGCCGTTTTCTTTATAAGTACGGGATTGATCAAAGCCATCTAGTTGGAAGGACAGAAGACAGTAACAGCAAACTGGTATACCACTAAATGTCTTCCAGAAGTTTTACAAGAACTGAATGTTAGGGGACTAATGTTTCACCATGACAATGCATCTTCACATACAGCCGGATTAACAGTTGAGTTTCTTAAACAAAAACAAATTAGAGTGATCGAACATCCGCCGTATTCACCTGATCTAGCTATGTGCGACTTTTGGTTATTCTTTAATCTAAAAAAGAACTTACGTGGACGTCGTTTTCATTCAGAAGAAGAGATTGATGTGGCTATAAATGCATTTTTTCATCTATTTGAAGAAATGAATGGGTTGAGGCATTTAATCTGTGGAAAATTCGTCTACAAAAGTGCATTGATTTTGGAGGAGACTACTTTGAACATACCTAACATTTTGAAAGTATAACTTTAAAAACCTAGTTGTATCTCAAAAATTTCAGAGTGACCATCGTATAACTCTCTAGTTCGTACCGGGACTTATTTAATAGTTTTAGTGTCACGCACATTGTACGCTTTATTTATAATACATGTTGATTATGTTTGTAATACTAGTGAAATTAAATAGTAAGACATGCACAATGAATCTTTAAATCGTAAATTTCTAGCATAAGAATTTTTAAATATTTATAGACATGAGAGAGTTTTGTTAAATCTATCGATGAAAAATATCCTAAAATAAAATCAATATATATATTTAAAGCTCTTAAGAAAACGATCAAAATAATTTAGTCATCATAGCGATTTTTGAAATTACTTGTTCGAATGATAAGTACTAGTTTCTACCGAATGATTAGTTGTCTACAATCGATTGAATAATTCTAGGATTCGAACCCTACCTTGTAGTTAGATATGTCTATAATCGTTCTATACACAATGTAGGCCTTTGTCTACTTAGACATCTAATGCAAAAAAAAAAAAAATGGAGCGTTGTAAGTAGTATGTGAACTTCAACCTGACCTGTTCTGACCGATTGTTTCCAGCTAAAAATTTCAACTTGTTTATCTCTTGCGTCTATTCATTTAGTTAAGCTGAGGTAGTAATGCATTTATGAAATTTTGGTTTGAGAGAAATTCTCTTCAATCCGTGTTTTTACGAATTTCCCGTAAAGCTCATGAAGTTTTTAATTTAAATTTGTTGCATAACACTTAAAGTGCATATAATTGCAGTGGTTTGTGTCCTTGTCAATGATAGTAAAATAATTGTATAACCTGTGTGAAACAATCATAACTTATAAACGAAAGAAATTAAATGCATTATGCATGACCGTATCGAAATTGCTTAGATGCTGTGTCTGCTAATTGATATTCGATTCTACAACTATTCTAAGATCTTGAATTTGTTGCTCTAAAATTTTCAATTTAGTAAACTTTACAAAAATCTGATGATAAGTTTGGGTTCCTTACATCTTTTTTTTTAAATGTAAGCAGTTCTTAAAGTATTACGAAAGCTGAAAAATGTGTGTGCATTAAAAAATTGAAAAGAACGGAGCTTTGATGAATAACGCATTACTCAATGCGTTATCTAGTTAACAATTGAAGACTTATTTTCGTGACTAAGAATTCGATACGGGGGGACTGGAACGAGGTGTAAATATGAAGTGAAATATGTTGGAGACAAGGTAAGAAAAGTTTTTCAAGGTATCGCAGTCTGATTCCATTCTTAATTAGTTTTTAAATATATATACCGTTTCAATAAAAGTTTAAATGAGATATAAGATTGCAAAATTATCGAGTCAATCATGACTATAATTTTAGTCGTGAGTGACTCGATAATTATATATATATTTTGACTCGTGCGCCCGATATTTATATAAAAAATTGAAGATTTTTTTTTGAAGGAAAAGGTTACATTACAAACAAGTAGATAAACGCATGAAAAAAAAAAGAATTGTCTTCATAAATATCACGCTAAGTTTGAAGAGCTTTCTATTAAAAAAAAACATAGTTAAGTATTTATTTCTCCCCCCCCGATATACGGAATATTTAATAGTGTCTGGACCGAGAGAACTCTTCCATTCCCTAGGTTTAACCTTATTCCATTTAAAAAAGCGTAAGCATCAGTGGGATTTGATTTCGTAATACCGTTTCAAATGGAAATTTTTTTCTCTCGTGTTAAAAAACTGAGGGTTTTTAACGACTTAAGGGTTTTCTTACCTTGTCTTGCGACACGTGTCATTTTATTGACACCTGTTGGACTCGGACGGCATTTCATAAACAAGATTTTTCATTCTTCTTAGAATTGGGTTTGTATGTCATTGGGCACCTCTGCTTTTATCAGCATTTTGTACCGTTAACTCCAAACCCAATGTTTCCTAGTTCCAGTTGCTCGGGTCACCCACTTTTTTAATAAAGTCCGATAATTCTTTAGTGGAGTCTAGGTGTAACTCTCTAGTATGGATGATGCCTAAAGAGGTTAATCTAGGGGGGGGGGCAAGAGCCTCGCATTCGTAAATGTCATGCTTGGCCGTTTTCTCTTGCGTATGGCATATCTTGCAGGTAGAGTCTTGCTGAAACAGTCCCATTTTATGGAGGTGTTTTCTGAAATAGTAGTGCCCAGTTATGAAGCCTACGAGTAAACGTATCTTCTGCCTAGAGCATCGTAGAATTTCAGAGGAAATCCTCGCTGATGATCCACAGACCATACTTTTAGCGTGGGTTTGACCAGGAGTGTTGAGCCAAGCTTCATACATCTTCCGTTTTTCCCATCTAAGAACATTGGTTTTTGCGGTCTTCAAATTGATCCCACAAAAAGGTTCTGCACCGATGGGAGCAAAAGACGATCCTTGTTTAGCAAGTGCATCAGCCCTTTCATTACCTTCGACACCTTTGTTCCCTGGCACCCATTCAAGGATTATCTAGTAAGTTTTTCGTTACTTCCTTCGTGATTCGAAACATTCATTATTAATGTGAAGCAATAAGAAGTAAAGAAGGTTTACCTTAACAACACTTTACGATTTTATGAGACTGAATAATTAATATTTCATTTATGTGAGCTAAGGGAGAGAGAATTGAGGTTGCGCTCACATTCAAGCCTGTACAGAAGAAATTTCCCAAAGTTCTGTAATAAAAAGCAAGAATCCTGTACAGTCGTTTTTTATTTTTAATAGATTTTGTAAATGAGTAGTCCAATGGTAGAACAGCACTAGTCAAGGATATAGAGTTCGATACCAACCACTGTTGATAAGCTTCTGATTTCAATGTAAGGTGCTGATATGTAGCGTTTTCTTCACTTAATCTGAATGAAGTGCAGGAAAATATTATTTCGGGATATCGAAAGCAACTGTTTTTTTTTTTTACTATACCTTCTTTACCGAGAATATAATGGATTTATTTTTTTATTCTTCATAATTTATCTTTTGGTTAGTATGAAAATCTGATGGAGAGTATTGCATTTATATTCCAGCCTTCAGTTTTTCTGGTTGACAGCTGAAGGACGGTGATGCATTATTTTTGAAGAAAAGTATCAACGTTAGGATACGCGCGGAGACTTCAAATGGTTCTGTAAGAAAAAGAATTTAATTTGAGGATCTGGAACTAAAACAACTGGTCCAACAGCTAATATTTCAACAAAGGGAAACAATGTACTTTTATTGATACATGTATGAAAGGGCAAACACTGTCCTTGAAAAAAGCTTTCCCTAAAATTGAAATTGTCAGGCATGAGGATATTATCAGTGACCGTTTTTTCTATTGACATAATTTTGCAAATAAATTCTCATATCCGTGTAGATAAAGATCTCATGATTGTCGAAAAAAAGGAATATCGTTAACTGGTATAGCTGCATCTAATAAAATATTGCGTAATAGACCTTCTGATGTTAGTAACTTGTGTGTCATAAAAAGTGCTGTTCTTTTAAACTAAAAATTCTGTCTTTTTGGCATAAAAAATACTGTCTTATTTGTCCTCTTACCATTTTCACCTTTTTGTCTTAAAAAAATTAATTAATGTTCGGTATCCTTTCAAGAATTGGTTCTGTTTTCTCGGATATTCCCAAGTTTTTAAATAAATCAAAGATTCGCAGTTATTATCACAAGGTCTTTCAACTTTCATTATTCAGCAGAACTTCTTTTTGTAAAACGTTTTCAAGAAATCTTTCAAGCTTTTCCGCTTAATGATTAGAGTTTATCGGCATCGCATTCGTCCTTCAATTTCTTCCTGAAATGGAAGGTCTCAATTATGGACATTTTCTTTCTGTCGCACATAACACACTTTTGCTTGGAAAGTGAACCATTCCTTTCATCACGATCCCAATTAAAACCGAGAATATCATTTACATCATAATTTTTTTCCTGAAAGAGGTGTTCAGTTCAATTGAAAATTTTGTCGTTTGAGCTGTCTTTTTTCACTCCCTAAACAAACCGCCATCGGAAATATAAATCACATTAAGTAACAATGTACAGAGGTATTTCTGTCAACCCAATGTTTGCTTACAAAGTCTACATCCCGACCATAACATAACATATTGCGATAAATATTTTGTATCTAGTATCCGACATTAAATGGAACTCGATAGACTCGTGATTTACTGCCCTGTTTGCCTATTACGGAGCTTCTGCTTCTGGAATCGTGTTTGGACTTAATAGTTATGCGAAATTTGTCGTCGAGTTTAAAAATGTGATTTTTTCTGGAATGATTCCAGTTCTTGACAGTTTTACTGCTAGTGCGACATGCGCACGTGCAAGTGGTTTCACGTCAGATGAAAAATGCAGCAGTTTACACAGTAAACTTATCGGATGCGAATTATCAGAAATCTTGTACTCAAATGAGACCTTCATCATGACGAGAACAAAGGATTTCGGGATTGATTCCAACAGTTGTCGAAAAATAGTAACTTTGTTAAACCTCCAGCAGGTGCTTCCTTTCCTTGCGATAATTTGTCACCCCCATTCCAGAAACAGGATGCAAATCAGCAAATACCTAGATACCAAGACTGGATCTATCTTTCGCAAAAAAATTAATCTTTTTTGTAAAATCAGAATTTTATCAAAAGGAAATGTACTTCATGGACTTGGGCTCCTAGTCTAGGCATGCACGGAACATGGTAATGTAAATGCATAGATCGATTTAATTTTCATGTAAATTGAATTCCCTTTTATAGAATAAGTATTTACTTCAATAACATCCATGATTTTTTTATTAGACAAGCAGACAGGAAAAACATTAGCAGAAATTTTTTACCCTTATTTTTTATCAAATCTAAAAGACGTTTCTCCAGTAAAATTCAAAGGTGATATCGGTGATTATAAACTTTTTTGACAAACAATAAAAATGTTATTGTCTTTTGGGATTACGACAGGCCGAAGTAGGCAGCTGGAAATACATCGCAATATCTTGCTTCTCTTTTTCGTAAGGCCTTTACTATTTCCTAATAGTCTGCAAAAAGTGTGCTTCTAAAGAACTTATGAACCAAACCATTGAATTCAGTGCACAAATTTATTTGATTTTTAAATTATTTACATAAACATCGCTGAAAAAAACTAGAAATCTATCAAAATTCACAACTGAGTCAAGAAAACATATTATTTAAATTTTAAAACAAACTTCGTGTGAATTGCCTTCTATTTTGCAGTCTCTAAATAATAATCTTTTATTTATATAAGAATCCAATTTTCATTTTTCTTTATTCAATCAGTAAACTCTAGTATGAATACTATGAACATTCCATTCAATCTCAACAGAAATTTTCATATTGTTTAATTCTTTTAATAAAACATGATTTTTTAAATTTTCAAAAAACAAAGTGTAAGGGGATAAATTGTATCCAAAAAATGTAATGAGACAATCAATATTTCTTAATTGAAAAATATTTTTGTCTTTCATATATCAATCATCTCTTTCTTACGTATTCCGTCAATTAATAAAGTCTGTAGCCCGACGTATTAAAAATGAATATTGCAGTTACATTCCAGTTTTGGAAAAAATTAATAAAATTACCTTAATGAATCATAAGTCTCTTATTTTCTTATAATGAATTATTTCAATACTCAACACCCCAAGCTAAGATAATTAGCAAAACTTTCGAATTCGTTTATGTATGTTGTTGGCAGCTATCATCTATGTATTTCGTAAACTTTAATTTCTACCTATCCATCTAAGTGGCACTCCCTCATTTTTATAATCTTTGAATGATTTTGGATGGCAGCTCATACTGAATATACTTAAATCAGTGCGGAGTTGGCAGCCAAATAACCACCTTCAGTTCAACAGTGCATAGGTTCAACTCCGATTTCGGATGTGAAAGATATTTTTATAAAATTCAGAATATGCCTTAAACTTTAGATTCCGGTGATATAAGTAGCCCTCATTCAAAAACTGATTGACAACATAAAGTCATCTTTTAATCCATCTCTTAAGAAAATTCCCTTTGAGAAATAGAATGAATGTCCTCTGAGCCCCTGAATATTTTAAATGCAGAATCGGAATAATTTATTTAATAATTTGGTTCTTGTTAATAATTTGGTTTTAAGGTACAGCACAGTTTTGTGATCAGCAAACTATTCAAAAAATTTCTGTTCTGAAAAGTATTAATTGTCTCCAGTTCTCTTGAATGGATCTCAAAATTTTATTTCTCGCGATTAAAAAAAAATGTTAGATGATGTTCAGTTAGAACACTATGCTTTGGATAAATTGAAAGATGCTTTCATTTTGAGACATAGAAGCGTAAACGGTGAAATAAAAAATTTGAAGTAAACTAAATATATCTGGTAATCATTCAGTTAATCATTTTCAAAACACCTGAAACAAAAGCTTCTGAGATTTCATATGTTTAATTTACGCCAAAATTCATTTCTCTCTTCCTATTTATTGTATAACGCAGTAAGTTTGGTAAAACGAAAGGTGAATAATGTTTTTATTTTATTTATTTATTACATATATAATTTTGAATTTTTCCTGGAGATTTTTGAAAGGTTTAGGAAATATTTTAACTAATTAAGGATTTGAATTGTCTTACTGTAAGTAAATCTATAAAAGACTAAACCAATTTACTCGGCTATAAAATTGATTGTTGTAGAAAATAACAGTTGACTCGAGCTATTGAAACCTGGTCGCAACTGCATCCTCTGAAGATAGGCCTGCATTTTGCTCTATCACGGGTACGAAATGTTAGAAAGAGTAGAGTATTGACTAATAATTGGTGTCTGCATGAGCCATATTCATACTAATTTGTTTGTCACATGCTCAATATTCAAATTATTAGAAATACGTAATGATAACACATGTTCAACACTCATTATAGGAAGATATTCAAGTCTACAATCATTAGTAGAAAATTATAATCAACGACTGAAGTTTAGTGTAATGTTTTGGAAGCAAATGTGAATCCTTCAATAGTGTGCAATCAAATGCAATGGAAATAATGCAATTTTAAGTATTTTGGACGGTGATGACCAAACATGTTAAAACTACCTCTACAACTTGACAGCATGCAATAACTTAATCTGGCAAAATTAAAAGTCTGTACAATGTTTCAAGTCTTAAGTAGTGGTATAAGAAAATTTTCTTAATCTCCATCTTTTGTGACTCAAACAATTGACTACGCTTTTTGTGATTTCAATAACTTTAGGCTACTGAAAATTTGATTATATTTTCATGTATATATAATTCTAGATTGGCTTTTTAATTTGAATATCTCTGTACTCTTAAAACTAGGCCAAAATAATTAACTAATTTTGAGACTTCACACCTCAATTTAAAATTAATTGCTGATCCTACTCTGTCTAATCTGTCAGATACTTTTTGGGATAAGTTGTTGCTTCAGCATGTGTCTTGCCTTGCACTTAGCCAAGAATTTGGTTGTACCCGTTGAGTGGAAGTCTTTTTAATTGAGAAGTAGCACAAGACTTCCCTTAGACCTGTCATACTCAGAGATATCACTTCCCATGGAGGACATTGCGGCCACGTTCTATTTAATGTGGACCAGTCATATTTAACAAACAAAAATAACCTTCGATTCAGCTGGGATTCAAACTCAATCTTTCTGATAGTGCAAAAAACGGCCGAACCAGCAGGCCAGGGCGGTATTCTTGGGATATAGCATATTTTCTTTTCTGACTGCAATATTCTATTCATGGACCATCCATTCAAAACATTTTTTGAAACTTATTCGCTTTATATAGCCGTAATCCATTCAAAAGTGAAGTTTAATTTGATCCACTAAACGGTGTCAATACGAATTCGATCATAAAGTAACTGCTAAAGAATAGGTAATTTCAAAAGTTTCCAGATTGTTTCATGAATTTGGTTACAAATGAGGAACATTGTCACGGTATTAATCCTATGTCACGAAGTATCTGACTAACGTGTCAATAGTTTTAATGGTAACGTTGCAAAAGTGAATTTGTGAAAGAAAAAAGATTAAATTATGGGTTTATGTGTGTGTGATTGCCACATATTCCCAATAACCCTCAGTATTATCATCTTAAATACCGAAATTTTGTATTAGATGAATGTCAACACAGCTGTATTTAGTTTCATGTAATAACTCCTTTTCATTATATGAATACTGCAATTGAAAGTCAAATGATCATGATACTAATTACAAACATCGTTTTCGACTCAGCAACACCTATTTAAATTTCTTCAACGCTGTCTTTATTAAACTAGATTACTGTATGAAAAAAAAACTGTTAAAAGGGTCTCCTTTAAAAAAATCTATCTAGTAAGCGAGGAACATAGCTTCCAACTCTACTGATTTTTGGCGATTTCTGTGAAAAACTTAAAAACAGCCGAAATGGTGTTGGAAAAACAATCTATTGAGTGGTTTTGGTAGCTTGAACAGAGTCTCAAAATAGCTTAAATATTCTCAATATGAGAAAAAATGTTTTGATCAGCAGTTCACCAATTCATTTCTATAAAATACATAATCAGCAACATATGAAAAAAATAAATCGCATTGAGTTATTCAATTTTGAAGTGCATTATGTTAATTTAATGGACAAAGTATTTGAAAATTTCTATATTATAAGAAGTAGTTGTCAAAGAATTAAATTTCTTTCTTTCATAATATATTTTATGTTTTTATATAATTTTAATATTTTTAAATTGCACTAATATAGTAAAAATATCCCTATAAAATAAATACTGGGACATAAAAATTGATATTTATTTTTTTACATGTAGTATATTCTCTTTCTTTTTTCATATTTCTTTTATGAAGTTGATGAATATTTTATTAAAATATTAAGATTAACACAAAATATGTGTGTTTAACATAAATCATTCTCAGAATGTATAATCTAACAGAGTAAAATTATCTTTTTGCAATACTACCGTTTTAAACATTCTGCTTCTAGCAAAAATGTCGTTAATAGTGTCTCCTGATTTTTCCCTCAAATTCTATAGAATCTACTAATTTTTTCCCTCCAAAGTTGGTAGGTATGGAGGAAGTAAGATACTGTGTGATAGAATTTTATGTTTAAAAATTAAGACACAGAAAAGTTTCAGTGGTTCAATTTTTATATCAATGGTGTTATTTGAAAGCCACTCACATGTAACAATGGAAAATTTCAAGTCACTTGCCTCTATGCCCAAAATGGGCTCTGTCCATTAGCGGAAGCAGCCGCGTGGGAGTCTTTGTAAATTAGAAGCAGGGATCGAGCAAAAGACCCCCTAATACTTGACTTGCCAACCCAAGGGGTATCATTTCTTATTTGGAGGATATTACGATCACAACCTATTTAACGTTCCACAATCTTATTTAGTGAACACGATGGATTTTCGGTTATTCCGAGATTCGAACCCACAACCTATGTTGAGAACGACATCTTAAACAACCAAACCAATTTATCCATGAATTGTGAAACAAAGACCAGAAGGTTAATCATTTGGCTGCCAGCTCCGTGGATATATTTTATGGTTAATAATTGGGAATGATGCTTTGTGAGTGCATAATATTTCCTAAATCGGAATATATTTTAAACTTCAGTACCCATGTTCATCACAAAAAACATTTTTTATGGTATTTATAAAGAATTTATATTTATGCCATGTCAATAAATTTTAATAAACCATCTGTATGATAAGCAATATTCTTCTGGGCCAATTACAGTTGTGAAAATCTTAAATGATAATATCCTTTTCTACATTTGAAAAAAAGAATTGCTCTCTAAGTAGAACGACTAGGAATAGAATTTATACGCATACTTTCGGTCAAGATAGTGACTTATAAAATATTGTTGAAATTGGAGCAGGGAATGTTGGATCCAAATTCCTGTTTTGGAATATGGATCTGAAAGATCATATTGGACGATTTTCAAATAAGTTAATCTTTTTGAAAAGAAACGTTAATACACTTTTTATGGTATTAGTATCCAATATTAAAATTGATTTCATTCCTACAATAATTAATATTGATTTTTTTATATTTACAATGATCACATAATTTAACCGATGTATTGCTACCTATCTTCATAAAATAACGGTTTGATTTATAATAACGATATCAATTTATACGCTCGCGTATTTTAAGTTTTCATATATTTTAATATATCAATTTCTTATTTAATTCCCATAAAGCAGTTTTTATTCCGTTTGGGTTTTCTTATGTCGTGATATTTTAATTTATTCGCTTTATAATTAATGCAATTATATTTATCTTTTATACTTAATTTATGATTGTTTCATCTTTTATACTATTTAATTCACTTTTAAAATATGAAAGTATATTTCGTACTTTGTTGACAAGGGTTCATCGGTCTTCATAATATTTTGCAAAAAATTAGAAATTTTTCATAAAATACAAATATTTCAAGTTTTTATCAACGTTTTAAAAAATATTTTTATCTATTTTAAATAAATTATTGATTTATGCTTTAAAATATTACTCTAAGTATATTTGATGTTTTCAATGATAATCTGGTAAACCCCTACTCTTAACTAGCTAAATATTATCTATTATTTCGATTAAATCTAATAAAAAGGGCGAGCCATTGATTTTGCTTACAGAATACAGTTGGGATATTCCCTTTTAAAATGAGTGCATTTATTAGCTATTTTTCCACCTTGAAAATATACCAAGATGAAAAGTTGAATTTTAGATAGAAGTAAAACATTAAATTTCACTAAAAAAATTAATAAATGAAAGTTAAATAAAAGGAAGCCTCACCGTTATCTTGCTGTAAGACAGCACTCATCAGAGAGAAAATTCCAGAGTCCGATCTCAGCCAGAGTCGAACAACGGGAAATTGATATTGTGTTTCTGTATTCACTTCCATCATAGTTAAATAAAATAGCGTATTTATTCAGTTCATAATTGAACTAATTCCTTATCTATATGCAAGTTTATCTAATTTTAGAATCACTTTAATGAATAGAAAAAGGCACTTTATTTTATTTTTCTATTTTTAAAATCAGGAGTGTTATTCCTTGTTGAAATTCTCATCGCACACCGTGCAAATTGATGTTTTTAAATTCTCTGTATTAAATTTTGCTGACATTTATGCAAGGAAAACTTTGATAACAAATATGTGTCCACCCGAATATAAATAACATCCCCAACAAATATCTTCATCTACTAAAAATGTTTAGCACAAAAAATTGTAAAAAGTGCTTAATGTCATGGTGCTAAACCTTACTGTATCTGATTTTAAAGCAGCAGGTGGTTAGCAATCTGCATTTCGGTTCAATTGCTCTAAGGTTCAATTCCCACTTTGGACATGGTTCTTTATACTGTTTCGGAATCTATTCTGCTCGACATTGAAAATACAACATCAAGAAGAAGTTGCCAGAAAGTGACAAAACTCGGCAAAAAAAGAGACAGCAACGAACAATAGGTATTTCGAAATTATATGCATAATACAGAGCGAGAACAGGATCGAGTCTCGGGTCAGTAAGTTATAGGACACCGTGGACGGCGATACTCGAAGTAATACATCTAGGCACAGAGTGAGAGTACGGATGATGTCCTGAAAAGTACCCTGCATTCCCTGTAAACCATTTGCTAAGTTGTATCTTCTGAAGGAGGCAGTGGCAGGGTTTGCTAAGGGCATCCTAATGTATCCCAAACGTGTTCGATGGGTGAGAGATCTGGCGAACCGGGATCAAGCAAGCAATTGTACATTTTTGAGAGCATGTTGGCTGATGCAAGCAATGTGCGGTCGAGCGTTATCCTGCTGATAAAAGGCACTGAGCACCCCTGAAGGTAGGCGAGTGTCACCAGCCGCAGCACATCCTCCACGTAAGGTTGGGCTGTCGTATGTGCCATGAATCCGTACTAGAAGTGACCTGAAATTGTACGTCCCAAACCATGATGCCGCGTTGTTGCGTGGTGGGGCGTTTCACAATTGCTGCATAATTGTGTCCACGTTGACACCACACTCATACGTTGCAACAATCACTGAAGAAACAAAAGCGGGACCCTCAACGCTTTTATCCGGCACCATTGGTGACGTTGGCGTCTATGCTGTAGCGTCATGCAGAACCCGCAGTGACCCACTATAAGCAGCCGCCGAAATTAATGATTTTTTTTAGATGAATTTAATGAATTGTACTACTATTTTATGAAATCCAAGACACGGTGGCCTAGTTAGTTAGAACGTCATTCTTATTATTGGAAGGTAGTAAGTTCGAATCCCGGCTTAGCTGAAGATCCATTGTGCTCACTAATGGCGGCTGGGACACATTAAAATTAGGCTCGGTTGCAATGTTCTTCAAGTGAAATATTTCCTCTGTGATTGGCAGGCCAAATATTGGGAATCTTTTGCATGGTCCCTGCTTTAAAATCCCGAAGACTGCATCCGGCTGCTTTTATCTAACAGGTAGGGCCCAACTCAGAGCTTGGTGCCGAAAAGCATGCCGATGCAACAACAACTTCATGAACTCTGAGTTTCATGATGTCCGTATAAGTCCACGAAGTTCACCGCAGCATGGGTTGTTATCGCAGAGACCATAGCTTTGTCTATTCTTATAACGTTGCATCACCGACATAAACACCTTCAATGGTGAATGTCAAATCATCTACTGACAAGCCACAGTTGTTGTGCACTGTGGCATAATAGTAACTTTAGTTGCGGCATACTTTCGCGTTGTCATACCTTGTGTAATGCAATGGGATTCAGTGGATATAAAATTGTCTATAATTGTTCACATTTCTTACATTACATATTTATATGCAGGAACGCTATTTTGCTCTTTTCAAATTTTCCTTGGTACTTAAAATGTTTGATGGCTCTCTTGGCTTACTTGTTCTGTCGATAAACACCAAAACGAAGGTCTGAGTAAAGGTCGCTAAGCGATTAAACGCTAAACATAAACAATCAAGCGCTACTTTGGATGAAATATGGCTTTGTTTTTAAACAGTATAAGAAATGCTTTGTTGTGAGCAGTGCATTGAAATATAGTTCATATATGTTGTAGTTTTTTTCTTTGTAATTTTGGAGTTTTGTACACTGTAATCATCTTGATAGGGTGCTGGGATTCCAAATTGTAATAAGGCTTAGTGTTTTATTGCTAAACATTGTGATTTTTCTGCTTCATTGGAGATGTCGTTGAATTCGATGGCCAGTTCTGGATTAGCTTGTCAGAGTATGTCATCACTCATACCCCCTTTGAAGGAGTCCCATAGCTGTTTTGAAGTTGATTGGTAACATGTTAATAGAATTATAGCGAATAAGTCTCTGCCTTGGTCAGCTGAGTCTGTCAGTAAGCCTTCTTGTACTGTTAATATTCAGCGATTGTCGTTTTTCAGTAGTCTTAATCGTGGGCGTATTCTCTGTATGACTGCTATTGTTAATCATCAATAGTCTTGAGATCTGAGAAATATTTTGGTGGACTTATTTCATGTAGCATCATCCGTGGATAAAAACATTCAGGTGTACGGTGTATACTCTGCTTAGTGCATTAGCTCTCATGATTCCTAAAGGATACTCTACTGGGAATTTCTTGTTTTCATCGTTGAAAGATTTTTTTGTTGTGTTCCCCGTAAAACAGGTAGGGACATTGACATATAGTAACGTTCTCGCTTATGGATCCGTTTGTAATAGTTAAAAAAGTTGTTAAAGTTGTATTCTTAGGTAATTTTCGATTGCAATGTTTCTGGCAGTGTCTTTTGTGAACTAAACTCCGTCTCCATGCTCTAAATGTACTACTAGACATTGCACAGTTGGTTCTTGTAACCGAAATTACGCCACTCCGTTTCGTTACTGTTCATGTAGCTTCCCATTGGGTGCATGAGGATCTCGTCGTTTCTGTTTTGTAGTTTGCTGTCTTTGGCTGTACGGTAGTGGGTATTTGGGCTGTGAAGCCACCTTTTTTGGGTGGCCGTCTTCTTTATTTGGAATAGAAATTATCTCCGGTTTTTTTTTTTTTTGTCATCTATGTAAGGTTTTGGGAATATTTTTGTACACTCTTTCCATCATTCATACAAGGCGAATTAGGATTTAATGGCCTGCATAGTCCAGGAATCATGTTTTTTACATTTATGTCGTAGATTTCCGGATCTTTTTGTGGATTTTGAAATTCAGTTTGGATAATTTTGTCAATATCGTTAGGACGAATTCTGTCGTATAGTCATATGAGATTGTGTGAGGCAGTCTTCGTTTTTGCCATTCAGTTGTATACATCCAGAATCTAACAGTTAAAAGATATGGTATTTTGTGATGACTTCTTTAAATATCTTTTGTCTTTGTCGGAAAACTCGGGTTTTTATATCGTGTCGTTTCATGGAGCCATGGTTGAGAATTTGATTGTATGTTTCATTGTCTCTGGTCATTAAGCGGTAAGCACAGAGCTCTTTAGAAGTGTTCAGCACAGAGAGCTCTAGTAGTTTCTATACCTGTTTCAGGTTTGCTTTTTTCACGTTAAAATAATATCCGTCTTCTCCGTATAGAAATGTTAATTGGTGGTATTTATTGGAGGGCATCTCATGAACGATGTGTCTCTGCAATGCGTTGAAGTTCTTCTCTTCTTCATTGTACAACTATCTCACGGCTTGTGTTTTCATTGTCCCCAACAACGATGGCGAATTTGTCTATGAAAGGTACATTAAATCGACTTTCGTGTTTTTTAAGTTGTCTGCGGTTGACTCGAATTATAACTTTATAGTCGTCAGAAAGCATTCGGTCTAGTTTTGTTTTGCATAAGTGAATAAAATGAATGTATTTTTGTAAAGACTCATCGCACATTTTGTATTATTTCTTGCCTCAGTTCTCTGATGTTATGAATCGTTGATCAATTTCTTCATTTACGATTAATCGCAGAAATCTAAAGTTTTCTTTGGGTAATGGTAGTAATGACATCATTTTGTGATAGATTTGTCCTTGGATGGAACAAACATAATCAACTTCATCTGTGTTAGTGTTGAAGTGGCACCGAATGAGGTCATTTAGAAGCATTGATTGTATGCTTTTATGTTTTGAAGAAAGTGGTTTGATTCTGGAGTTTTCCCGGTCATGTAATGTAGAAATTCCTGCGGAAGTGGTCCCAGTGGTGGTAATCGAACATTTCCATTTTTCCCTTTTACTGATTACTTCTCCGATTACGACATGTTTGTGTTTGTCATATTCTTTCGTCGAGTCGTAGTGGAATGCTTCATTTAATAAGGTGTGCTGTTTAATTATTCTCGACCACGCTTGTCACAGACTGATATTTTCATGGCTGCCTTGCGTTGAGTCTTTTGTTATAAAATGTGTCACAATTCTTGATTCTTCAATTCGTTCATTTCTTTGTACTTCGGTTTCACTGCTTCTCATGGTTTTCATTTTCGTTCGTTGGAAACTATAACATCCTTCGCCCTCTTCGACTGTTCCGTTTTTATTCTCATTGTTTTGCTCCAGAACTGGCTATATCTCTTCCTTTTTTACGTTTCGGAATTCTGCAAAATACAAATTAAATCCTTTTTTAAGAATTACAATAAGTGAATTTTAAAGACTTTTCAACACTTCATTATCGATTTATATTCAATACCTGTATCACTTTGATTATTCACATTTTACTGCTTTTTTATTCATTTTCTGTACTTCACTGGTAAGAAACTGACGTTCAAACCTACGACAGATCGCGGTTTATATGCCCATTCTTTCCAATAGAGGTAGTCCCAACCGTACCAAAATACTTCGAATAATCAAGAATGTTCTTGAACATTCCCCAACATTCGAGTTAGTTTTTTTAGGACGTTACATAGTGATCTAGAATATTCCAGACTACTCCCCAGAACCAAAATCACATTAGGTAACTATGTACAGAGGTATTTCTGTCAACCCAGTGTTTGCTTACTAAGTCCACATCCCGACCATAAGATAAAATATTGCGATATATATTTTGTATCTAGTATCCGACATTAAATGGAACTCGATAGACACGTGATTTACTGCCCTGTTTGCCAGTTACGGAGCTTCTGCTTCTGGAATCTTGTTTGGACTCAATAGTTATGCGAAATTTGTCGTCGAGTTTAAAAATGTGATTTTTTCTTGAATGATTCCAGTTCTTGATAATTTTACTGCCAGTCGACATGCGCAGTGCAAGTGGTTTCACGTCAGATGCAGCAGTTTATACAGTAAACTTACCGGATGTGAATTATCAGAAATCTTGTACTCAATTTTCATGATTTCAATTTCTTCATCATGACAAGAACAAAAGGTTTCGGGATTGATTCCAACAGTTGTCGAAAAAAAGTAACTTTGTTACACCTCTAGTAGGTGCTTCCTTTCCTTGCGATAATATGTCACCCCCATTTTTTTTCTCTCGTGTTAAAAAACCAAGGGATTTTGACGACTCAAGGGTTTTCTTAATTTTCTTACCTTGTCATGCGTCACGTGTCATTTTTTGACACCTGTTGGCATTTCATAAACATGATTTTTCATTTCTGCCTTCGTGATTCGAAACATTCATTATTAATATGAAGCAATAAGAAGTAAAGAAGGTTTACCTCAACAACACTTTACGATTTTATGAGACTGAATAGTTTATATTTCATTTATGTGAGCTAAGGGAGAGAGAGAATTGAAGTTGCGCTCACATTCAAGCCATGCATCTGTACAGAAGAAATTTCACAAAGTTCTGTAATAAAAAGCAAGAATCCTGTACAGTCGTTTTTTATTTTTAACAGATTTTGTAAATGAGTAGTCCAATGGTAGAACAGCACTAGTCAAGGATAGAGTTGGATACCAACCACTGTTGATAAGCTTCTGATTTCAATGTAAGGTGCCGATAAGTAGCGTTTTCTTCACTTAATCTGAATGAGTTGCCGGAAAATATTATTTCGGGATATCGAAAGCAACTGTTTTTTTACTACACCTTCTTTACCGAGAATATATTGATTCATTTTCTTATTCTTCATAATTTTACCTTTGATTTGTTAGTATGAAAATCTAATGGAGAGTATTGCATTTATATTCCAGCCTTCAGTTTTTCTGATTGACGACTGAAGGACGGTGATGCATTATTTTTCAAGCAAGGCGTTAGTCTCAACCTGGAATACTGTATTCCTTGCATTTAGTAGAAATTTACTTGTCGTGATAATACTGTCATTGATTAGTAAAAAAAAAAGCTGCTCCAGTTGATTCATCTATTATTGACCCGTCTGTGTAGCAGTTAGAATGGATGGGAGTAGGCTGTAAGGTTGAATTTTTGTTGATAATCACTGTGATTCCTATATGGCGATTACCTGGGTGAATCAGATCTTTGTGAGCCTTGCCCTCTGTTTGGTCTGGATGAAGAATTTCTCCATCAATGTTCACTAGTTCTTTAAGTTGGAGGTGTGCTGTCTTTAAAGCTTCGTATTTAAGGTGGAGTGGGGGAGTGCCAGAGAGAATAGTGGGGCTGATTGATGGCGTGGGTCGGTGTGTCCTTGTGATTCGGAGGGTGAAGAGGCGTTGCAGACTGGAGAGTAATTTTATCTTTCATGTAGTTATAAATATATAGAGGGAATGCCCAGAATGAGGCTGCATAAATTACGCATGCAATAACTTAATCAGGCCAAATTAAAGTCTGTACAATTTTTCAAGTCTTAAGTAGTGGTATAAGAAAATTTTCTTAATCTCAATCTTTTGTGACTCAAACAATTGACTACGCTTTTTGTGATTTCAATAACTTTATGCTACTGAAATTTTGATTATATTTTCATGCATATATTATTCTAGATTGGCTTTTTAATTTAAATATCTCTGTACTCTTAAAACTAGGCTAAAATAATTAACTAATTTTGAGACTTCACACCTCAACTTAAAATTAATTGCTGATACTACTCTGTCTAACCTGTCAGATACTTTTTGGAATAAGTTGTTGCTTCAGCATGTGTCTTGCTTTGCACTTAGCCAAGGATTTGGTTGTACCCGTTGAGTGGAAGTCTTTTTAATTGAGAAGTAGCACAAGACTTCCCTTAGACCTGTCACACTCAGAGATATCACTTCACGTGGAGGACATTGCGGCCACGTTCTATTTAATGTGGACCAATCATATTTAACAAACAAAAATGAACTTCGATTCAGTTGTGATTCGAACTCAATATTTCTGATAGTGAGAAAAACGTCCGAACCAGCAGGCCAGGGCGGCATTCTTGGGATATGGCATATTTTCTTTTTTGACTGCCATATTCTATTCATGGACCATCCATTCAAAGCATTTTTTGAAACTTATTCGCTGTATATATCAAAGGTGAAGTTAAATATAATCCACTAAACGGTGTCAATACGAATTCGATTATAAAGTAACACTGCTAAAGAATAGGCAATGTCAAAAGTTTCCAGATTGTTTCATGACTTTGGTTACAAATGAGGAACATTGTCACGGTATTAATCCTATGTCACGAAGTATCTGACTAACGTGTCAATAGTTTTTATGGTAACATTGCAAAAGTGAATTTGTGAAAGAAAAAAAATTAAATTATGGGTTTATGTGTGTCTGATTGCCACATATTCCCAATAACCCTCAGTATTATCATCTTAAATACCGAAATTTTGTATTAGATGAATGTCAACACAGCTGTATTTAGTTTTATGTAATAACTCCTTTTCATTATATGAATACTGCAATTGAAAGTCAAATGATCATGATCTTCTTCTTAGAATTGGGTTTGTATGTCATTGGGCACATTTGCTTTTATCAGCATTTTGTACCATTAACTCCAAACCCAATGATTCCTAGTTCCAGTTGCTCGGGTCACCCACTTTATTAATAAAGTCCGATAACCCTTTAATGGAGTCTAGGTGTAACTCTCTAATATGGGTGATGCCTAAAGAGGTTAATCTAGGGAGGGCAAGAGCCTCGCATTCATAAATGATATGCTCTGCCGTTTCCTCTTGCGTATGACATTTCCAGCAGATAGGGTCTTGCTGAAACAGTCCCATCTGGTCAGAGATTCAGTCATACTAGGGATAGCTTCCTGACTTTCACCAGAAGATGGTTTGGAGGTCATTTCTACCTCAAGTGAAGGATTCATTACTGCCCCTTTACAAGACAGCCTCTGAGTTCACTTGTCTTTTTCAGCAAGGTCAACTTCAGAGGCATCACCTGCAGATGCAGAAAGGATTGTTATTTCTTGTGTCTTTTCAGCCACAAGATAAAAATGATCATGATACTAATTACAAACATCGTTTTCGACTCAGCAAAACCTATTTAAATTTCTTCAACGAACGCTGTCTTTATTAAACTAGATTACTGTATGAAAAAAAAACTGTTAAAAGGGTCTCCTTTAAAAAAATCTATCTAGTAAGCGAGGAACATAGCTTCTAACTCGACTGATTTTTGGCGATTTCTGTGAAAAACTTAAAAACAGCCGAAATGGTGTTGGAAAAACAATCTATTGAGTGGTTTTAGTAGCTTGAACAGAGTCTTAAAATAGCTTAAATATTCTCAAAATGAGAAAAGTTTTGAACAGCAGTTCACCAATTCATTTCTATAAAATACTTATGCAGCAACATATGAAAAAATAAATCGCCATGAGTTTTTCAATTTTGAAATGCATTATGTTAATTTAATGGACAAAGTATTTGAAAATTTCTATATTCTAAGAAGTAGTTGTCAAAGAATTAAATTTCTTTCTTTCATAATATATTTTATGCTTTTATATAATTTTAATATTTTTAAATTGCACTAATATAGTAAAAATATCCCTATAAAATAAATACTGGGACACAAAAATTGATATTTATTTTTTTACATGTAGTATATTCTCTTTCTTTTTTCATATTTCTTTTATGAAGTTGATGAATATTTTATTAAAATATTAAGATTAACACAAAATATGTGTGTTTAACATAAATCATTCTCAGAATGTATAATCTAACAAGTAAAGTTATCTTTTTGCAATACTACCGTTTTAAACATTCTGAATCTAGCAAAAATGTCGTTAATAGTGTTTCCTGATTTTTCCCTTAAATTCTATAGAATCTACTAATTTTTTCCCTCCAAAGTTGGTAGGTATGGAGGAAGTAAGATACTGTGTGATAGAATTTTATGTTTAAAAATTAAGACACAGAAAAGTTTCAGTGGTTCAATTTTTTTATCAATGGTGTTATTTGAAAGCCACTCACATGTAACAATGGAAAATTTCAAGTCGCTTGCCTCTATGCCCAAAATGGGCTCTGTCCATTAGCGGAAGCAGCCGCGTGGGAGTCTTTGTAAATTAGAAGCAGGGATCGAGCAAAAGACCCCCTAATACTTGACTTGCCAACCCAAGGGGTATCATTTCTTATTTGGAGGATATTACGATCACAACCTATTTAACGTTCCACAATCTTATTTAGTGAACACGATGGATTTTCGGTTATTCCGAGATTCGAACCCACAACCTATGTTGAGAACGACATCTTAAACAACCAAACCAATTTATCCATGAATTGTGAAACAAAGACCAGAAGGTTAATCATTTGGCTGCCAGCTCCGTGGATATATTTTATGGTTAATAATTGGGAATGATGCTTTGTGAGTGCATAATATTTCCTAAATCGGAATATATTTTAAACTTCAGTACCCATGTTCATCACAAAAAACATTTTTTATGGTATTTATAAAGAATTTATATTTATGCCATGTCAATAAATTTTAATAAACCATCTGTATGATAAGCAATATTCTTCTGGGCCAATTACAGTTGTTAAAATCTTAAATGAAAATTATTTTAATACCCTTTTCTACATTTGAAAAAAAGAAATGAATTGCTCTCTGAGTAGAACGACTAGGAATAGAATTTATACGTATACTTTCGATCAAGAAAGTGACTTATAAAATATTGCTGAAATTGGAGCATGGAATATCAGATCCAAATTCCTGTTTTGGAATATTGATCTGAAAGCTCATATTGGGCGATTTTCAAATAAGTTAACCTTTTTGAAAAGAAACATTAATACACTTTTTATAGTATTAGTATCCAATATTAAAATTGATTTCATTCCTACAATAATTAATATTGATTTTTTTATATTTACAATGATCACATAATTTAACCGATGTATTGCTACCTATCTTCATAAAATAACGGTTTATTTATAATAACGATATCAATTTATACGCTCGCGTATTTTAAGTTTTCATATATTTTAATATAAATTTTAATATCAATTTCTTATTTAATTCCCATAAAGCAGTTTTTATTCCGTTTGGGTTTTCTTATGTCGTGATATTTTAATTTATTCGCTTTATAATTAATGCAATTATATTTATCTTTTATACTTAATTTATGATTGTTTCATCTTTTATACTATTTAATTCACTATTAAAAAATTAAAGTATATTTCGTACTTTTGTTGACAAGTGTTCATCGGTCTTCATAATATTTTGCAAAAAATTAGAAATTTTTCATAAAATACAAATATTTCAAGTTTTTATCAACGTTTTAAAAAAGATTTTTATCTATTTTAAATAAATTATTGATTTATGCTTTAAAATATTACTCTAAGTATATTTGATGTTTTCAATGATAATCTGGTAAACCCCTACACTTAACTAGCTAAATATTATCTATTATTTCGATTAAATCTAATAAAAATGGCGAGCCATTGATTTTGCTTACAGAATACAGTTGGGATATTCCCTTTTAAAATGAGTGCATTTATTAGCTATTTTTCCACCTTGAAAATATACCAAGATGAAAAGTTGAATTTTAGATAGAAGTAAAACATTAAATTTCACTAAAAAAATTAATAAATGAAAGTTGAATAAAAGAAAGCCTCACCGTTATCTTGCTGTAAGACAGCACTCAGTCAGAGAGAAAATTCCAGAGTCCGATCTCAGCCAGAGTCGAACAACGGGAAATTGATATTGTGTTTCTGTATTCACTTCCATCATAGTTAAATAAAATAGCGTATTTATTCAGTTCATAATTGAACTAATTCCTTATCTATATGCAAGTTTATCTAATTTTAGAATCATCTTTAATGAAAGAAAAAGGCACTTTATTTTATTTTTCTATTTTTAAAATCAGGAGTGTTATTCCTTGTTGAAATTCTCATCGCACACCGTGCAAATTGATGTTTTTAAATTCTCTATATTAAATTTTGCTGACATTTATGCAAGAAAAACTTTGATAACAAATATGTGTCCACCCGAATATAAATAACACCCCCAACAAATATCTTCATTCTACTAAAAATGTTTAGTACAAAAAATTGTAAAAAGTGCTTAATGTCATGGTGCTAAACCTTACTGTATCTGATTTTAAAGCAGCAGGTGGTTAGCAATCTGCATTTCGGTGCAATTGCTCTAAGGTTCAATTCCCACTTTGGACATGGTTGCTTATACTGTTTCGGAGTCTATTCTGCTCGACATTGAAAACACAACACCAAGAAGAAGTTGCCAGAAAGTGACAAAACTCGGCAAAAAAGAGAGACAGCAACGAACAATAAGTGATCTGTATTTCAAAATTATATGCATAATATAGAGCGAGAACAGGTTCGAGTCTCGGGTCAGTAAGTTATAGGACACCGTGGACGGCGATACTCGAAGTAATACATCTAGGCACAGAGTCAATGTGAGCACGGATGACGTCCTGAGAAATACTCCGCATTCCCTGTCAACCATTTGCTAAGTTGCGTCTTCTGAAGGAGGCAGTGGCAGGGTTTGCTAAGGGCATCCTAATGTATCCCAAGCGTGTTCGATTGGTGAGAGATCTGGCGAACCGGGATCAAGCAAGCAATTGTACATTTTGGAGAGCATGTTGGCTGATGCAAGCAATGTGCGGTCGAGCGTTATCCTGCTGATAAAAGGCACTGAGCACCCCCTGAAGGTAGGCGAGTGTCACCAGCCGCAGCACATCCTCCACGTAAGGTTGGGCTGTCGTAGTGCCATGAATCCGTACTAGAAGTGACCTGAAATTGTACGTCCCAAACCATGATGCCGCGTAGTTGCGTGGTGGGGCGTTTCACAATTGCTGCATAATTGTGTCCACGTTGACACAACACTCATACGCGGCAACAAACACTGAAGAAACAAAAGCGGGACTTTCAACGCTCTTATTCAGCACCATTGGTGACGTTAGCGTCTGTGCTGTAGGGTCAATGACAAGAGCACTAATCACTAGCAATTAATCGACGGTAAATGGTTCTGCTGGATTTGGGTGCATCCAGGGTGCAAATTTTGCAAGGTCTTACACACCTTGCAAAATTTCGCTAAACATGCTTCTCGGGGCCGCCACCACCTTCCGACAGACACGTGTATCTGGTGTGTTGACATCATTCTGGCTGCTCTGGCAGCCCGCAAACGTTCCACAGTTTTTTGTTCCATCCATCTTTCCCCTCGGCCGGTGCACCTTGGACGCTTTCAGGTGTCTGTCAGCTGGGATTTGCCATGAGGATTAACCTGCCCTGCCATGTCCGATCACCATGCCCTTCATAAACTCATCTGTCTGCTAGAACTGACTCCGTCGACGATGGCCTGACATTCTCTGTAATTATCCTTTGCGACAAGAACAAACTTTCAACGATTATTTTCCAAGCAGCAATAAAGCATAAACATTGCCCACTCTGGCGGTTCCTCCCTCACCTTATATCTTATCCTACGTGCGCTGGAGATCTGCGCAGTTCACTTCATTTAAATTTCGGAGCAAATTTACCTTACCAAGTTATTGTAAGGTATATTTACTCTGAAATTTGCATAATTTTCTGATCTGGTCTTCTTGGTGTTGTATTTTCTATGTACTGAGCAGATTATGTTAAACTATTGGTTCCAGTCTAACTAGCCTTGCTCAAAATGTGACCGTAGAAGAACAAACCAAACTTATTTGCAAGTCAGTAAACTCAATCTGCAGCTCCTGAGACTGTATCAATATCTGCTCTTTAAATAAAAAGGCAAATCGAATTTATGTTTGATTTTTTTAAATCTTGAAATATTCAAGTGATTCGGTCTACAAACCAAAATATCTTAATTATCCATTTATTAGGAAAACAGAATGTATTTAAAATATATATAAGTTGTTTTAAAAAGATATTCTGTTTTCCAAATAAAAGGAAATTTAAAAAAAATTTTAAGTTTTGCTTCTAATGACATTTTTGTGTTCCAAATTTCATGAGCAAGCAATCTTCTTCTTTGTGTATGATCTCTTAATGAACATCATTTCTCAATTATATCAGCTTTTTTTGCTTATCTCCATTCCCCATATCCTATGTTTGCAACAAGGTCATCAGACATCTCCTTCGTTTCTAAAAATAATAGGTTTTCCATTCTTCAATGATTAGACATTTTTATCACTTTGCTTGGGTTCAACTACCTCCAACTGTTGTATTTAATTACATATTCATAATCTAATTCTTCACAGACACAGAACTTCCGATGGTGGATAATAATGACATTGCTCTTATTTTATTCACCACACTAGAAGTAGTAAAATCGACATGCTTTAAGCACACTGCACCATCACAAAAACATTTTGCTTGCATTTTGAATCAGACATCTCGATTTGTGTGTTGTGTTTATAACTTGTTTTTAATTGCTTCACCATAACACGCGTTTTTCCTCTTAAGCGCTTTGCCTCCATCTATTTCAGTGCTTGCCATTTTGTTCCAGAACCAAAGATACTTTTTCCCTTAAATATGCAGCACTCACAATCACTCCATAAGACTTGCTTGAATCTTTCTTTGGTTGTAGGCTAAGTAATTAATCTGACAGCGCGCGAAATTTCCGTTAATTTAAAAAGATGCTTGCTTTCTCAGTATCTTATTTGTGCTTTCATCCTGTTCCAGAGGAATGCCGAGCTGGCAACCGAATGGTTAGCGCTCTTGCCGTCGGTTCAACAGTTCGTGGGTTCGAATCCCACCTTGGGCATGGATGTTTGTAGTGGTTCGGAATCCACACTTTAAACTGTAGGTACCGGTCTAATTAGCCCTCGTGTGCAAAAATGACCGTTGAGCGACAAAAAAACCAAACTGTTCCAAAGGAATTCCTGCGGACAGTCTCCGTTTATTCTGCAAGTTCGTCACTGATGAAGTTAAGGCGGTTCACTGCGATCTGCCTTATTTATCAGGTTGTATAATACGCGGTTGCACTCTCTGTTAAACACTACTTAATAAATTTGTCATCCAAAATGAATCGTTTAGTTAAATTGTAGGCTGACATGAAACTTGATTACACTCTTTAAAGATTTATACAGCTTTAACATTAAAATATTTATGTTGATACAATAAACACATTCTTTGTCCTCTACATTAACAAAAGTACATGTATCCCTTCTTCCTAAAATACCACATTCCTCCCACATTTTATGTTCTTTCGCAGATTAATGGGGTCATTAAAATTGAAAATTAATTTATTTACTTTTTTGCACAAATTTAAAACTGTGATTGATCAGATGAACCGAAGAAGCGCGTGACTTATACTTTCTTCATGGATCGCCGGTTGAGCTTACTAGAAATGTCGTTCGACACATGGTTGTCAGCTTATTAGACGGTGGGCACTTTTTTATTTTTACTCATTACCAGAATTTCACTCCCTTATGCATGTTGACATGGCCATCCTGATGTAAAATAGAAATGAATATTTGGTCTCGAACAAGAATAAGATATCGGTACAACGTCGACTTTTCCGATCGTTTGAGTAGCGTGCAAAAACAAAGATGCATATGCACAGAGGACGTGGGCCACAAATTACTGAACCTTAGATTATGATATTAAGTAAATGCTTGCTATTTCAACTTTAACAAGGAGCCTATCCGATTGAATGGCGGAATAAATAACTGCAATGAGATATCAGGATATATTACGACACAATCTTTTCAGTAAAAATTAGTTTCTGCATATATTCCTCAACGATCAGATTTAAGTTCAGGAACACTGAAAAGAACTTTCTAAGCTGCTGCGTTACATTGTTATACTGACTCTTTTACTGGAATAATAGTAGCAGTGGTTCTAATTTCTATTTCCAAATCCCTTAATACGCTTAACAAATGCATTAATTTTGCAATGTTGTATCCAATATTTTGCTACTTTTTTTTCCCTTAAATTCGGATTTTGGCTACAATCAGTGTTTCAGTGCAAGTAATGCACCTACTTGCTTCATAAAATATCCAAATATAAATCACCAAATTTTACTTAATGTGATCAAGCCATTCTCTTGATTAATCATCCATAGCTACGCCTGAACGCTAATAGAGGAAACGGCTAGTATGGAAAACATTAGATGGAATTTTTTTTTAAATATAAATTTTCTTTACTTTTTTAAAATGAAATATAATATAAAAGTAAATTTAAATTTACTTTAGCTTTTTTGACCAGTGGAAATGCTATTATAAACAACCATTCTCAACAAACTTGTAAAGTTATCATTTAAATGCTTTGGTGTTTAGCGATAAATATTACCGGTCACACACATCAACACTCATTACAAACTTTATCGTTTTTATCATCTTATATGAATACCGTGTTTCTCTTAATACTTTTATTTTGTATTTTGTTGCAGGAGGAAAAATGTATTTCAGCGAGAATTTATTATAATTTTGAAATGTTTTAGTTCTAATAAAATAAAATTATTTCCTTTTAAAACAAATTTAGAATTTTTTAACTTTTACAAAGCTAAGAAATTTTGACATCTTTTAAGGTTTACAAATTAATAAATTTTGCACCTTGAATTCAATGAGAATTTTTTTATTGCTTAATAAATATAAGTGTGTACAATTTAAAAATAATGGATTGTAATAATTTTTTTACGTTTGAATTTTAAATAATTCTGTATTTAATTATCTGTTAATCATTTCAGGTTTCTTTTATGCAACGCTTATTTCAATTTGAATGGTCCAATTTTGGAGAAAAGTATACTCATATATATTCTTTCAAGATTTTCACCTATGTTATTTTATATAATAATTAAGTTGGTCTTCATTAAATTTAAAAAAAATGTTTAAATATTTTAAGTTAAAGTAATGAAATTTTAATTTATTGTTTTGTTTAAAAAAGCTTTAGGGATTTATAAAGTTATCCCTAGATTAAATTGTTAACTGTAAATGTATTGAGAAATTATACATTCTTTCCATTTTTTAAATATCTAATCATTTTCTGACATACTATATTCAGCTCTTAAAAGGTAAAATAATATTGTGTACTTTTACATTTTTTGTAGTGCTAGTAAACTTTTCTTTGGTGTGGTGTCTTTATTTCTCTCACATAACATAAAAGCATTATTTCTATTTTTCATTAAATATGGTTGTTTGGTACTTTTTTTCATAGCAAACATTTCAGGAGAAAAGTATTTATATTAGTTATTAAGCTAATATTTATTATAAGCATAACTTTGTTTGCATTCACCTTCACTTTTTACATCTAAATTAAATCTTGAGCGAAATATTTCGTAACATAAAAAAAATTAGTTCAGAGCTAATAACATTATTCATTCAGCTAGTTATTGTGTAATTATCAGTATCATATATTGAAAGTGTGTTTAAAAATAATTTCACTCCTACGTGGTTTGATATCATTATTTCAGAATATTTTAAAAACTCTACTTTGATTTCTAAAAACTACTAGACTTTGCTTGATAATTGCTAATGCAGTTCTTCAGTGAGAAAAAAAAAACAGATTTTTTTGGGATAATCTCTTCGTTTGGGTTAAGTGACAGGAAGGGGGAAAGGGTTCTTTTTGAAAAAGCTCAGTTATTGACCTCGTCATTTTGTACTTGTTCAGTGACATGAAATGAGTTATTAAAAACTTTAGATTAATGATTCTCTACTTTTTATTTTGACGCAGCACATTTTTAACGATTTCAAAGTTTGGCTTTACACAAAGATAAAACATAAGGCATTATAATATATATATAGATAAGTAAATAATTTTTAAAGAATAATTTTGGGGGTAATGCAAAAAATAATATACTGTTTTTGTAGCACATATAGTGCCACTGCCCGGTGGTTGAGAATCACTGCTTTGGACTTCGAATAATCAGCCAGATATATCACAGTAATCTGCAACTTATTCTTAATCTAAGATTCAGCTCGTAACGATTCGCTCTTAAATGTACTTATAAATGGTGGCACTTTTAATTAAATTAAAATTTACACCTCTAATTAAAGGTTGAAAATTTGATTATTTGCAGACAGTATACTGAAAGTTTCTATTGTGTTTAAAATTGTGATCAGATTTTATCAAGCTGAGTGGTTAGAGCGTACCGGCTTTCAGTTCCTCAGTCCGTGGGTTCAAATCCCACCTTGGGAAAAAATGTTTGTAATGGTTTTGAATCCACTTTAAACCGAGTTGGCAGCCGAATGATCAGCGCTCTTGCCTTCGGTTCAACAGTTTGTGGGATCGAATCCTACCAATCCACAGAAGTTTGTACAGATGTTAGCTGTTACTCTCTACTCTTTTCGACATTGAGAATACACGCGAAGAAAGGCTTGCCAGAGGTGACAAAACTCGGCAAACAGAGCAAGACGTAAACGAACAATAAGAGATGTGTATATCGAAATGATATGCATAATAATGAGCAAGAAAAGGGTCAGGTCAGTAGATTGTAGGGTCATAGTGGATGGTGATACCTGGAGTAACGAGTCTAGAGTCGATGATAATACGGATGGTGTCCTGAAAAATGATTCATCATTACTTGTCCACCATTTGTCAAAATGCCTCTTCCGAAAGAGGCACTGTCAGGGTATACAATTGGCGTCCAATCATGTTTTCGATTGAAGAGAGATTTGGTGAGCACCATAGGCAGGGAAGGAGGTGTACTCCTTGCAGGGCCTGTTGACACAGCGTGCGTTAAATAGTTGATAAAGGGAATCGAGAACTCCCTGAAGTTAGACGAGTGTCACCGGCCGCAGCAAAACCTGCCCTCTCAAACTCATCTGTTTTCTGGAACTGACTACGTCGACGATGGTTTGGCATTCTCTACAGACTTCTTTCTGCAACAATAAGTTTTCAACGATTATTTTCCAAGCCGCAATAATGGCGTGAATATCGCCTGCTCTTCCTGTTCTCATCATTTGCATAATTTGATAAGTTGCTTCTACCAGAAATTTGCAGAATTTTTTGGCCGCTTTCTTGGTATTGAATGTTTAATGTCGGTTAGTTTATTTATTGTCCATCAAAATCAAAACTTAAACATTTATAATTACTTAGTCATTTCATAATTGCTTGTTAAATTATAATATTACAAATTTCGCTTATGCATCATTATTAACTGTCATGTGTTCATATATTTAAAATTTCATGCGAGTTTACAAATTATTCAAGTTATCATATTTTAAGTGTTCCATCCTCAATTACAGAATACAGCTTTCTTCTGAATAAGTTATTTCTTCAAGAAGAATGTTATTATGGTTGCAAGTATATTAATATATTATTTAATTGCCAATGCCGAAAATTTTATACAATGCTTGTATATATACATATTAACTTCCAAAAAGTGTGTAACTGCTTGTATTTAGGCTCTGATTTTAAGTTCAAAGTTCACAAAAGCATATAATTAATTAATCCTAGCGTACGCAAAGTAGCTGTAGAGTAACAAGCCAGAGTTAAAAAATGCATCTCGACATTTCCTGACAAATAGTTTCAAATGATAATAATTTGAGCAAAAATAAATCTGAATAATTATCTGAAGATCATTTTTTTTTGTTAAAACGTTTTCCGCATGCAAATGCCAAACCGTGAGTGGGAATTGAGTCCTAGTTGAACTGAAGGTCGAAGCCCTAACCATTCAGCTGCACTTCTGCTTACTCAGTGATAAACCCAGTTTTTTTTCTAAATTATTAACTGCGAACTGCAGTAATATTAATGAATCATTCTAGTGAAAATAATTTTTCATGGCAAGTAATAATGAATATGAATAAATACCGTATTCAAAAATTTAAAATTGCAAGCTTAGAATGCATTAAACATATGTTTAATTTCAATAATGTGTCGACTAAATAGGCTGTTTCATTACATAAATCAATTTAAATGAATTGTGAACTAGTTTACTTTAAAACATACAAGAATATATTTGATATTTATTACTCTATTATTTTCTTCGAGGTATAAAAGTAAATCTTTTGTGATTTGTACAAGTATGTGCTAATGCTTCGAAATAACGCAAAAATATATCGAGCCATTTTTAAAAAAAGATTAATTATTTTTAAAAGCAGATTTACACAATGTCGAGGACTACTTAAAATGCATGCTTACAATGTGTTATGAAGAGATGTATTTTTTTAATCAATTTTGTTTCATATTGTAGGTAAAATTGCGCAAAACTATTTGTAATTTTAAAATAAAAGTTCCCAATTCGATAAAGTCTATTAAATTAAATCTATAATTATTTATGTTCGTGCTTGTCTGTCTGTTGAGTAAAACCACTTTTTAAATCTGAAGGACAGTCAACTGTGCTTATAGATATGTTAGGTAGCATACGCCATTTGACGTCCGAATAAATGTTGAAAATGTTTTTATTTTTTTCGCTTGAAATGTAGAGACGTAACGAACCTTCCACTCACTTTGAATAGCAGGATGTAATAAGAAATCGAATGCTAGTATTGTAATAACTTTCCAACAAAAATGTTTAATGAGTAACAAATCAAGGGCGGACAACCACAATCATTTCAATGTTTGTGATTGGTTGTTTATAGTATTTAACGATTTATATATATATATATAGTGAAAATAATCACCTCTTTATGATCAAGTGATGAGGTAGATATAAGAACGATTGAATAACGATTTCCACTCGGCAACAACTAATGTTATTGAACACTTAACAATGACTACTTTTATTACTTCCGGAATGTCTTGAAAAACTATCGAAATTGGACATGTTCAACGCCCTATAAAGAAAAAAAAGTTGATTTGCATGCTACATTCATTTTTTTTTTTTATTTAATGTCTCCAAATCGAATTCACAAAAAATCTACGGTAAATTGAAGATAGGCTAACGAACAACTCGGGTAGCGAATATAATATTCTTTTTTTTTTTAACAGATTATGTTCAGTAACCCACTGTATTTGCATCTTTAAATTATGTACATAATCTGAATTTCTCGATACTTAAATTATTTTTGGTACAAATATTGATTCGTACATTCTCAAAAGCAAACCCCATCCCACTACCCATTAGTTTTCAAGTTTTTTAAATTTATTAATCGAATACTTTCCTACTACTTGACTAAATTAAAACAAAAAAAAGTTAGTCATTTAATAAAAAGTAAAAAAAAAATTATTGGATTGCTCATTTCGTTTTATGAAGGGTGAGAATACTACCAAAATAATATGTATATCTGAGGAACCTATTTTTATTTATGTATGTTTTGAACTATGGAAATTTAAACAGCAGCTTGATATCAGACGATAAACAATTACTGCATCAAAATAAATCGGAAAAAAATATGGATTCCATTTGTCTTGGCGTGATATATGAGCCAATGAGATGAATACATATTGAATCGTTTACAATACCTGTGTGTGCAACCGAAATAAGTTTTCAGTTTTTCTAATAATGCCACAACTGAAAAGTCACTAAAGACGGATGATCTCAATTGTAAATCGGTCAAGTAACGAGGCTTGAGTTGGCTTCTTTTTCAGTTATCCAGTGGGTAATTTTTGTAAACTCGAATTTTGAATGCTCTAGTCGCCATTATAGGATGACAAATCTTTTGGGATGCCTCATCTATAGAATTTACCTGCCGATCGAGCTAACTCAACCTTATATTAATATTTTCTGAATTTATTCACTAGAGAAAGTTTTTTTAAATAACGATAAATTTAATCTTTTAATCAATATCAATTATTTAGGCATTTGCGGACAGTACATAACATGGACTGTTAAATTAACTCCAATATCGCTTTGTGTACTAGGGTTAATTTGACCAGGCTTGTGGTTTAAAATTTGTTTATCGAAACTATAAACGATGTAAATCTGAAATTAAAATGGAAACTGACCAATTTTTGAACTGTTATGAATCGCTGTCATTCATCATACGCGAGAGTTGCTATGTCGGTGACCGACAAATTTAAGCGAGTTCCGAAGCAGTATAAGAATTTATGTCCGTATTGAACCATAAACCACTCGTCTGCAACAAGGGCAAGTGGCATATCTGAAAGATAACCTCCAAAATGTTTAGCGATCAACTAGGAGTTAGCTTCCACGATTTCTAATAATTTGGTAAAATTTTAAATTTGATTTCAAATGTTTTGATTGTTAAATTTGATAAATATATGTGTATCCCCTCCCAAAGTGATATCTCGCCAAATCTAGTGTCCTTCGTTTTGATTATAGTACAGCCAATTTGAGTTTTTGTTTCTTTCCAGTTTCTTTTTTTTTTGTGGCCAGATTCTCGTGTTCTGCATTATATTAACGTCATATATGTGGTTCTTTTCAGTGGCAACGGCATTTGAAATTTTCGTTTTACTTTTTTTGTTCTAAGTTTCAAAGTAATACATCCCAGAACTAATTGTAGCCTATTATATTCAAATTTAATACAGTTTATACAACAGATGCATCAAACAAATATAACCGGGCATATTCGACATGTGAGTTGGACATCATTTCAGCAAAGTCCATTATTGTTTGCTTATCTCTATTACCATTTGCTTAGAAGAGAAGGCAAACTCAAGAAAAAAACTTTTAATTCATTTTCCAGTAAAAATTTTTTAGATTTTTTTATGTTGTGTGATTTAAAGTTTTCGAAAATGCATATTTTTGGAACTTCGAGAAAAACTCCGCATTAAAAGCATGCTCTTAACTTGGCGACGAAATAATGTCACCAATGGGGGGGGAGTATATCCTACTAGATCCAAAATATTTTATAATCTTTTATGATATTTAAAGACATAGAGTAAAAGCATCCAAAATAAGTGTGCATTTTTGGAGAAAAGTCTGAGTCATTACTTAATGAATAAAGAATGTGTGTTTATGCATCATAGCGATTCTTGGGCTCGTTAGTAACTACATACTAAATTCCAGGTCCGCCCACTCAGGTTTGAAAAATTTCATTATTACAAGGAGGAAGCCAGTTTTTTTTATTCTACTTAATTTAAACTCAATGATTCTTCATGTGAAATTTGTCTATAGAATGAATTAAAAACTCACACAAACATGTATATTCTGTTATAAAAATGTAAAACTAAATAAAAAAAAATCTCTTAAAACTCATTTATGTTTAACGAGTAGCATTAATGAAACAATTTTAAGGCTTCAGATCCTTATTTATTTATGCTTAAATATGCTTTATGAAAAATAACAATGTTGATTATTTTTCGAACTATTTGTTAAAGAAATTCTTCGTTTGACTTCTGCAGCGAACGTGCTTACGCTTTTTCCAAATGAACCGACAGCTGTGAATAAATTAATCGTTTATGAAGAGGTCCGACATGAAGATTTAATAACTCGCAATTAAAAGGAATTTTAAGAGATTCGTTTTTTGCAAAATGAATTTACATTCCATACCACTTTATCTTAACTTTAAATTAATTTAAAGTTTAGAACTTGATTTTTTTCTCTTGCTGTACTGTTATAAGAATAGTGCATTTTTCATCCCTAATTACATTATACTTCTATTCGATGTGTCTTCATTTCTCTCGTGTAAGCATCTGGTTAATAGAGAATAATATGTTTTTTAAGAAAAATAGGCGTTAGTTAATTTTTTCCGCTTGAAAGGGACATTCTTGAAGAGAAAGTAATTGGTGTAAGGATGTGTGGTTTTTAGGCAATACAAAAGCTGAAGGCTTGAGTTATAATTAGGTATAAAATAGTACTAAAATTCCTCTTTTTTCAAATTAAAGATTTAACATAAAACACTTTAGAATATTAGCACAGAATTTAATCTGTAATTTTATTATAGAATATATAATCAATGCTAAATGATAATATTCATGATCTCATAAATTTACCTTGAGTTTGCTTTGAAATAAATTCAAACCATTTGGTGGATTGTATATTTCGCTTATTAATGAAAAATATCCCTGCATGCAAACTACCAAAAGCGCTGTATTAGCAGATAGAAGTGTACCATTTGCTTGCAATAAATTTCCGGATTCTTATTTCTGTCAACTGAAAATCCGTAATACTCGCCTTGTAATTTAATGATTGTCAAATAACGAAATCTCTTTAATGCGTTTTACTATTTAGAATGGGTGACATTCAATGAGACGATTTTACGCACGGAATCTTGAATGCAATTTTTGAATAACCTGTACTTTTTTAATTCAAATCTTAATATAGTATTTAAATGAAAAGCTCTTTTTCTTTCTAGGCCTTATGTTCTAATGAGTGGATAGACATAGGGACTCTCTCATTTTAATCATCCTGTATATTAGATATTTACATTTACGTCGAATAGTATGAAAATATTCATTGTCACATAAATGAACACATTAATTTATGTTATATCCATTGTAACTTAGATTAATATATTGTCACTGAAATAAAACTAATAAATTTAACGAAATATTCTTACAAGTAATATTTACAACTGCTTTGATTTAGAAACTAGCTCGAGTACCACCACGGTATAAAACACCGTTAATGTGAATTGTTTTTCTCAATCTCGTGGTCGTCAATAACCAGTCCTCGAACTTATAGCCTAATGCGATATGGCATTGTTTATTTGAACTCAATTTAAAATGAGCTTCGTTTTAAAATATTGAAATTATTCTTTAGCCTTAATTAGGCTTACAATTAGAAAGATAAACATAGGTGATAAATTATAATTAGTTTTTGTTACTAACTGTAATTTTTGTTTTTAATTCTAATATTTTAATAAGTTGGGAGATTAAGTAAATGCAAGTTGGAAAAAAATTACACCTTATTTTAATAATTAAGCTCTTGTATGCTAAAAAAATAAATAGTTGAGCGATTGCATATATAAAATCATTTAACTTCTTACAAATTGCTTTTCTACAACTACGGTTATAATAAGAATTTCCTGTACTTTAAGTTAGGCAGATATCAACCACTTGATATCAATTTCTTTCCAGTCCATGCAGATCTATCCAAAATAAATATTTCGAAAACAAAATAAATGTAAGAAAAGCGAAAACATCTTATTCATATAAATGGATTGTATTCGATTAAATAAAAAAATATTCGGTATGCTATATACTGATAAACTATCTTTTATTCCTGTTACACACACGTATATATTATATATATATATATATATATATATATATATATATATATATATATATATATATATATATATATATATATATATATTGCTATTTGATTGCTTAAATTACTTTGAGCATTAGTTTCCTTAATATTTCATAACGTTTGTACATTTCATATTTTTGACTACTCTTTACTATCATGCCCCTATTGTAGCTTTAGCACACGATGTTTAGAATTAGGATATTTTTTATTTATTTTCGATTTTCTAATTTGAGCTATTCCATTTACTTTATTTCTTCTCGTATAGCAATAAAAATTGTTGCTTTTCACATTAGCTTTACTTTAATAAATTAGAATTTATACATTTCATACTTTTAATTGTTCTTTACCACAGTGTTACTATTATTGCTTTGGCACAAAGTATTTGGAATTAAAATTCACTTATTTATAATTTTTTCGTACTTCCATTTTTATTTTCCTTTTTCAAATTTAAGCAATGCAAATTAATAAGTTTTTAGCATAATAAGTAAAATAAAATAAAAATTTTTCTTTTAATTAAGTATTTACTTAAATTTTAATTAAATCAAAATAAATAGATGTAACATATATGATTATATATAATCCATAGATATTGATGTCATAGTATTTATAATTTATTATATTTATAACATGCAAATTTTTTATATAGTATTTATAACATGCACATTAAGTATGACCCTATTTACATACATATTTTATTCATTTTTATGTTTAAAAACTCATGTTTTTGGCGAATGACTTAGCGATAATGATTTTTTATTGAAAATTCTGCATTATTTTCGTAAAAATGGCAACAATTCATATAAACAACCGAAAACAATTGTAATTTTTTAAATATTTGAAATATCTACATTTAACGTGTCCCGGATGCCGTTGAGAATACGACTGATCTTTGAGTCGGTATCGAACTTGCCATCTTCCGATAAGGAGAATGAACGTCCTAACCAACGAATCCACCGTAGCCCACGTTTCGTTAATGTATGCGAAATGCAAGTAAGAATTTTTAAAATTTAAGGTATGTTGAAATTTAGTCATTTTAAAAAATTTTGCACTTCTTTTTGATGACAAGTTTTTTTTTCTATTCCTATAGTTGCAGCAGTATTGATGGAAAATTTGTATGCACAACATTAACTTCAGTATTATTCGATTTCCATCATAAATGGATTTTTTTAAAATTGAGATTTCATAAATCCCCTGCTCGTTTACTTTTTTTCCGAAAATACGTAATAGAGAAAGATTTTCCTTGAGTTTTAGAAAATTGACACGAAAAAACAAAAGCTCCGATAAGAGAACTACCGGGTACTGGAATATTTTAAATTATACTGAAAAAAAACATTTAAAGACGAGGAAAAACAAATACAGTATATTTTAATTATAAATCTTTTAATAAGATTTTATTTACAAAAACAATAACATTGATTTTGTGACCTGAACACTTGCATCTTTAAGAAGTTGTACTTAAGTAAAATTTTTTGCGCTTCTGAAAGGTACAGTTTTGTTTGAGGATACAATAAGTCAGAAGAACCTCGTCTCTTTTCTTCTTTGATGCACGAAAAGAAAATTTTGAACTTATACAATGATGAATCGATGATATATATATATATATACACACGACAATGAGTGAATGAATGAAAATATTTATTTGATTAATCAATATTACATAATTTTTTATAGGCATATAAATTGACTAAGACAAACCGTAAATAAACTAGGACTCACATAAAAAGAACTGTGAATCATGCTGGATATATCTCGTGAGAAAGCAATGAGTTACATCTCATGAGCTTACTTTTTGGGAATCTCCCTGGGTTATTGATCCATAAATCAAGATATCATCAACAGTAATTTGCTAAATAAACTTTAAACTAAAATAGAAGATATTTCAAATGTATAAAGATGCTTAAGCCTATAATTGCAAAGTGTAAAATATAAAGATTTTCTTTTCATCAACTTTCCCTTTTTCCATAATAATTTTCATATTTTTTTGTACATTTTTTATTTTTATGGAGGTATTTTGTAAATTAGCCAAACTGGTTTAAAAAGGTAAATTTCCTAAATGAATAATTTTTAAATTCCAATAAAAAGGTTTGGAATTTATGGAAACAAATAATTTCACAACAAATTGTAATAAACTTGTTTAATAAAACGTTTCCTTTTAGCTAATAAAGTTTATTTTATATTAACAATTTAAAAGATAATATGAGAGAGAATATTTTAGCAAAGGATGCTTACTTTCTTATTAAGAAAAAGCAATTTTGCCAGTGCGTTTCGAGGATAATATTTTAAAGAAAATAAACGAGTAATGCTTTTTCTTTTCTTTTTTTTTTCCAAAATTTTATTTTTAAGTTAAAAGTATATCGCATTTGCAGTTTTTTTTTTGATGAAGAAATAATGCTTCTTTATTTAGAAAACTGCAAACACTATATATTCTTTTACTTATTATTAAAATTTTGAAAAAGAATTACAATTTATTAATAAATATCGAAATTTATTTAGAGTGTTGAAATTAATTTAATTTATAAATACTGAAATTCTGTTCTAGTTTAAGAATCAAAAATTACAACATTAATCGATTTTGAAAATTGATTTTTAAGTTAGTTAAATTATGTATTGGAGTAATTTTTAATTTTGAAAGTGATATAAATAAAGAAAAAAGGAATATTATACAGCAATACGTGTATGTGTGTCAACTATTGAATAATAGAATATTTTTCAAAGCATCATAAAGTTAGCTAAAATACTTTGCCCTGAAAATCAAAGAAAATTTATTATTGTAATATACAGTGAGAAAATCAGTTTTAGGAAATATTGAATGCATATTAAATTTTAAGCGATATATCATTTATAAGAAAAAAATTTAATTTATTCAATGTTTGTGATTCAGGTTCGGTTTATATTTTATATTATCTTCGAAAATAATTGTGAAAAAATATTTTCGGTTAATAACTGAAGATAAATAAATTAAGCACTTATAACATATAGCTTTTTAATAATTTATATGATTGGGAATTTCATTCTGAATGTATATTTCATACAATAAATCTTTTTCTTTTGAAAGAAAAATTATAAATAACGGAGAAATATTGCTTATTAAAAAAATTCAATTTTTAGATAGAATAAAATTAAATTAATCTACAAAAAGAAATTATTCGCTTGTGTATACGTTTGGAATTTCTTAAGATATTAGGTAATTTTTACATCAATGTAAGTGGGAATCAGAAATCCCATATAACATATAAGCGCACTCTACGAAAACACATTTTTCTCCTAAAATATATTTTTTATAATAAAATAAATACAACAGTTAGTCTTGCAATGTTACATGCTACAGAAAGAAACCATTCGTTTGTGTATAAATGGCGTATTTCTTAACATATTAGGGAATTTTGACATCAATGTAAGCGGGAATCAGAAATCGCACATACCATATAGGCGCACTATACGAAAACTCATTTTTCTCCTAAAATATATTTTTTATAATAAAATAAATGCAACAGTTATTCTTGCAATGTTATATGCTACACAAAAACACCATTCGTTTGTGTATACATGGGGAATTTCTGAAGATATATGGGAATTTTGAACTCAATTTAAGCGGGAATCAGAAATCACACTTACATATAACTGCACTCTACGAAAACACAATCTTCTCCTAAAATATATTATTAAAATAAAATAAATACAACAGTTACTCTTGCAATGTTGTATGCTTCAGAAAAATCCCATTCGTTTGTATATACTTGGGGTATTTCTGATGATATTAGGGATTTTTGACATCAATGCAAGCGGAAATCAGAAATCACTCATACAAATAGCCGAACTATACAAAAACACATTTATCTCCTAAAATATTTTTTATAGTAAAATAAATACAACAGTTAGTCTTGCAATAATATATGCTACTGAAAGAAACCATTCGTTTGTCTATATTATAAAAAGTATATTTTAGGAGAAAAGTGAGTTTTTGTATGGTGCGCTCAATTGTCCGAAGTGATATCTTATGTATTTCAGCAAAAAACAACTCAATCTCCCACAAAAACGAATATAAGTATTTACATAAAATTCTGCAATTAGCATTACCTTATTACACTTAATCTTTATATGGTGTTTCATAAGTTTCCTATGGCCAGAATTTGCACACAGACAAGCTCAAGTGACACAAGTGACTTCAGATTCCCAATTACATTTGAGATGAAAATCCAAAATTTCCTCAATATCTTAAAAAATGGCCAATAGATATAGAAATAAATGGTTTAATTTTATAGTAAATAATGTTTCTAGACTAACTGTGGTATTCATTTTATTATAAAAAGTATATTTTAGGAGAAAAGTGAGTCTTTGTATGGTGCGCTCAATTGTCCGAAGTGATATCTTATGTATTTCAGCAAAAAACAACTCAATCTCCCACAAAAACGAATAGAAGTATTTACATAAAATTCTGCAATTAGCATTACCTTATTACACTTAATCTTTATATGGTTTCATAAGTTTCCTATGGCCAGAATTTGCACACAGACAAGCTCAAGTGACACAAGTGACTTCAGATTCCCAATTACATTTGAGATGAAAATCCAAAATTTCCTCAATATCTTAAAAAATGGCCAATAGATATAGAAATAAATGGTTTAATTTTATAGTAAATAATGTTTCTAGACTAACTGTGGTATTCATTTTATTATAAAAAGTATATTTTAGGAGAAAAGTGAGTCTTTGTATGGTGCGCTCAATTGTCCGAAGTGATATCTTATGTATTTCAGCAAAAAACAACTCAATCTCCCACAAAAACGAATATAAGTATTTACATAAAATTCTGCAATTAGCATTACCTTATTACACTTTATCTTTATATGGTTTTTCATCAGTTTCCTATGGCCAGAATTTGCACACAGACAAGCTCAAGTGACACAAGTGACTTCAGATTCCCAATTACATTTGAGATGAAAATCCAAAATTTCCTCAATATCTTAAAAAATGGCCAATAGATATAGAAATAAATGGTTTAATTTTATAGTAAATAATGTTTCTAGACTAACTGTGGTATTCATTTTATTATAAAAAGTATATTTTAGGAGAAAAGTGAGTCTTTTGTATGGTGCGCTCAATTGTCCGAAGTGATATCTTATGTATTTCAGCAAAAAACAACTCAATCTCCCACAAAAACGAATAGAAGTATTTACATAAAATTCTGCAATTAGCATTACCTTATTACACTTAATCTTTATATGGTTTTTCATAAGTTTCCTAGCCGGGCATCCATCGGGCCGCTGCTGTCAGCCGTCTTGGCCAGCAGCGGCCCGCCGCTATTTGGCCTCGTCGGCTCCGTCAATAAAGTGGTCGTCGTCATTGCTGCTGGGCCGGCAGTACGGTCCGCTGTTGGCCCAACGCTGGGTGGCCAGCAATGCCGTATTGGCCGTGTGTGGTCCGTATAATTGCCAGCACATGCCCGTATACGGTTATCCGTCGGGCCTTTGCAGTTTGGCCGGCAATGGCCGCATTAACCGACGTGGAGCCAATTATAACTTTGATTTTATTTCTACAGATTAAAATGAAATATTTACCCATTTTTTAATTGCTAAGAATTTATATATTGTAAAGTTACTATTGAAATATATTGGAAATGCATTAAATTGAATCTGCTTTGGTTATTTAGAGATGCCGCTCTCTTCCCATATTATTTCTTAAGAAATAATTATATATAAATTAAAACAATTTCAAAAATTTTAATTTTCAACTTTTATTATAATGAGCTTATGAATATTACAGTTTATTTTTGTTAAAATTAATTTAAATACATATATATTAATAGTATAACATTAAATATGTTTTTATTTCTTAAGAAATAATTATATATAAATTAAAACAATTTCAAAAATTTGAATTTTCAGCTTTTACTGTAATGAGCTAGTAAATATTAGTTTATTTTTGTATAAATAAATATTTATATTAGATTTGATTCTTTTCTAAAATATTTTTTCTAATAGAATTCATTTATATGTTGATTATAATCATGTTTTACCAATTTGTTAAGATTACTTTTGAATTAGCAGTAATTATTTATTTTTATTCAATAAACATTTTAATATATCTTTGAGAAATTTTCACTTCATTGTTAACAGTTCTGTTGTTAAATTCAGCGGATGAACATATACATAAAATTCTAAGTTAATTATTTTATGATATTTGTTTTATTGTATTTTTGTAAAGCATGCAACACATTTAACTAAACACACATAAACTGAACTTTTTATATTAGATAATTTATATTATATCAATGATATTTTTATTAATGATGGCTCAGAACGAGACAGATCCTGTATAAAATTTTTTTTTATTTACAATCAAAAATCCATTCACATTATTTATTTACAGTATTTTTAATTTAAAAGTTTTCTTCTTTTGTTCCTTCCTCCTTCCCGATCTGGAGCATTTCGAAGCCAATTTCTTACATACTCTTCTATTTTGTGTTGCGAAATGCTAGAATATTCTCTTTGCTGTCGAACACTTACTGAAAATAAAAATCAAATTAAATTAATACAGGTAACATCAATTCAGATTACTTTTTGTAACCTGTAATAAAATAAATTCAGAATTATTTAAAAAAATAATTACAGAAAAGAGAAATCTTTAACAAAGATAATTTTTGTAGTAAATTACTTTTTTTCTGTTTGCTTTATATTTATATATGTTAATAAAATTTTTAAGAACAATACAATTTTTCACTAAGAAATAAATCAAGAATTTCTTGTTTAAATAAATGCTGGAAGTTATCCTTTTATATTGAATTGGTGCATAAGTTTTCACTTTAAATTTCAGTGATCAATATTAATTTTGTATTTTCTCTTAACAATGAAAGAAATATTTTAATATTTGAGCTCCTCCTTATTCGCTTATATTTTGGCACTATTTTCTTCTATTATAACAAGTCTAGGCTCTAAGTATTGTATAAATAGTTCGTTTACCAATAGCAAAAAATTTATGAATATCGGACTAGTTGTTGTTAGTTTTACAAGAACTATGAATTCTAAGAAAAATGTCAATCTACATAGATAGTTTTAAACAAGTGAATTTTTGATATTAAAAAGGTCTTAACATTTAACAAAGTAAAGTATTTTAAGAAAAATAAAATATAATAAATTACCTCTTTATAGAAAACTCATAAATCAGAAGAAAAAAGATAACATTTCTAATATTTGTTTTTGCATATTAAAACACAACGTCAGAAAATGAATTTCCAGTTCTTACTGCAATAAGCTCATAATGAAGTCATCGAAGTGTTACAGTTCATTTTTATTAAAAAATTGAAATAAAAAATGTATTATATTTATTTGTGTATATTATATATAAATGCATGTAATTTGTCATCTTTTACAAATTTATTGCTCAGCAGATTATTTTTTTCACTAGTTATTTTTATTTGTTTTTTTAGTTAATAATGTTTCTATAAGAAATTTTCGATTCTTTGCTAAATTTTTAGTAGGAAAGTATACTTAAAAAACCAAGTAAATGATTATTTCAAAGTGCCATACTTTCGAAGAATAACCTAAAAAAAATATTTTCCCATTTAAAAAACATTTATATTTTAATTTATAACCAACACACAAGCCAATCATTGCAATAGTTAAAGTAACACAGTCATCAATTCAACAGTAAGGGGTTTGATTCTCATCTTAATTGTGAAATTAGTGATGGAGTACACAATTTTTACTGTAGATATTAGCCCTTGCATGCAAAATATACCAAAAAGTGACAATCTATCAACCAGTTAAAATAAATCAAAGAGAATATTGCAATAAAATTGCCAAATAAAGTTGCAAGACTTTAACCTAAAGAAAAATATTTTATTCTTTTTTAAATCAATGACATTTATAATCCCTTACAAAAACAGAAACATCAGAAAATCTATGGATAGTATTCACATTTAAATAGGTATAAGTTTAACCACCAAAATATTTCGTTTTTAGCTACTAAATTTAATTATTTTAATTGATTAAGTTTTTGGAAAATTTAAATACAGATACATTTAAGTACACAAATTATTTAATTTAAAATATAAATTTGAGTTGAAAATATTTTTGGCTTCAATGCACATTTATAAATTACAATTTGGAGAAACTTCATGCATAACACTTATTTTCTAGTATTTAGGTATTATTTCTCAGTATTAATTATTTGAATAAGGAGAATCCAACACAACTATTTTTAAACTTACAATATTTTACAATTAAATTTACAGTCAAAGCAAAACAAGCCAAGCACTTGAATAGGTTGTGAATGCCTATAATAATGTAAATTTTCATTCAGAATTAATAACTCATAAAAAAAATTACTAATACAATCTTTTATGATGGACTCTTTTACTTAATTTTAGTTTTATCTCTTTAAAAAAGGGGGAATGGTTATTAGTAAATTATGTCCACAATAAGCATGCTTGGGAACTAAACACTGGTGTTTTGCGTTATGCTGAGCACCTAATCAGGACATGTGCTTTGCAGCCCAGGAGCTCTTGGTCAGGAAAATAGGCACTGTAGGCCTTGGCCCATGTGGTCTGTCCTGCCAGAGTTTAGTTTTATAGTTTATATTCATATTGATATTTCAATATACATACACATTATAATAAATAACATTAAGTAACAAATGAAAAATCAACATTCATCAATTCTGACAATTCTTTGATTAAAAATAGAGACAAATAATTGGGTTATATGAAAACAATTTCAGTTCAATGACTTAATAAAAATTCTAAACATCTGACTTCAAAAATGCAATGTAATGTTTTAAGCAGAATTTTACATTTTCAAGGTTATAATAGAATGTAATTAATTTATAACATACACTTTGTATTTCATGCTTTTAAAAAATCATTTTGAACTAATAAAAAATGGTTAATAAAATATTCATCAATGATTACCAAATTATTTTTTACACACAACTACAATTACAGATAAGTAAAGTTTATAAAATCATAGTAATTAAAATTAATATTGATGAATTTTAAAACATAAATATAATTTTGAATTATTTATGCAATATTCTATGCAAAATCTTATTAACATGGAAATCTTATTAACATGAAATATTAGCAAAATAGCCATCAATAATAAATATAAGCAATAATTTGTTACTTTACTTTAAAAATATTGTTGTTGTTGTTGCATGCCCCCAAAGGCCAGCAGCGCTAGACCAGGTCCATGACGTTGTACACTCTACAATAATCCAAAACCAGAAGAGGGTCGTCAAACCAAAATCCAAAACCAGAAGAGGGTCGTCAACCAAGTACTGCCTGACAAAAAAATATTACCTATATTTACTAGCTAATAGTATTTATAATTACAATTATTTGTTAATATTATTTACCATTATAATTTTTTGCAAGAATTATATTATTTACAATTATTTGTTAATACAAATAATTAAAAAAATTGTAACACAAAGAAATAAATTATCTGGCTTGTAATTACCAATGATATTGAAAAATATTAAGGAAAAATTATTTGTATTTATGGTTAGATGTGGTCATTGATCGAGACTACATATAACCATAAAATACCTATTAAAGGTCACTTTCCAGTATAATATATTTATACCAAATGTTATTGATAAAAAAAATTTCTATAACAAATTAAAGTTTTGCAAGCAGCCAGAAAAAGGATAAAACATATAAATAAAGAAGACCTAACTATTTCCTTTATGTAATTGGGCAATACTATTTTCTTTTCTAAGTTTTGATCTCATAATCATTTGCAATTCATGTAGCTGGTCCATCATGTAGAACAGTTGTAAAACACATCCAACATGTTAATGAATGATATATTAATTTTAAAATATTAAATGCTTAACTGATAAATAAGATTAAACTTAAATTATATTCTTTCTCTAATAAAATGATTAAATTATTCTCAAGATGGATATCACAAAACTTTACCTCTTTGATAACAAGTGGTGTTTTGAATAATTTCGACCTATATCTGGGCTTTAAGTTTAATCGTTTTATGTTATAAATTACAATAAGAAAAACAACATACAAAATAATGTCAACTATCAAAAATGACTTTAACCTCTGTATTTTCTGTAAAATACACAAATAAAACTCACAACAAAAGAGATATCGAGAAATTAAAAACAGTTAATAAATTTAGAAATTATATATATACATATATGTAAATGTTTGGAGGATTAACCTAATTATGCTTACTATATTAAAACGATAAAATAAAATAAACATGGAGTTTACTAATGCAATATTTTAATTATTTGTTATTATTTAGAAATTGTATAATGAATTTTAAAATTAGAGGTATTTATGAAATCAAAAATAATAAACTTTTTTTTTTAACTATTTCTCATATCATACTCATTTTACTTGTATACCTTACTAATTTACTGTTTAAAATTATGTTTAAGTTCTTTATTTAACTTCAATTCCTTGAAGAGAAAAATCAAAAGTAAATAAAAATAATTCAATCTGACAATATTATATATAGGACAATATTATCATAATCAGACTTTGTAAATCGGTAAAGGAAAAAAAATTATGTTTTAATTGTATGTTTATGTGTGTATATATATAAGATTAGATATATCATTTACCCATTATCCGGTCGACTATTTACTATAACAGTAAAACCATTTACATTACTACAAAAGAATCAAGAGATCAAAATGTCAAAAGTATCATCAAATGCTTGAAATGTTAATCACTTTCTCCAAAATATAAAGGAACAAATATTCTAGTTAACTTATATTTTCATTAAAACAAATTGAAATTACTGTTAATTCATACTTCAATTTTTCCATCATAAATAAAAACATAAAATATGGTTTAAATATAATAATGTAAACACAAGAGTAACTACTAAGCTGTTACATCTGACAGCATTCTTTACATGGAAATAGTTAACATGCTACACAACTAATTTATATAATAAAAGTTGTTCCATATGAACATTTTTCATATGTGTTAATATTAATTTTCCAACCACATAATTCTAGATGTTTTTTTTTATTAATTTGTGGCAATTAATCTGTCAGATTCCTATAGAAATTTTAAAATTTACTATTTTCAAGTTTATACAATTTTTCGAGTTTTAGATGCAATAATATTTCGCTAAGAAATCCACAATGATTTTAATGGTTGACAGGATTATACATAAAAACCAGGTAATATATGCAATAAAATATTTTGTAATATTATGCATTGTACAATTTTTCATTCCTTAAAACAGATCTTTGAGGAGTATACAAAATTTAAAACCACGAATCCTTATAAGACAAAATATTTCGGTCAGTAAAAATTGACTTAAAAATAATAGTAAATAAGAAAGCCTTTTAAAAATAAAATAATTAAAGTTTATATGGAATTCGCACATAATTTTTTGATCAGAAATGCTACAATATCATATATTAATTTATTGAAAGTAAACATCTAAGCGCTTTCAAATAGAATATTTTTAGACTCCATAAACTTGCTTCGTAAAAAACAAAAAATGTAATAAATACGTTTAAACTTTGTAGCAATCGAATTCGATTCAAAAAATTGAGCATTGAAAAATTTATTATACTAATTGATTAAATATAACTAATATATGGAATGAAAAAATGCTTCTGTGCATGATATATTTTTCTATTCCTCACACGGTAATGAAATTATTCTAAAACATACAATGACAAACATTTTCCAATGTTTTTCTTTTGTTGTCACGTTATCAACAGCTTATGAAATTTTCTTAACAAGTAATTAAATAATATTTCAACATAAAACAAATATATTATTCTTGCATCTCATTCATAACAATTCTATCCTGATAAAAACAACAATAATAAATGCTTACTTACCTTATATTTCTCTTAGCTCACAGACACAACATTCCGCCATTTCACATTAATGGCTGACGCTGACTCAAGCATTTCGCAGTATCTGACGTCATACTGTCACGCGGAATACACAATAAATGTGAAAATTAGATTTCTTTCTGAAAAGTTGTTTTTAAAGAGTTTAAAAAGTAAGAAGTTAAATGAAAATTAATTAACATCACAAAAAAATAGTTATTTGGAAAAAAATAGTCTTTGCCGATAAAATAAAAAATAGCGCTACAACTAATTGTCTTAATTTTGCTGGCCAACAGCTTCAGGGCCAACAATGGCCAAAATCTGTTGGCCCACTACTTATCATCCAGCACCGGCCCGGTTCATTTTGGCCAGCACTCATCCGTGGCCGTAATGGCCGGAGCTGGGCCATCAAACAACCATGAGCGGCTGGCCGTGGCCAACAGAAAACCGGCTTGGCCAGCAGCGGCCCGGATTTTTGCCGGCAGTTTGTGTTTGCTGGGAAGTGACTTCAGATTCCCAATTACATTTGAGATGAAAATCCAAAATTTCCTCAATATCTTAAAAAATGGCCAATAGATATAGAAATAAATGGTTTAATTTTATAGTAAATAATGTTTCTAGACTAACTGTGGTATTCATTTTATTATAAAAAGTATATTTTAGGAGAAAAGTGAGTCTTTGTATGGTGCGCTCAATTGTCCGAAGTGATATCTTATGTATTTCAGCAAAAAACAACTCAATCTCCCACAAAAACGAATAGAAGTATTTACATAAAATTCTGCAATTAGCATTACCTTATTACACTTAATCTTTATATGGTTTTTCATAAGTTTCCTATGGCCAGAATTTGCACACAGACAAGCTCAAGTGACACAAGTGACTTCAGATTCCCAATTACATTTGAGATCAAAATCCAAAATTTCCTCAATATCTTAAAAAATGGCCAATAGATATAGAAATAAATGGTTTAATTTTATAGTAAATAATGCTTCTAGACTAACTGTGGTATTCATTTTATTATAAAAAGTATATTTTAGGAGAAAAGTGAGTCTTTGTATGGTGCGCTCAATTGTCCGAAGTGATATCTTATGTATTTCAGCAAAAAACAACTCAATCTCCCACAAAAACGAATAGAAGTATTTACATAAAATTCTGCAATTAGCATTACCTTATTACACTTAATCTTTATTTGGTTTTTCATAAGTTTCCTATGGCCAGAATTCGCACACAGACAAGCTCAAGTGACACAAGTGACTTCAGATTCCCAATTACATTTGAGATCAAAATCCAAAATTTCCTCAATATCTTAAAAAATGGCCAATAGATATAGAAATAAATGGTTTAATTTTATAGTAAATAATGTTTCTAGACTAACTGTGGTATTCATTTTATTATAAAAAGTATATTTTAGGAGAAAAGTGAGTCTTTGTATGGTGCGCTCAATTGTCCAGTGATATCTTATGTATTTCAGCAAAAAACAACTCAATCTCCCACAAAAACGAATAGAAGTATTTACATAAAATTCAGCAATTAGCATAACCTTACTACACTTAATCTTTATATGGTTTTTCATAAGTTTCCTATGGCCAGAATTTGCACACAGACAAGCTCAAGTGACACAAGTGACTTCAGATTCCCAATTACATTTGAGATCAAAATCCAAAATTTCCTCAATATCTTAAAAAAGGCCAATAGATATAGAAATAAATGGTTTAATTTTATAGTAAATAATGTTTCTAGACTAACTGTGGTATTCATTTTATTATAAAAAGTATATTTTAGGAGAAAAGTGAGTCTTTGTATGGTGCGCTCAATTGTCCGAAGTGATATCTTATGTATTTCAGCAAAAAACAACTCAATCTCCCACAAAAACGAATAGAAGTATTTACATAAAATTCTGCAATTAGCATTACCTTATTACACTTAATCTTTATATGATTTTTCATAAGTTTCCTATGGCCAGAATTTGCACACAGACAAGCTCAAGTGACACAAGTGACTTCAGATTCACAATTACATTTGAGATCAAAATCCAAAATTTCCTCAATATCTTAAAAAATGGCCAATAGATATAGAAATAAATGGTTTAATTTTATAGTAAATAATGTTTCTAGACTAACTGTGGTATTCATTTTATTATAAAAAGTATATTTTAGGAGAAAAGTGAGTCTTTGTATGGTGCGCTCAATTGTCCGAAGTGATATCTTATGTATTTCAGCAAAAAACAACTCAATCTCCCACAAAAACGAATAGAACTATTTACATAAAATTCTGCAATTAGCATTTTCTTATTACACTTAATCTTTATATGGTTTTTCATAAGTTTTCTATGGCCAGAATTTGCACACAGACAAGCTCAAGTGACACAAGTGACTTCAGATTCCCAATTACATTTGAGATCCAAATCCAAAATATCCTCAATATCTTAAAAAATGGCCAATAGATATAGAAATAAATGGTTTAATTTTATAGTAAATAATGTTTCTAGACTAACTGTGGTATTCATTTTATTATAAAAAGTATATTTTAGGAGAAAAGTGAGTCTTTGTATGGTGCGCTCAATTGTCCGAAGTGATATCTTATGTATTTCAGCAAAAAACAACTCAATCTCCCACAAAAACGAATAGAAGTATTTACATAAAATTCTGCAATTAGCATTACCTTATTACACTTAATCTTTATATGGTTTTTCATAAGTTTCCTATGGCCAGAATTTGCACACAGACAAGCTCAAATGACACAAGTGACTTCAGATTCCCAATTACATTTGAGATCAAAATCCAAAATTTCCTCAATATCTTAAAAAATGGCCAATAGATATAGAAATAAATGGTTTAATTTTATAGTAAATAATGTTTCTAGACTCATCCTTTTAATATGAATAAATATTAAATAATATTAGTTTATTTAGTTTTAACTCATTTTTAAAAGTTTTCATTTTTACAATTATGAATTTTGTGTGACACATTAAACTTTGATTTGCATTCCTATCTGCGTACTGAGACTTTTTTACCCACTGTATATATATAAACTACTGGACATTAAAATTGCTACACCAAGAGGGAATGCAAATAACAGAACGATATTTATTGGACACATACATTATAGTGGAAAGAACAAGTGATTAGATTTACAGGAAGTTAGGATGTATAGATCTTGAGAAATCAGTATCCAGAGCAGCCACCTCTAGCTGCAATAACAGCATTTACCCACCTAGGCATGGAGTCAAACAGAGATTGTATGGCATGTACGGGGATCTCAGTCCATGCAGTTTCAACCCTATGCCACCGTTCATCGACAGTAGTGGATGGTGAGTGATGGCGTGATAATCGCTCGGCAACCATTGACCACACGTTCTCAATTGGTGACAGATCAGGAGAACGTGCTGGCCAGGTTAACAGTCGGACCTGTTCTGTGTCAAGGAAGTTCAGAACAGTGCGGGCAACATGCGGTCGTGCATTATCCTATTGAAACAAAGCATTAAGGAGGCTTCGAAGATAGGGCAGAGCCACGGGCCTTAACACATCGGAAATGTAACGGTTGCTGTTCAAAGTGACGGTAATGCGAACACCAGGTGATCGAGACGTGTATCCAATGGCACCCCATACTATCACTCCAGCAGATGGACCAGTAAGGTGATATCCAATGCAAGCTGTCAATGTGCGTTCTCCACGATGCCTCCAAACACGGATGCGGCCATCATGGTCCTGTATACAGAACCGAGATTCATCTGTAACGACAAAGATGTTACACCGACCCACCCGAAGGTATACGGTGGATGAACGCGTGCGATAGCATGTCAGTACGTGGAAACTCAGTGGACACAAGGACAGGACAAGTCCAAAACTGTGCAGAGGAGATTGCACTGAGGCAAAGATCTCCAAGTCCCAAAAGAGGGAATAAAATGTCTCAAAGAAGGCGTTCTATTGTGTCTCTCTCTGACTGGAAGATTGGGCCTCTCGGGCCTTTATTACAGAAAATTTATTTACATCTAGGTTATAATACAAAGAGTGAGAATAATAACAAGTACAGGAAATATTTACAAAATGTACAATGAAACAGTATGATTGAGGTATTTGACAATGAAAGGTAGTGTGAGATTACAATGGGTCATTCATTTGGAATTGCAGTTCCGTCTGAATGATTTCTCTCATGCCAATCTGTACGTTTCGGATCTTATACAATTGGAGGTGATTGATGGAGGTAAAGTCTTTCGGGAACCACTTGTTCCTGATATGTTGATACTTAGTGCAGCGAAGTATGAGGTGTTCGGGATCACATGGTTCATCGTCATGGTTACAGAGTTCTGACTTGTTGTGAAACCTGTTTCTGTAGCTACCAAACACTCCATGCCCGGTGAAGACTTGGTTGAGGAAAAAGTCCCCGTAGAGTCTGGCCTTAGAAACTTTTGGGCAGAAGCTATATAGCCTTCTGGTTTTCTCTGAGTTGTCCCAGATATTTTGCCAATTCTCAATAATGTAGTCCTCGATGATCTTTTTCAACTGTTGTTTACTTGTTCTGACTGTGATCTCTACATTAACTAGATTCATGGCCTCTTTTGCTGCAATGTCCGCTTCTTCGTTGTGTTTAATACCACAATGCGCTTTCACCCAGTGAAACGTAAAACGATGTTTATGGTTTGTGAGTAGGTCTTGAATTTCACTTATCGTGTCACTGTATGTATCTGTTGAGGAGAGTGCATGTAGGACTGAGCGGGAGTCAGTGTGGATGTGACATGTTTTATTTAATTGGATAATATGTTTGATGGCACCCAAGATGGCCTGGGCCTCGGCCTCAAAAACCGTGGCCTCATCGTTTAGTCTCTTCTGATACTTAAAAATGATGTCATTTATCTTGAAAGATTAACGCTGCGCACCCCGTGCGACCATTCATTTTGGACCCATCAGTATAGGCGAACAGGTCTTTGTGATTAGAATCTAAGTCCCAATTGATGTACGCGGTCATCCATGGTGGGCGGAGGGTGTTGGGAAAAGTCCAAGCATTAGTTGTGTTATAAATCCTATCGTTGATCTTAATTTCTTCATGTCTTCTCCAAAGTAAAAATCTAAGTTTTAATCCCTGAGCCTTGAGGAAAATAGGTGGGCATCCAGATAGAACTTGGAGGGCGTGGGTGGAAGTCGTCTTGTAGGACTTTGCAATTTTTAAGAGTGCTATCCTTTGAATCTGTTGTAACTTGGTGTTCTGTCTGACCGTATTATTATACCATGCTGGGGATCCGTACAAAATAATGCTTTCGATCGCTATGTTATAGATCATTTTAATTACAGATGGGTTCAAACCCCAAGTGACCCTAGTGATTCTAGCAATTTTATTGATTATATTACTAATTGATTCTTGCACTTTGGAAAGGTGGCAATTCCAGGTTAGCTTAGGATCTAGGATTAAACCTAGATATTTAAGTTCCCTAGTGTAGGCAATCTTCTCCCCTCTTAGACTGATTCCTGGTCTCCTGGTTATGTCTTTTCCAAATTCGAAAATCGTGAATTGGCAATTGGCGATGCTTAGTTGTAGACTGAATTTCTGAGTCCAACTATCGACTATACTTAGTGGTCTTCTGGCTTGTTTAGAGAATTTGAAGTAGGAGGTGTTGTCAATTAGCAGAGCGATATCATCAGCAAACGCCTGGCAGGTGACATGAGGGCCAAAATCTTGAATCAAAAGTTCATTCGCAATGAGGAGCCAGAGGAAGGGTCCTAGGCTTGAGCCTTGAGGGACTCCATTCGTGTATGGGACTGGTTGGTTGTTCGCATTTAGATATGTTCTTTGATTCAGAAATGAGCTGATAGTTTGAAATAGGTTGTTCGGCACCTGAAACTTCTTCATGAGATTAATTAAATCTTCCCACTTTGCGGTGTTGAATGCATTTTTAATGTCGAGGGAGATCATGCATGTATATCTATTATCCTTTTGGTTATTCCTTATGATGTTAGTAATTTGGAAAATTGCATCAGAAGTGCTCTTGCCTCTACGGAATCCGAATTGATTGTGGTGTAGAAGTGAGTTGGAGTGAAAGAAGTGACTAATTCTCTTGTGTAAGATCTTGTCTAAAATCTTTCCCCAAATGGGAAGAAGGCAAATGGGCCTATAGGAATCACTTTTGGTAGTATCCTTTCCATCTTTGGGAATTAGAATAACTCTGGCTTTTTTCCAGATACGCGGGAAAATTCCCTTACTAACGCAGCTGTTAAGGATGTTGGTAAACCACACTTTATCTGAGTTAAAGAGTTCCTCATAAATATCAAGGCAGACATCGTTGTGTCCTGGGGCCTTATTTTTGTCCATCTCCTTTATAGTCGCTTGTACCTCATCTACCGTGATCGGTGGGTCGTCTGGTGTGTCAGTATGTACTGGTTTTCGGGCAGAATCCTGATTCGGGAAATGATAACTCAAAATCTCGTTGATTGCCTCATCTGAGGAGTTAGTTTGACTCCCATCACTGCGGGTGATATTCTTAATGGTCTCTGGCCTTCTAAGTTTATCTCTAACAATTTTATAAGTGCCACCAAAGGCGTTATGTTCTGTGATGGTGCCTAGATACTGCCTGAAAGCGGTCTGTTTAGTTAGGATAAGGTGTTTTCTGTACCGTGCAGCGGCAGCTTTGAAATCTTTCTTTTTGGAATTCCTTTTACTATTGTCAGTCTCCGCCTGATAACGTCTCCTGAGGGCCCTAACCTTGCTACGTTCTTCAGTAAGCGCCGGGGTCCACCAGTAGTTGGTGTTGGGTGGATTCTTAGATTTCTTCCTATGTTTATTACAAAGTGTTGTGATGTGTGCCTCGATGAGTTCAATCTGACATTCGATGTTCTCCGCGTTGAGAATCGGGAAAAGCACTGAAGTGTTTTTGAGTTCATTTTTAAATTTGATCCAGTTTAAGCTCATTAGGTTAAATCTTGTTTTGAGGTTAGGTTTGGCAATGATGTTAGTTAAATTAAAAGTCATTAGTTGGTGATCGCTTGCAGTGAATCTGTCCTCAATCTGCCAATTTGTGATGTTGTTACTATTGAGGTTCTTAGTGATTAGTAGGTCTATCCAACTTTCGCCTAGAGTGCTAACGTAAGTTGGGCGACTGTTAGCGTCATTCTCAAAGATGAGATCATATTTGGAAGCAAAGTTAATTAGAGTGTGTCCTCTGTTATCAGTGTTTCGCGGACTCCAAGTTGTGGACTTCGCGTTGAAGTCCCCTAGTACTATCCACTTCTGGCTATGGTACTGTTCTAACAGTTTTCCTAGTTCCTTAATTGATGTGTCTAGGTCCCGCGAAGGTGGACAGTAGATTGAGCAAATATAGAAGGAAACTTTGTTAAAATTTGCTTGAACAACAACTAAGTCTTGCGCAACATGTATTGGTGTCACAGTGTGCTGGAGATTCATCTGTAAAGATGACATGATGCCATTCCTGCGTCCAGGTTCGTCGCTGATCTCACCATTGAAGGCGCTCCTGTCTGTGACGCAGCGTCATTGGTAGCCGAAGCCAAGGTCGCCGTGCAGACAATCCATGCTGCTGCAAACGTCGTCGAACTGTTCGAGCAGAAACTTGTTGTCTTGCAAATGACTCCATTTCTCGACTCAGGGTTCGTGTCGTAGCTGTACGATTCCTTGTGACCATGCGGATAAGAAATCTGTCTCCTCGGCTGTTAGTGATGGGGGGTCGCTGAGATCCTGCATGACGTTCCGTATGATTGTCCTGAACCCATCGATTCCATATTCTGCTAACAGTCATTGGGTCTCGACCGACGCGAGGAGCAATATTGCGGTGCGATAAACCGCAATCCCGGTAGGCTGTAATCCTTCCTCTATCAAAGTCAGACACGTACTGATCGGCATTTCTTCTTCTTACACGAGGCATTACTACAACTTTCTTTACCGAAAACAACGTTGAAACGGAAATTGAGTATGAGAAAACTTCTGTCAAATCTCTGGTTTAATACACATTGTAGATGTCGCTACTGTCGCCTGCTTTGTATGAATGCACTGAAAATCTAATCATTTGCATATCACAGCAAGTTCTACCTGTCATGCAAATTTCACGTGTCTGGTGTGCTGATCTCCTTGTGTAGCAATTTTAATGGCCAGTAGTGTATATATATCATAAATATTTATTTATTAATTTATTTATTTAATTACTAAGGCACACATCCGAGATTAGGTTCTCGGGCTGGAGAAGTTCAACTTAGTCTTTTATCTTTTCAGTGTGTCGATAAAATTGAGTACCAAGCATGCTTGGGAACTAAACACTGGGATTTCTGCGTTAGGCTAACCTCAATGTTTAGTTCTCAAGCACGAATTCCGGCTGTAAAAGTTCGACTTAGCCATTTATTTTTTCGGTGGGTCGATAAAACTAAGTACCAAGCATGCTTGGCAATTAAACACTGAGGGTTTTGCGTTAGGTTAACCACAACTTGTGCATATACTTCCTAAAAGCTTAATCGGGACATATTTTTCTTACCCCAGACCCTTCTGTCAAAAAACAGACACAGTACACCTTTCCCCCTAAATACTGTCGTGCAACTGAGATTAGTTTATATTTGATTATCCAAATTTTTATTATTATGTAATAATGTTTTATATTTAAAATAAAAAATAAAAATAAACTTTTAAAATACTAAATGTATGATAGCCTTTAATTATTCTATAACGAATGTAAACATTTAAATTTAATTATGTATGTGTGTGTGGGGGGGTTGTGGTTGGGTGTGTGGGTGGGTGTTGGAGTAGTCCTATTGATAAGTATTGAATAATGTTTCTCATTTTTATTAGTGTATTTAAAGTTTAATCTGTTATTTTAACACAAAAACATTTTTATAGAATAGTGATTTAAATAATCAAATCTAATAATTTGTCTTAAAAAATTATTGCTTTGTTTATGTTCAAAATACATATATCCGTACGAGTTCAGAAATCGAAAACAATACACATTCAATGATTTAAATATCTTACAGTCGAAAATAATTATTTAACTCTTTGTTGAATATAAAAATGATCGCGTGCTGTTCAGTCCAACTAACATTGACATAACATTATTTGTAACTTTTGCCTTTCAATAAATACTTGTAAAGATATATGAAATGCTTATTTCTATCAATAGTCGAAAAGTTAGCTCATGAAATAAAATTTTTTTATACAAATATAATACGTGAATATCATAAAAACATTATGAGAATCAACTTCAATAAAAGTTTCACTCTCAATCCATTATTAAAATAAAATTGAAAAAATTCAATAAATGTTCTTATTCAAAAATGTTTTGTTAAAACTTGAAGCTCGGGAATTTAGGTTTTAGAATAAAAAAATATTTTTTAATGCTGAGTAATTAAAAAATTTCCTCACAATGATAAATGTATATTAAGATGTAAGTATGATTTTAAATTAACATATCGTCTTATATAATTAATATTTACCGGGTCAGGAGATTCAAATCGTGTGGTATTATCCAACATGGGATCAAAGTCAAAGTACTTTGCATAAATTACAACACCATCCAAAAATTAGAAAATATTAAAGAATAGAATTAATGACAAACTGTAGAAGAGGCGCTGTAAAATTAAAAATTAATTATGTTAATGAAATGCAGCATTGTACAACGAATTTTAAACTAACAAAAATTACTGAAAAATAATAAAAAAGTAATATACATTACGTTTAAAAATATATAGAAATTTATACTAAAATAAAACATTTCTTTTCATGTTGCATATCTATAAATAAAGTTGTGATATTATAGTAAGTTTGACGTGATTACGTAAAATGCAAGTTATTTGAAGCTGCTTTTGAATGAAATTAACGAGAAACTGTCGTATTGACAGTTACAATCACAGTTCACTTGCTAACAAGTCATAGATACCATATAATCGCACTATAAGAAAACACATTTTCTCCTAAAATATATTTTTTATAATGAAGTTGATACAACAGTTAGTCTTGCAATGTTACTTATTACTTAAAGAAACCATTTTTTTGTGTATACATGGGATATTTCTTAAGACATTAGAAAATTTTGTCATCAATGTAAACAGGAAACAGAAGTGATACATATCAATTAAGCGCTCTATACGAAAACACATTTTTCTCTTAAAATATATTTTATATAAGAAATTAAATACAACAGTTAATCTTACAATGTTATATGCTACTGAAAAAAACCTTTCATTTGTGTATACAAGGGGAATTTCTTAAGATATTAGGCAATTTTGACATCAATGTAAGCGGGAATCAGAAGTCACAAATACCATATAAGCGTACCATACTAAAACACATATTTCTCCTAAAGTATATTTTTATAATTAATTAAATAAAAACAGTTAGTTTTTATATGCTATTTGCTAATTATGGAAACCATTCGTTTGACCATGGGGAAACCATGGGGTATTTTTTAAGATAATAGGGAATTTTAACGTCAATGTAAACAGGAATCAGAAGTCATACATACCATATAATCGCACTATAAGAAAACACAGTTTTCTCCTAAAATTTTTTTTATAATAAAATTAATACAACAGTTAGTCTTGAAATGTTACATATTACTGAAAGAAACCATTCGTTTGTGTATACATGGGCTCTTTCTTAAGATATTAGGGAATTTTGATATCAATGGAAGCGGGAATCAGAAATTATAAATACCATATAAGCGCACTATAAGAAAACACATTTTCTCCTAAAAAATATTTTTTATAATAAAATAAATACAACAGTTAGTCTTGCAATGCTATATGCAACTGAAAGAAACCATTCGTTTGTGTATACATGGGGTATTTCTTAAGATATCAGGGACTTCTTACATCAATGTAAGCGGGAATCAGATGTTACGAATACCATATAAGCGCACGATAAGAAAACACATTTTTTTCTAAAATATATTTTTTATAATAAATTAAATACAACAGTTAGTCTTAAAATGTAATACGCTACTGAAAGGAACCATTCGCTTTTGTATACTTGGGTATTTCTTAAGATATTAGGGAATTTTGACATCAAAGTAAACGGGAATCAGAAGACATACATACCACATAAGCGCACAATAAGAAAACACATTTTTCTACTAAAATATATTTTTTATAATAAAATAAATACAACAATTAGTCTTGCAATGTTACTTATTACTGAAGAAACCATTCGTTTGTGTATACATAGGATGTTTCTTAAGAGATTAGGGAATTTTGACATTAATGTAAGCGGGAATCAGATGTCACACATACAATATAAGCGCACTATAAGAAAACACATTTTTCTCCTAAAAATATTTTTTAACATACAATAAATACAACAGTTAGTCTTGCAATTTTACATACTACTGAAAGCAACCATTCGTTTGTGTATACATGGGGTATTTCTTTACATATTAGGGAATTTTAACATCATTGTAAGCGGGAATCAGAAAACACACATACCATATAAGCGCACTATAAGAAAACACATTTTCTTCTGAAATATATTTTTTATAAATGCAATAAATACAACAGTTAGTCTTGCAATCTTACATATTATTGAAGGTATTTATTCGTTTGTGTATACATGGGGTATTTCTTAAGATATTAGGGAATTTTGACATCAATATAAACGGTAATCAGTAGTCATACCAACGACCAATATAAAACCTGTTTCCAAAAAATGACATGCCATCTTGTAAGACTTTCCTGAACATTTTTGACACCAGGTGGCGTGAAAAGCATCTCAAGTGCATGTGATTGTATTTACTAACATTGTGTTGCATAGCATTTTACAGTTGATACTTATTGTTTTTATAATTTCTAAATACTTTTATTATAATAAAATGCCAAAATCATGCTTTTGTCCTGGCTGTAAAAGCGGCTACAAATCGGATATTAATCAAAGAAAGAGGAATGAGGAAAAACTACCAATCTTTTGTAGAGCACCAAAGGTATACAACGTGCAAAATAAACTTAATCTACTTTTATTTTCAATGAATAATTTTTATCTAGATAAGTTAGTTTATGTTGTAAAATGAATAAAATGTATGCATTTGTATTATTTTTTGCTTTCTGGCATGCAATTGGCGATTGAATTTTGTTATCAAAATATATTAAATTATCTAGTTAAGTTCTTTTTGTAATCTAATAATTGCTGGTTAGTTAAAATGCAACCATTTCAGGTTGTTGATTGTGTTTTTCTTTTTTATTTCTGGATATTGTGTATTGTGAAAAAATTTAAAAATCCTTGTAAGTAATTTATCAAATATTTATATATCAATCTAACTTTACCCCCATATTTCTCTATTGCCTTGTTTATTTTAAATTGCCTACTTTATTTATTGAATTAATTTGTATTATTGAATTAAATTGTATTTATTGAATATAATTGTATGTAAATATAATTTAGTATCAATACAAAAGCTAAAATTAAGTAAATCACTTAAGTGACTGATTCACTGATTTAAATAAAACAGGAAAATATAATTATAACTTGGTATTAACAAAGCTGATATACTCTTAAGTAAACATATAATTATAACTTTGTTGTTAATTTATTCTGCATATTATATATTATTGATTTAGGATCCAAACTTGCTTGAAAAATGGAGACGGGCAATTTCTCGGGCTTATAAGCAATTGACTTTTTCAGATTTAGTGTGATCTTTGCACTTTAAAGAAGAAGACTTAGATAGCTATTATACACAAAAGTTATCAGATGGAACTGTAAGTTATTTGTGTTGTATAAATTTTTTGAAATGCATTAAGACATTATTTAATGTTTTGTGAATATATGTGCTTAATTGTGGAAAATGCCAAAAGGAAAGCCAAATTTGATGAAAGATGCTATTCCAAGCATCCTAAATTTGCCCAAGTACATTTCATCAAGCACAAGAAAAAGAAAACTGCCTGCTGTTAAAAATACAGCAAAGAAAGTATGTGACAATTTTCCAACATCAGTAAAAAATGAGCCACATTCTATATATGTTAAGCAATTTATCATTGTTAAGAAAAATTTATCAGTAATTGAATACTTAATGAATGATTTCCAATCAAACTCATTCAGTTCTATAAATATTTTATAGATTATTATTCAAAGTGTATTGAAATTTACAAAATGAATCTCAATTGATTATTTCAGTCTCTTTACGTCTGCTCAATGGTCATACTCTATCACAGGGGATTCTGTGATTCTTTTGTTCTGGACTATTGATCATTGTTTAGAAAGGTGGATTGTAATAAATGAAAATCTTAATGTCAAAGTATGCTTACTATTATTCTATTTGTTTAAATTTTTGCACGGTTACTTATTTTATTTACTAAGAAGCTTTCAATTTTATTAGGTTTTCTTAAAAGAAATTTTAACTTCAATTGGGAACAGTTGCAGGCTAACAGGAATGGAAAGCATATCTAATTTGGTTAAAAATGTGGAGAAGTATATTATCTGTGCTGATGCTAGGAATATGTAAGTAAAATAATTTTCTCATTTATTAGATACAAATAAACATTGTTATGTATTAAAATTACTTATTTTATATTTATAGAGGAAAAAACTGCTCAGGTTATGTTCCTAGCAATTTTTACATCAAGAAAACTGGTCGTTGTAAAAATTGCTTCCAACAGCAATCTAAAATTGGCTCTAGACATGCTTCGAACAGTTTTCTTCTGTTGAAGAAGAGACAATATCTTCATAATACTTTAAGACAAGATGCCAGACTTAAAATGAAGGTAAAGTTTCTAACAGAAATTAATTTATCAAAAATATTTTTCCTTAGTATTTTTTAAAATCTTCTGAATATGAATGCAGTTTTTTTTTCTTTCCACTTCATTGTTCATTCTGGGTAACATAGGCTGTCTGAGTACAGTGTCAACAAATTTTTTCCCTTTGTCATTACTTTTAAAGCTCTACCTTTATGACACTTTAATCCAGACATTTTGTTCCTATGTTATGTTATAATTTAAAATTATGTGTGCACACAGATGTGGAATTGTATTTGCGTGTGTGTGTTTTTTTTTCTGGCATTTGCCTGGATAAACATTTAGTTGTTCTTGTAAAATTAACATTTATAATATTTGTATTTGGAAATTAAATATGTTTACTAATAAGTATGTAATTATTTTCCATGTATTCATAATAATAAATAAATTGTTATAACTTTACAGGGATGTTAGATGAAACATATGCACAAAAAATATTGAATATTTTATTTTATAATTTGATAACTATTGTTGTTTGAAGTATTTATATTTTTGTGTTTATAAGTGCTAAAAATTTAAAACAATTTCAAATATTTGCATGATTTATTTAAGGAAATGTTTACTATAATTTTTATTTCTACCATATTTATATCATTTTTAATTTGATCTTGAGTTAAAAACTTAACATATACCTGTATTCTTTTTGTATTTGCATTGAATTTGATCTTGCTAATTTTACTTTAAATTAAATTCACTAAATTTTCAAATTATTCCTTTTTTATGCTATTTCACCGTTTTATGTATTACTATGTATTTTTTTTTTTGATATTTAATAAAGTTATTATTTTCTTTTAGCAAAACCCAACTCATTGTCAAGCAGAAGTTAGATACACAACACAAAGTTAGTGAAATTTCCATGACACAAATATTCATACTTGACTGACATTGTTGGATGCATTGAACCCTATATCCCATTTAACTAAATACTCTATTTTTCATGAGTTACTATCATTTTTAAAAAAGTGACTCAGTGAAGTAGGATATTTGGTTTGTAATTCATATTAAATGAAGCAAAAAGATTTAGTTTAATATGCACTTTTTGTTATTGCTTTCTTTTTAAAAAATGTAAATTTAGATTTTTATTATATTATTCAGGAAAAATAATGAAAAATAAGTAAGCCTACTGTAGTTGATGATTTGTAACTAAATTTAAGTAGTTCCTACATATAATTTTAAGAAATGTTATATTTAAATAATTATTTATATACATAACATAGTTATTGGCTATAATGAATTTGAGAAATATTTAATTTTTAATTGTGTAAAAAATGAATTACAATAAAGTGTGCAACATCATAGCAAAATATATTAAAAGCTTTAACGGGGAATAAAAGAATTTATAAAATTAGAATAACAAAAAAATTAATATTAAAATTATTTTCTATAAAAATCACTAGAATAATTAAATTGAAATGTAAAACTTATATTTGATTCAAATAAGATATTAATTTTAATATAATAACTATATTTACATTTAAAAATAATTGAATAGAATTTGATTTCCTATTATAATATATTGAATTTTAATTAATTATTATAAATAATTTGTAATTCAATTTCTAAAATTACAATTTATGATAAAATGCATTAAAATAATGTATCTATCAAAATATCTTTCAACTTTATAAACTATCTATTAAATGGTTAAAATCAGAGAAAATAAAAATAAATAATCAAGGGAAAACATCAGTAATTAAATATAATTATTCAAATAATATTGATAATAGATACAATGAACTTTTTAAAATAAATATTACTCTATCCACAAAAACGAAAGTAAAATTGGTTCTATTCTGCATAACACCTAACAATAAAATGTCAGATTTTGTATTTCCATTATCATTTATTTTACTATAATCAATGACAGATTAATATTCAATATATTTATCATGTAAATTCAACTATATCACATTATTTTCAGTTTCAATTAATTAATTTTTAAAGATTTTTATTCCCATAGACATCAATGCATTTCCCACTCGATAATGGTATAGTGCATCGGTCACGCCGCCTAGCGGCAATTAAAATTTTGGCGTGCCGTTATTTTCGGGAAGATGTACGTCTTATAAATATTGGTCTGTGGTTCCATCCCTAGTGCGAAGTCCGACTTCCTCAGTATTCACATGTGCAACAGGTGCCCGTTTATTGAGTAGGGAACCACATTCACAACCATCACCCTCTGTAGCTGAAAATGCCAGACCACTTTCTAGTGACGTCATCAGGCGGTGACTTAAATCAACTGTTCGTTCAGGAACAAAACATTTCGATGGAACTGATTTTGGTGTTTAAAAAAATTCCTATCTTTCAATTTAATGCTTTTAAATTAATTTTAATATTGTGTTCCACGAAGTATATTAAAAAATTAATAGCAACTATATGTAATATATATATATATATATATATATATATATATATATATATATATATATATATATATATATATATATATATATATATATATATATATATATATATATATATATATATATATATATATACATATTGCAATATTCAAGTATAGCTTTTATTGTGAATAACAAATTTTCTACTCTGTATTAAGATCAAGTCGATGAAGTTTTATTAAATATTGAGTTTTAAGTTTTTCTCTTTTGTGTATTTTCAATGGAAATATTTATCTGAGGCTATTATTAATATATAAAATCTAGATATAAAAATTTTTTATCAGCAAAGTGTGATAAATAATTTTTTATGTAGATTTTATATATTAATAATAACCACAGATAAATATTGTGTGTGTATAACAAGATTTCACATATAATTTTGCATATTAGAACACAAAAGCTAAGTTATTATTTATTACATTATATATATATATACATATATGTAAAATAGTTAATTTTTATGGTTTATATATATATATGGATAATACAGCGTGGCGCACAGCATAGGGATGGATACCAAAAGTCAATATAATACAAAATATTAATGAACAACAATGTTTTTAATTCTGTTCATATACACTGACAAGGGAAATCAGAGTTTAGATAGTTTTAAATAAAATATCGCCTAAATGGCGGCCCTCACACTCCCCACATTGCATAAGCCTTTTCCTGACATTTTCATGGACTCTTTCCAGCATTTCTACAGGAACCTGTTGGATGCTCGTCTGAATGTTGCCTATAAGGCTTCCAGGGACCTAGGACGGTCGTTGTAGACGAGGGATTTTAGGTAGCCCCACAAGAAAAACTCACAGGGGGCCAAATCTACAGACCGCGAGGGGCAATGCGGAATTCCGAACGGAAAGCGCGCTGCGCACGGACAATCAAACGGCCGTTTGAAAAATAGCTTCCACGCAAAACACGCTGCACTACTGACCATTCCATCTTGTGAACTGACCTTGATATGGAGACAAATTTCTGATCTCGCTCTTTTTAACCACAAGCGTCTCAAGACCGAGCCCGGAGCCTCGGCTCCCAGAAGATTTTGGCTATGATTCAGTGACTTGGCGATAAAAAGAAAGCGATAAATTTGTCTGGCTAGGAAGTATTTCTCATTGTTAAACATGGCGGATTTCGAAACTACATATTCTGTTTTCCTTTAGAGGAATATATAGATTTAGTATTGTTATATTTTTATAAATATATAACAAAGTATTTAATTAATTCTTCATGAATATAATTACTTTGTATTATGAGAACAATAAATGTGTGCGCATTGCGTTTACTTGATCTTTTCCTCTCTAAAGATTTAGCGACTTAGTAGTGTTATATTTTCGTAAATATAACAAAGAATTTGTTTATTAATTCATTGTGAATGTGAATATAAATTCTATGCATTATTAGAACAATTAATTATTTATTCATTGATAATTTACTATTGTTTATAAATATGTAAGTTGCTATGTTAAACAGATTATGACTAACCCAAGCCTAAACCTCTTTTGACACAATTATTACAAGCAAAGTAGCTGAAAAATATTTTATACGAAGTTTCTGCTTAGGAAAAAATTTTATGTTTTGAAATTTGTTTAGCGTGATATTTTGATTTATTTAAAGGAAGATAAAAATTATAATTAATATTATGTGAGTCATTGTTTCTTTACAAAAATATTTTCTCCTAATTCAGATTCTTTATTTTCATCACTGTTCAAATTCATTGTCACTATCATGAAGTACATCCTCTTATGGGTTAATCAGTATCTACTGCAGAAGTATTTATCTTTGAGAACTTAAGAGAGTTCTATCTTTTTCATTTCCAGTTAATTTTATGCTTTTACACTATTCCTTAGAAATAAAACGGCTAACAAGAATATGAAAATAATCTGGAACACAAAACAGAGCTGCTTATAAAAAAATTTGGGGAAGCTGTACTTGTACCACCGAGTCATCCCAATATTATATGAATTCTGAGAAACGTTTACTGCATATGGAGAAAGAAAAGGCAAGTAAGAATAAGAATGCCCATTCCAAGGATACTGAAGAGTTAATTGATTACAGATAAATAGTTTTCCCTGGCTTTTTGATTTTCAAAACATGGGATGACTCTAGTCCACATGCTCCTCAATGAGTTAATGAACACAATATCCATTGATTTATTTTTGCAGGTGACGCTTTCTATTTATGACTTTTGAATGTTGCAATGCGGGAGCGACTATCTCTGTGTTAAAAACTATATGCCGAAGCTTAAAGCTTGACTTCAAATGATTGAAAATAAAGACTATGACAAATATATGGTCATTTTACTTAGTATCATATAAAAAAACTAAACTTAGAGAATGTTAATATTGCATATTCAAAAAAGGTATAATACTCATGATTATATATATGTGGTGCTTCAATCTTTACATCACTCAAATTTATTCTGTATTTGTGAACTGTTTATTATAATAAAAATAATTTTGAAAAATATACAAACTCTGCTGTACAAAATCACAAAATTATTTTATGAATGTAGCAATTAAAAATATTATGAAGATTTATAATTAAAAAAAAGATGTTATTAATGGATCATAAATTTTATTACATTCATTGAGCTTTAAATAAAGTTAATTTCACTGACCCTCACCTGGATAAATGAAAAACATGGTCAACTCATGTTAAAGAAACTATGCAAATTACACAAAGCCAAATTGAAAATGCATATCAATTAGTAGGAATTAAAATTTAAGTGTTAATATTTTATAAGTCAATTATTTGCTATTTATACAGGCCAATATATGTGTCAGCTCAAGTTGGTTTACAAATAAAATTATAAGTTACCAAAAAATATTGTGTATAAATAAAATTACAAACAACCTAATTTGTTTCATAAACATTAATATTTTTTGAAAATTTAATATTGAAATATTCATTGAATATATATTGAATAAATTTTAAGAGAATCTTTCTCTTCCAAATATCTCGCATCCAAAACTAATTTACTTTCAATTTTAATAACCTAAGTAATAAAATGAGACTTAAATCCATTCTTGAACTCCTTGGTGCTCTAATGACCTCACTCTTCTTCCCTCAATCAATCATCTCAGTTCATCTGAAACTCATCCTTTAGCATATTTTCCTCATCCTTTAGCATCACATGGAAATCTGTTCATCTTCTCCCCCCCCCCACTTGGTTTTTTTAGCAGAGTGTAGACAATCATTTTATTTACTGTAACTATCATTCCTTCTGTTGCATTACTAAACTTGAATAATATCTAGTTTTTGCTTACCAGTTTCATCAATGATGAAATTGTAACATGTTTTATATTTTGTTTTTCTTTATTTTGAACAGATTTTTGCTTATAAATGTTTTCTCCTAATTCAGATTCTTCACTACTTACATCGCTGTAAACAAATTCACTATCATGAGAATTGTGTATTTCTTCAGCAGGTTCATCCTTATAGGTTTGATCAATATCCTGATGAAAATTCAACTTCATCAGATAGAATTTTCAAACATTCCATCTCTTTTTTATATTCTATTGGCTTTCAGTTATATACCATTATTTAGAAATAGAATGACAAACAAATGTACAAAAACACTTGCAAATAAGAAACTTCTACTTATAAAAGAAATTTTGAAGCAATACTGGTCACATGGGGCACAGAATCATCCCCAATAAAATATAAATTCTAGAAACTATCATTTCAAATGAACAAAGGAAAAACACGTAAAAAATATCTATAGTCTATTGTTATTTTGATACCTGTTCCATCCAAAGGGAGTGTCAGGCAATAAGATACTGAAAGGCTGATTGATTGCAGACAAATAGTTACTCCATGTATGTTGATCTTCAAAGCATGGGGTGACAGTGCTTTACACAACAACTAGCGGGTTAAGATACACTCAGTGACATCCAGAAATCATAATTAAGTTTTTAACAATAATTTGAAATAAAAAGATATAATATATGTATGTATCCTTAAAATTAATTTATTATCAATTACATCCAGGTTAAAAAATATATTTTAAATTAGAGATATGTGTTCTTAATACTCTCTCTCACTGAAACTCTGTTGAAATAGTAAATTTTTTCTATTTTTTATAAATAAATCCATAAAAAGTGAATAAAAATTTTATTTAAGTTTTAAAAACGATGGATGAGTTAGTTGTTTTTACAGTAAATTTAATTACAAAGTGCAAATAATAAAATTAAAAATGTACAATCAATGCAAAACATATTTTGAAGTTAAAAATTTCTTTTTAATTTTTACATGAAAAATTATCTTGTATAGACAATTCATATATTTAGTTTACATGATGATTTAAATAGATGTTTACAACAATAAACTTACATATTGCCAAAGAAACATATATAATATATAAAAGTTTCTTTTCAAGAATATAATCTTTACAAGTAAACATGTACATTTAGCTGCAGTTTTTAAAAACATTTTACAAAATTACTTTTAAATTTTTGGTAAAAAATGGCAGATAATACAGTTACAAATTAATAATATATTCCTGAACTTTATATCAAAGTTAATCACCTAAAAATATCTTTGTAATTTTATAAGCTAAATTAAGTTTAACACAATTATGAAAATAAAAGAATATATGTTTCAATATTCTGAATAAAATAAACATTATTTTCTTAAATACTTTAATTTAAAAAATGTTAAGAAGTATTTGTTAGCTTTTTTGTGTATTGATTTACATTAATAAATCTATCTGATTACATGTATAAAAAATTTAAAAATAATAAAAAGAAAAAATATTTTAGAATGTAAAATATGCTTAGCAATTCTAGAACACTGAAATATTTTCTATAAATTAAAATTTTGTTTACATAATAAAAAGTTTTTTTTTTAAATACAGCCTAAAAATTTTAACGTAAAGTCATATTTTAATATCTAACCCATGAATTTAATTTTCAGTGATTAGATCACATAATTTAGGAGATCACATAATTTGTTTTCTTTTTTGGGTCTTTTTTTATGGTAATCTTTGCTGTATTTCTAATTTTTTATGACATTTTGAATCGAGTTACAGATATTAATTGTATTGGCAGCTTGCGATTTATCTTAGTAGAACTTTTAATTTAAAAGATACATTAAATAAACAAAGAAATTCTACACATTAAATAAACAAAAAAATTTAATGCAGTTTTTTTTTAATTAAAGTTTGTTAAAATAGTAATCTCATGTAAGCAAAAATAATTTTCAATCAAACATGACACAAATTTTAATTAAATTAAAAAAGAACTACTTGAAATAATGAAACTGGGTACTTGTCATGTAAGCATGGTAAAGTGACAAATTATTAATATTTTGATTTAATAATTTTTTTCATTTTGATAATACATTTTTTTACTAAATATATAATAAATATTATATATTTAGTGAAAAAAAATTTATTTAAATTCACTCTCAATTTTTTACACATGATATTTTATTCCCCCATTTATGTTTATAATATCTTTATTAAAATACAAAAATCAGAAGGAAATGTGATACTGAGTGTCTTTTATTCATATAAATGAGAGAGTGTATAAATTTTTCCCATTTTTAAAAAAATATAAAACTTTGTTTTTCAAAAAGATGAGTTGCATTCTTAATTTGAACTACAGATGTTCAATATTTACAACTTGTGATTTATCTTATTTAAAATTTTTAATTTAAAAAATAGACAATGTAGACAGTAAATAGCAAAATATTTTTATTTTGATTTTTTTTTATTGAAATTTATAGTACATCCAAAGTTTAGTAAAACAATTCATGTCGGTCAAAAATTCTTTAAACAATTTTTATTTTGAATTGACAGACATTTTAATTTTGGCTTTGGAAAAAAAACTTGAGATGCTAATTTATAATTAAGCCATGATAAGTGTCAAAAACAATTTAGTCAAATTAATTTTGTCATGGCAATACAGAAATCAGAAGGAAACGTGACAATGCAATTCACATTCAGCACCATATAAAATTCAAATAAGTTATCTATTTCTATTTTAAATATGGTGCTAAGATATAAGTAAACTATTCCGCTTTTCCTTCATATTTCGAAAAAATATTAGAATTTGCAAATATAAATAAACAAATCGACTGACGTGAAAGTCGTTTCAAATCAGACCGGGGAATAAGAAACCATAGGGTTGCTAAAATTATAAGTCTGAACAATAGTCACATTTTATACCGCCAAATTATTGCAACTACTCTCTTCAAATGCGCATGCGTAAGAATTCCCATTTGGAGCCGACGTACCGGGCCCGGTCCCGAGACGCTTGTTTTCTGACCACGACCAACACCCCTAGTATTCTAGGGGTGTTGCCACGACTCCTTCAATCAGCAGCGCCAATGGTTAGGAAGCGAGCCTTTTCAAATCCATCCGCCTGCCGCGCGCCACCCTGTATAATATACATTAAAAATTATTAGTATATATTAGACCAAAGTTAAATTATATAATTACTACATTTTTATTCAATTTATTTTAATACATTTATAATAATGGATAAAAATAAACTATTTGATTATACTTAAACTTATTTTTAAAATTACTTTAGTTTCTTAAAAGGAAATAAAGATATTAGATATAATTTCTGATTCAAATTACATTAAAAAATTTTTTTAAAGATTCATGTAAAGCATGAACTTTTTGCCTAGATTGAGTATTAATCACTAGAATCATTGATTTTTTTACAATAATTTTTAAGAAATATATTTATACATAATATGAGTATGAAAAATTTTAATTCTTCAGCAGCATGTTTAAAATAAAACTTCAGCTGTTATTTTACAGCTTGGAAAAATGTGCGCCTCATGTTTATACCTTTCCACCCTAAATACATATCCAGTTGTTGTCCAATCAAAATATTATTAGATGTACCTAATGGAGGACCGTCTTTGCAATCTAAATATGGCTTTATAAGGATCTCATCCATTAATAGCACAACTTTAAATCTCTTTTTCCAGGAATAAATATTTATCTTTAATAGGGGAGCACGTTTTTACCTGTTAGCTCAGTTTGTGGATTTAAATTATAATTTGAAGTTAATCGCTTTTGTATTTGTTAGCGGTAGATTTAAATAAGAACAATTCTATAAAACACCTGTATGCATGAGGTAAAAAAAAGATTGTAATAAGGTATATAAAATTAAAAAATTGGGACTAAATCGACGACGAGTAATGTAAGATTTTAAGAATGAAATTTGTTCCTTTCTTTACAAAATATAAAATGCCTCTCTGCATTTTATTTACAGTACTTTTTTTTAAAAAAATATTATCAATTAAATCATACAAATGTGTTTGATAACCCTCATAATTTTCATTTAATTAAATTTACCTGATATTTTGTATACTGTATTACTAATATAAGTAATATTAATTTGAAATTGTAAAGAATACTTACTTTTTTTGCACATTTTTAATGAAACCTTTTATAATTAGAGTTTCATAAATAACAGAAATACGCAAATTTGACTGTGGATTACAATGAATATTTAAAAACATAAAATTGTTTTTTCTATGGACGATTTTGAAACAAGGACCAAGCAAAAATCCCCCAATACTCCGCCTACCACCTCCAAGTGTATCATTTCACTTGGAAGACATTGCTACCACGTCCATTTTTAACGTGTCATAGACGCCTTTAGTAAACCCGGTAGATCTTCGCTAAACCGAGATTTGAAGTCACTACTTTCCGATAAGGACGCATTCACCAGCTATGACACCTCTGCTAGTTACAGAATTGTTTCTGTTCTAAAATTATTGTTTGCTTTAGTTTCCTGCTCGTTGCTAAACAGAAATCATATTTCCTATTTATAGCGCATATTTCACAAAGTATTGCTAAGTTAATCTTACTATGTTACTGCCTTTATTGCAATTATGCTACATACGAATTACATTACGAATACTTATTATCTACGATTAGCATTAAAGAAAATATGATGTTCGTAGAAAAGACATTAATACAAAGTGTCTTTAACATCATAATCCTACAGCAGATTTAATATCAACGTTTAACCCCTTTGCATTCACTGCATTCTACCTAAAATGCATCTAAAATAATTTGAGCTCTAACCTAATCAATCAGATTATTTTCAGATGCATGTTGGAATAATGACTGCAAAAATGGTTGAACCTGCAAAACTGATGGTGTCATCTTCGTTAAGGGCGAATGGAACACGTTAAATAGGTCGTGGTTACAATGTCCTCCAAGTAAAATGATAGATATAGGGGTGGCGAGCCCAGTATTGGGTGTCTTCTGCTTCATCTCTTCTTTAAAATCACGAAGACTTCAACAGGCTGCTTTTATCTAACTGCTAGCGGTCAACTCATAGAGAGGTACATATGAAGCATGCTGGTGATACAACAACATTTCAACTATCTCAGCCTCTGAAAGTGGCTATGACATCAATTATTCAATAGATCTGTGGTGGTCTAGTTGGTTAGGGTGTCGCTCTCCTTATTGGAAGGTATTGAGTTCTAGTCCCGGTTTAACCTAAGATCCATAGTGTTCGCTAACAGTGCGTTGGACACCTTAAAACTGGACATGTCGCAATGTATTCCAAGTGAATTGATACCTCTGCGAGTGGCAGGTCAAGTATTGGTGGTCTTCTGCTTGGTCCTTACTTCAAAATCACGAAGACTCCACCCGGCTGCTTCTGTCTTTGGTAGAACTCAACTCAGGGATAGGTACAGGGAAGCAACAAAAACATTCAGTCTCACAGTTCTTATTTAATGAGCCCAATCATCTCATAAAATTGTGATTTTCCAGTTTGTGAATGTAACCAATTTTGAAAACACTTGAATGATGATTAGTGAAAATTTTGTGATTTGAATGTTGATTAGTGTTGATTCCACAAATTTTACATTTTTACTCATTTTTAATTTCTTAAAGTAATGTAAAAATGATATGAATAACTTTAGATTGCAACTATAGAATGTCTTATGTTTATTTTATAAAAAAGCATCTCATGTTTTGTGATTAGCATTTAGAAGTAATGGATGTGCACATATTGGATGTGCGTACAGGAATATTTTCCCGCTTTTAGATCTGAGTCTGGCTCAACTAGTTTGATGGAAGCTGCTGCGTGGGAGTCTTCATAATTTAGAAACAGGGAGTGAGCAGAAGAATCTCAATACTTGTGACCTGCCACCATCATAAGTATCATTTTACTTCGAAGAAATTTCGTCCATTATCCAATTAATATTTTCCTGTGTTTAAAATTGTCTTTGACTGAACTCCATAAATGTCGTTTTTTCAAAGATTATATTCATTTAATTAACGTAACATTATTATTGCTTTGCTTGTTTGTTTGTTTGTCGCTCAACGGACATTTTTTGCACACGAGGGCTAATTAGACCGGGACCTACGCTTTAAAGTGGATTCCGAACCACTACAAACATTCATGCCCAAAGTGGGATTCGAACCCACGAACTGTTGAATCGAAAGCAAGAGCGCTAACCATTCGGCTGCGAGCTCGGCGTAAGAAATTTTGGAGCTTTAAATGCATACAAATGAGTTTTTCATTTTCATATAAATACGATTGGGAATAATTTTATTGCTAAAAATAAATATAAACATGTGCTATTTATAAGGATTCATTTCTAATCATATTTGTTCTAATTTTTTTATACAGTTATCTGCTATTAATTAAGAGTTTATCATTTCAGGATTACATAATCTTTGGAACTCTTCAGCAGTATTCATTGAAGAAATGAATGAATCTGTTGACGTAGCATTGTAGTAAATTATGCATATAACATAATGAGCTTTATCTTAATCATCATGCTATTGAATTCAATAGTTAAGTTGGTCTGTATTTAATTTATATAAATATTTAGATATTTTGTTTTACTTTACAGTAATGAAATTTTTACTTTATTTTTGCCATATTTAAAAAAGCTAGAGGAATTTATAAAATAATCTTAAGGCGAAATTGTTAACTGTAAATGTATTTAAAAATTGAAAATAAGATATTTAAAAAATTAAAATAATGCATAAAAAAAGAAATTGTACTTGTATTATTTTTTAGTTATAGTAAACTTTTCTTTTGGCGTGGTGTCTTTATTTCTGTCACACAACATAACAGCATGTGTATTACTATTAAATATGAGTGTTTTGTACTTTTTTTCATTTGTCCTATAAAGGGGGAAAGAATTTTTTTTGAAAGAACTCAGGGGTTGGCCTCGTCATATTGTACTTGTTAAATGACGCGTAATGGATATACTTAAAAACTTTAGCCCTATGATTTTTAGCTAATTTGTGAAGACTTACAAAATAAAAATAATTTGAAAGTTGTGTTTGCTAACTAATTTTCAATGTAAAGTAAAAAAAGTAACGTAATATGTACTACAAAAACAAACACTCGCAACAGTATGTTTTATAATAGGATCAATATGTATATATACAAGAGATAATAAAAAGAAGGCATTTAATGATAAGTTTTAATTTGATAATCATTGATAATTTCATTTATATTCAGTCATAAAAATGACAATCCTTTCGTTCTTTTTTTCGTTTTTATGTTTATTAATATTGAAAATCCGAATTTATATACACTCACTTCCAAAAGTTAATCACGAAGATGTAAAATGCAAAAAAATCAACAAATACTGCTCTGATTGACACAAAATTTGGCAGGAAAGTAGCATATATATTAATGCATAAAATAAAATCAATAATTATATACAGAAATGAAAACAATATTAAATTTTTGTTAGTAACCAGCTTTGCTTGGTGCAGTAAATAAATATTAGATAAAAAACCAACACTTTTATTTTTTAAAAAAGTTTATATTTTTTCCTATATGTAGTGTGGCAATTTTTTTATATTAATTACAAGAAAAAATATGGCTTAAGATACGAAACTTCATGCTACTCTGCATTCTAAATAAGTTATCGTTAAGAATCGTAAACTTTTGATTCAAATCTGAAAATTATGACGTTTCAAAGAAATCTTTAAATCCAGATTGAAAAAAATTATTTAAGGAATAATAATTATTTAATATAATCTATCTTAACCATTTCAGCTTGTTATGTTATAATCCTCATCACAAATTTGCAATCTTTTCACACAGCTCATGCTTACGTATTTACAGAAAAAGCTGCATTTCTAGAAAAGGAATTTTTAGTTTAAAAGCAAAAATAAAATAAAGGGATGATGATCAATAATTAATTTTTTGGTATTGTCTTGCCTTTGTACACAGGTATTTAGAGACTAAGATACCTCTACTGCTATTTATTTAGCATTTTGTACGAAGCCCAAATCCAATCAAGTTCAATCCTGGCGTTTGATTGCGCCTAACAGCGAATGCAGCTCCTTCTGAAGTTCATTTCTCCCTCTTATAGAAGACACCAGATGGCAGCACTAAAAACTACAAATGGATTTTCTGTTTTCTCTAGAAGTATTGATTTGGACGGGAAGTAACTTTGTGACCACGACATATTTAACGTGTCACAGTCGCCATTACTAAATGCTTGATTCGGCCTATTCTCACTTACTCATCTGTAACATGGACATTGACGAGAAGGACAAAGAAACCATCTCCATTTTCGAACTAAAAACTTTAAGAAGCATCTTTGGTGGAATATAATGTGAGAATACATGGTGAAGAAGAACTAATTCTGAGCTCTATAAGCTATATAAAGAACCAGATATTGTTAAATTTATCTCAATACAGAGATTAAAATGGGCAGGACATTTGAGCCGGGTGAACGACAATCAGGTGAGGAAAAGAATTTTCTTTGGCTCGCCCCATTGGCACCAGAAGAAGAGGACGACCGAAACTCCGATGGCGTGACTGCCTTGAAAACGACCTAAAAACACTAAATGTGACAAACTGGATGACCTTATCCAAAAATAGGGGGTCCTCGTATGCACTTCTGAGGAAGGCAAAGGCCCACCCTGGGCTGTTAGGCCGATGAAGAAGAAGAAGTCGCCATAACTGAACACGGTCATCTTTAAGCGATCCCAGGATCGAACTCACTTCCTTTGGGTCACAAGAACGTCGCTCTCCCGACTAATCTACCATAGCTGCTAGAATGTCCATCAATAGAATTCCATTAGAAATATTCGCATTATCTTCTGGATCAATCAAAACTTTGAATGTTTTACTCAATGTGATTTACGTATATAGGATCAATTTCAAATCTAAGGAAGATGACATCTGGGGTTTTCCAGCTGTTTTAATAAAACATTTTTGTGAAGAGGTTGTTGAATGTAAAAATTGAAAATAATAGGGCATGAAAAATATGTGAATCAAGAAATGCATTACATATATTTGAGGGTATCTTTTTAAGTCCATATTCTTCAATTGCTATTTCATTTTTAAATAATTTATATGTAAATTAGAATTAATACTAAATATACACAATGTTGAAACGAAAGAAAATTTTACTTAATATTTGACGAGCGACATTTGAAAGATTTATTTTTTTTATTTATTTTATTTAATTTATTTATTTCAAATGATAGAAAAAATTGCTGTTATTCCCTACGACTAACTTTTTAAAAAGCAATGAAATGAGAATTATTTCCTTTACTGGGAAAGCGCGGAAACAATTCCCACTTTAAAATAAGCATTGGAAGTCTGGCTGATTTAGCAGAAGGATGATGGCTGGCTCTACGAATTTTTCCTACTTTAATATTTGTAAATAAAAATTGTGTTAACTACCTTTCTCGTTACTCATATAATGACCAAGAATTATATTTACACAAGAAATATTAATAGTGTAAATAATCAATATTTTTATAATATATAACTAACAATTACTTTTGCCAACCAACTTGTCTAGTTATCAGCGAGCCTGACGGCGGATCCTGGGTTCAAATCCCCAACCGGTTCGGGCATGTGTGTACTCTCCCTCTCTCTCTCTATCTATCTATCCTGTCTTTGACCACTAATAACATGAATGGGTTGTGAATGGCTGCCTACCCTATAAACGGGTCTCTATGGCATGTGTGTACTGAGGAAGTCGGACTCCACACCTAAGTATGGTTCAGCTGGAAATGTGGAGCAGCGCACCCCATAATGCCAGCATGGTTGGCACGCGACATCAACAACAATAATTATTCCTCATATATATTAGAGAATTTTAAAAAAGTTATTTACTTAATTATTATTTAAACACATTACTAATATATATATATAGGAGTTCCTTAATTTTAAGATTATTACCATGCAAATTACACATGGGAGTAATTTCTGTGTTATCTTTCAAGTAAATTGCATTACCCATTATAATCAACCAATAACAGACAATTAGTATTATCAATCGTGTGCTGACTCATTTCACTCTAAAAGAAGTGAATGGCGCGAGCTGAACACCTCATCAGCATCATGTGGATGTCATCTGCATTTATGATTGAAAAGCTTTAGCTTTGAATTTTTGTGAAAGACGTGGAATTTTTGCTGTTTAATTTTCCAAAATTTGTTGGTAAGTTATTGCTCAAAAAACGATGTCGGCGTTGCTATAAAATACACAAATTACGTCCAAAATAACGGGGCTGCAGAAAAGCTGACTGGCTCTGATTGAGGAAATAATAAGAAATTGGCGGAATCAGGATTTAAAAAAAAAGAAGCTAACGGTAAACATAACCTACGGGATCTATTGGGTTGGCGAATAAGTTCGTAGTGTTTTTAACAAAGACTTTTATTTAAACAAAATACAATAATTATATCAATAAGTTAATGAATTATATATTCGCCTTTGCTGTTTACAACCTCTTCCCACCTCTCGATCCATTTGTTGATGCCGTTCCGCCAAAAATCGTCTGGTCTGGTGTCAAAGAAGTTGTTGAGCCAATTTTTTTAAGGACCTCTTTGTTATCAAAGGTAACGCCCTTCATATGGTTTGACAAGAAGCGGAAAGGATGGTAATCGATCGGTGCAAGGTCCGGAGAATACGGCGGATGCATAAGAACCTCCCATTCGAGCACTTAGAGTGTGCGGCTTTGACGACTTGTGCAACATGGGGCCTGGCGAGGAGTGCGGTTTGACTTTGTCAATCAGGTCTTTTCAGTCGAGTAGCTTCATTCACGCTGGTCAATGTAGAGCTCCTTGTTGACTGTGGCATTCTTTCCGAGCATTTCCCAGTGCTTTAAGAGGTCCTTAAAAATTGGCTCAACAACTTCGTTGATACTGTTGGTAAAAACGCTACAAACTTATTCCCTAACCTAATGTATATAATTGAGACAGCGGTTACATCATTTAATAAGTAGGGTATTAGTGATGCATCGGACCGTACAACGGACAATTTATTCTGTATATATTTCGTATATTTACTGCAAATCAGTAATAAAGTTCGATCTTTATAATAAATTTGCAGCATAAAATACAAAAATGAATTATTTAAATATTTTAAATGGAGTGTGTCTCATACGTTGACAAGTGCGACAAATGTATGTATGAATATATATATATATATATATATATATATATATATATATATATATATATATATATATATATATATATATATATATATATATATATATATATATATATATATACACATATATATATATATATATATATATATATATATATATATATATATATATATATATATATATATATATATATACATATATATATATATATATATATATATATATATATATATATATATATATATATACACATATATATATATATATATATATATATATATATATATATATATATATATATATAATTTAATCTGTGTTGTATTTCCAGTTATGTTAATGATTTTTTTATATTTTGTTGATATTTGTGACTGAAGAACATGTGTTCACGTCCAGTGTGAAAAATATGGCATAAATTATGTGTGCAGTTACAGTAATTTAAATTAATAGTTATCCTAAAAGTAAACTAAAAAATTTCAATTGTGCTTATTAAAAAACATTTATTAAGATCGTATAAAAATTTAAAATAATTATTTTATTAATAAGTGCAATATGGTTACACTGGTATAAAATGTGACACCAAAGAATTTTTCTTAAACTGTATGTATTTATTTTATACATTGAAAGTCATTTTTAATAATAAGTGTATTAATAATACTTTTGGGTTACTGTGTATAATATAGTCAATTAATTACAAATGTTTTCTTGTGATTTATTCTTTCATTATTGAGTTTCCAGATTAAGGGGATCAAAAGCTATTCCTGATTTTCCTAAAAGTGCACGTTTAGCACTTTTTCCACTTTCTACAAGCCCCGATTGTTTGCAGGCGTATTTGTGTTGGTTCAAACTTTATGGCTCTCCATTGTGTCCTTTGTGTAAACAAGTTCAAATTTTTGTCACTGACCATCTTAATTCGTGCCCTGCACTTCTATTTTTAATATTTCAGAAGTATTGGAAGGTCAGAGAACTAATGGCGTCGTAGCCAATTTCCTGGGCATTTGTGGTAAATAAATGATTATTATTTTTTTATGTTATTAAAAGAATTAAGCCCTATCTGATTTTTATTCATTAACAATTTTTCAGCTTTGTTTGTAACAAGGAATATTCTTGATCAATGGATCAATTAATCGAGAATATTTCTTGTTATAAACAAGGCTAAATCAAAATAACTAAATTAAAACATGTAACAAAGTAACATTTCAACAACTGTAATTGTAATTATCCAATGAATTTCGTGAATAAAATTACCATTTTCTAATTTTTAAAAATATCTAAAATAAAAATGAAGCATTTAACTCGAAATTATTTTTTATTCTCGACCACTGCAGATAAATCAAAGTAATTCGATCTTTGTGTGTGACGTAAAGCAATTCCAGAAATTCCTCAAAGTAATCAAAACAGACTTTTGTTTCCTTGAGAACATTAATTATGCTGACATTATCATTCATTTACGGATAAGGAGTCTAAAAGTTACAGTTATCATTCAATAGAATCATCCAAATTTAAATGTTAACTTCATTGGTATGGCCAGAAATATATTTTTTAACAAGATTTTTGAATTTATTTTCTCTAGTTTTGCAAATAATGTTTATTTTTTATAATATAAAAATTAAATTTTTATTTCCAATTTTCTTAGCTTCTTAGGAGAATTTTATAAAAATGTAAATGGTTTAATATTTTCAAAAACAGTCATCACGTAGTTACAGTTACTGTATTTTGAAAATACATATATTTTTTCCTGACTTTAGAAACACATTTCTCTAATTTTTCGGTTTAATAATCTGTTTAATTAATATATCTGTTTTGTAAGAAGTCTGGAATACTGATTCTTTAAATCGCAATTATGTGAAATACTTAAGGATGTAAAGCATAGTAATTTTATCATGTAATTATGAAATAAATAATTAAATCATATCAAACCATTAGTATTTTCTAATCTGTGCTCTTCGCATTTGCCTTATATCTTATTTTCTTTTTAGGAAAGAAAATTATATTATACATCTTGATTTCATTTTTATTTTTGTTTATCATCTTTATTTTAGCTATCTCCATGACAATGACGGAAAGGTAAGTCCAAGGCTTACATAATGAGCGCCGCCTTGCATAAATTGCTCCTGATTCAATAAAAGTCAATTTCATAAGCACATAATCCCAAAGTAGTAAAAATTATAGGAGAATCGGTATTAAAAAACTAAGATTAATTGTGAACCTGATACAATATTACAATGAATAAAAAAGCCGATTAATTATAGGGTAAGCAAGAAAGTTCTTGCCGTTTTCATGTTGCCATTGAATGAAGTGAGAATAAGTATGCAAATGAGTGGTTGGTTGGTTGGGTTTAATGGCGCAAGGTCCAGATAAGGACAAGCTGCGCCAAAATGCAAATTAGTGTATGATATAGTTGAGACATCAGTCAGCAGTGGCATAGTGAAGGGGGGGGGCAAGGGGTCTATCGTGCCACTTTGAGAGGGGCACCAAATAGCAGTTGTGAAAATTGTTTCAGAAAAATTTTATTTCTTTTTAGTTGTGTGAAATATCAATTTTATTCGGAGAAATATATTTTAAATTTAATAATTATTTTCTCCTGTTGAAGAGCTTGCCATAAATGTGAAACTGTTCCTATTTTAATATTTCCATATTAATAAGTTAGTATAGTTTAGTTCGCGTAATAAAAAGTGTGTTTTTTTAATCATGTTTTTCATTATCATTTCTCACAATTTTTTATACTTTGCTCAAGATTTATGGTCCATTATCATTATTTTGTATAGTAAATTTTGTACATGTAATGATGGAAATATGTTAAATTTTTTTCTGATAAAAATTCTGAAATATAAATTATATTGGGTAGCTTCCTTTTTATGCATTTGATGTGTTTTCAGTTTCAACTTATTTACCAAATAATATGTGTTGATGTTATATCTCTTGATTTACGAATCAATAATTTAGGGAGATACCAAAAAGGTAAGCTCATGATCTAACTTGTAACTAATTTGACGTACTAAATGCTGCAAGATTCACCATGTTCTTTAGAATTCTAATTTTTTACAAGGTGTCTAAATCAAGTTGCATACCTATAAAAATCGCAACATTGATTAAGCAAATGAATCTTTTCTGCTAAAAATACAAGAAAACAAGATATCTAATGAATATTGCATCGACTGACAAATACATCATTAGGAATTCGCATGATGTTATTCATCATTTAGGAATTCAAAATAATTTTGCAGAAATTTTGATGTTCTAAAATATCATTTGACTTAATATTAATTTTTTATAGTTGTAATATAAAACATTTTATTTAATACACAATATTTTCTCTTATAAATAAAAAATGTTAAGTTTTAATCTCATTTTGGCTAAAATAAAAACAAAAATCACTCTTTAAAAACAAAATTTCATAAAACTGAAATATTATTTATAAAAACTTGTCAAACTATAATTAAAACACAAGTGAAAATTTTTCTTTAAAGGTTCTTAAAATTTGCATTTTTTAATAATCAATGGAAAAGGTATAAAACCTACAAAAATTTCATTTCAAATAAAATAATGGATGTGTGTAAAGTACTTCATTTCTGAATTCTTAATAATATACTTTACAATTATTATTATAAATATATAAGTTACGCCATATTCTTATCACTGAAATTTTGAATGGACAACTATGATAAAAGAATTATAGTACCAAAAATTTTGTCAAGTAAATAAACTATATCTGAGAGTTTATTCTTTTGCGAAGCTCCTAAATTATAAGTTCCTTATACTAGCATGGTTGTGTTCAATAAAATCAGAGAATAATATAATAGGCATTTAAATATTATATATATATATATATATATATATATATATATATATATATATATATATATATATATATATGTATTCCCGACAAAGCTTAGGGTTTCAGTGAAGCTAAATCTGGATGATATAGTGAATCTGTAAAACACTTCATTTAAAAGAATAATACTCATATTATAAATAATGTTGCATAAAAAAATTCTAATGATTTTGATTATGAATTTTTTCACTTGCTGATTAAATTAACTTCACTTGAGCCCCGTCCTTATCAAATAAAGAATGGATCCAACAAGGATGAAAAAACTAAAAATGTTAGAAGAATCAAATTACTTGAGGATATTGATTTTTATATCCATTTCCATATATCCATAAAAATTGTTTTGAAAATTATTCCCTATGTAATATCCTTGATCCTTTCAAAGAAGAAGTTTAATACAATCCAATAAGCAGTATCAATGTGACTTCAAGCATAAGTCAGCACTGTTAAAAAACAAAATAGGTTTGTTTGTTTTTGTGATATAAAATGAAAAGAAGATCCAAATTGTTTCAAGGATTCGGTTGAAAGTGCAGAACGTTGTCACGTTAATATTATGTCTCTGAATTTCTCGATTACGAGTCAATAGCTTCTATGGTAATCTACCAAAGTAAGTTTGGGGAAGAAAAAACAATTAAATTATGCATAGCTGTAAATGGAGCCGATTCCAAATGACACCCCGTATTATCAGCTTAAATGTCGAAATTTTGTGTCAGTTCAATGCCAACACTGGTATATTTACTTTAATGCAATAAATCTTCTTTATTATCTGACTATCAATTACAGTATTCTATCATGATACTAATTACAAAAATCTGTTTCGGCACAAAAATTCATATGATATAAATTTTTATCAGCTTTATCTGTATCAAACTCATTTCTTTATAAAAAAAATATTAAGAGTCTCTGGGAATAAAAACACGTTTTATCTAGTGAGCTAGGGAAAAAGATCCTGTGATACAAATTCAAAAGTTATTGAAACACGGGATTATTTCATTGGTTCAAATTTTACTCAGTGGTGATTTTTTGCAAGCCACTTATATGAAACGATGGAAAACTTACCTCCATGTCCAAGTTGAGAATCAACCCAATGAGCTGTTGTTGCATATTTCCCTGAGCTAGTCTCTACCAGTTAGTGGAAGTAGCCAAGTCTTCGTAATTTAGAAGCTAAAATCAAGCAGAAGACTTTCCACTTTCTGAAATATCATTTAATTTGGTTGACATTGCTATTTAACGTTCCCCAAAACGATTAGAGAACACGACAGAACTTCGGCTAAGCCGGCATTGAACTCATTATCTTCCGATAATGAGAATGGCGTCCTGACCAACCAAGCTTCCATGTTCTCCCCGTGAGCTTTGTATCAAACGCCAAGATTTTAATCATTCAGCTGCAAGCTACGTAGATATATTTTATAGTTGATAATTGTGAATTTTATGGTTAATAATTGTGACATTGAGTGCAGTATAATATTTCCTAAATACGAATATATATGAAACACCATCACCCATATGCATGAATTCACAAATAAAATTTTTAATGGATTTTATAAAGACTGATCATAAATTTCTTCCATGAAATATTTCACGATAGAAAGTTGTAATTTAGTTTGCTTACAAATACAGAGACTTACATGCCATGTCAGTAAATTTTAATAAACCATATTTAAGATGGGCAATATTCTCTGGGCTATTTATAGTTGCGAAAAGCTTAAATAAAAATCATTTGAAATATCTTTTTCTAAATATGGAAAATTGAAATGAATTAGCTGTCCAGTTTGTATGCTTAGGAATAGAATTTATACTTCAGATCATGAAAATGTTATCTAAAATATTGCCAAAATAGGAATATGGATTATCAGAGCCTTATTTTTGTCTTATGCGATTCTCGCTAGATGCTCGTCATACAGAAGAAGACCAATAAGAATTAAGGTGAAAATTCAATTTTAACAATCCTAATGTTTACGTCATTGCGATGAAATTTAAAACATTTTGTTCCATTTCAGCATTTTACTAGAAATTTTTGCGAGTTAACTTCGTAAGATTTTTTAGTGTGTTTTACAATTTGTTTGGCATTTTGGATAATTAAATTCCAGGTTGTATTGCTATTTCTCATTACTTCAAAATGCAAATTGAATTTAAAGTTACTGTTTAAAATTGTGTTGATACATTCTTTCTTTAGTTTATGTATATGGCATTCTTATAATTTATATTGTTACTATAAATACTATATAATTTGTTTATACATTTTTAAAATTGTTTCTGTATTTAATTTCTTAAAGATATTCTATTTAACAGTTTAATTTGTACTTAATAATTTATATTTATTCTTTTCCGAATGTTGCTTTATTTTTCATTGTTATTTGCGTTCGGATTCTTCTGGAATTTTCGTTAGAATTCGTATTCTGATTTTCTTAAAACTGATATTTACTTTTTCGAAGTTTCCATATTTTTCTTATTCGCATTTGTTTCCGAAGTAATTTCTTTTTTCAGCTCCCTCGTTTTTTTCGAAATATTCTTGTCAATTAAAATATTTTATCGAAATCAAAATAATTATTCGAAATATTTTTGTGTTTAGTTTCAATCAAAAAATTTTATGGATAATTTAACATATCAATTTTTTTACTTTACCATTGATGTTTAAAATCTATGAATTTGCATTTTTTTGTTAATTTTGTAAAATTAGTTGAGTATATTGATAGATACCAACAATGTGTGAAATATTTGTCACTATTTCAGCCATTTATCCTCCCGCCGTTTTTCCCGATCGGAAATTCGGCATAAAGTATGACATCATACGGCCTTGCCGACTTCTTGAAAATTTCGCCAAGGGTGACCGTATGGTAAAATTTTACCTAAAATTTTTATCACAATGTAATGAGAATTTGTTTCATTGATTAATATTGTCAATATTAATCAATAGCTAATTAATCAAAAGCTCATAGTGTATCAGAAATAAAATTTACTTCAAATGCTTCTTATAACCAATGAATAGTTGTCTGTCTTTTTCATTTATTATTTCATGTTAAATATGGAATTGACTTCATCATGTCAGTCATATATATATATTGCATTATACTGCAGAATGGATTGGTATTTGTAATGCCTTCTATTAAATTAACTATTGAATATGGCAATAGGTCTTCTGTAATTTTTTAATTTGTTTTAAATTTTTTTCATAATGTAATGGGTATTCTGGATATTTTTAAATAAGTATGGGAGCTATTTAATTTTATATTTAAGAAATAAAATTCTTACTTTTTCATCTGTTTTGAAATCTTTTCTGCAGCTGTTGTTACGAGCTTTATTAAAGAGAAATATTTTAAATGTCACACATTGGTTTGATATTATTACTCTGCATTTGATCCTTGTTTTGGAGCACTGCATAGGAACTTTTTTTGTTGTCTGATATGTATAAGAGTATTTTATCAGTTTGATGAAAGCAATTAATCTAGATTTATTTACTCTAGATATGCTTCTCAGCATTGGAAACTCTTCATTTTTTTTCTTGGCAATCAATTTAAGAGAATTAGTATTTCCTAATGATCTAATCTCATGCACTCCCACTTTTATTTACCTTTGAATTTCAAATCGTATAACATCAGAAAATTTTTTTTATCAACTGCGAAAAAGTTTCATTTGTGCAAATATTGCATATTGAAGAAAACTGCAGTAATTTTTTGTTGCTTTTTCATTATATATATGTGTGTGTGTTATTTTTTTAAAATAGTTTATGTATGAAAAAATTTTATGCAGCAATGTGTTTCTCTTGTTCTCATGTTCCATCTTTACTGTAATTTGTAAACCATACGTGAAATAATGAATAACACATAATGTAAATTCTATATTTCCAAGGACTTTTAAATCATAGCATTTTTGTAATTAGTCTTTAAAGTGTTTAATATGGCTTCTGTTTCGTCACAGAATAATAGAGTGTGTTAATGAGTGAATGTGTGGCTATTATTTAGCAAATATGTGATTGTTTTGAATAAAAATAACTTATTCTGCGTATTACATTCAAATATATTTACATGCATTGTATTTAATTGTTATATATACTACTTAAGAATAAAATAATGAAATACCTTTTAACATTTGTAATAGCATTTTGGAATTTTACATGTCTTTTATTCATTGTTCAGTTGATATTAGAATTGTGATTTTTTGTTTGATATTATATATAAACCATCCAATTTTTTGGAAATCTTCAGCTCATTCAATCATATAACTACCAACAACATATTTCAGCCCACATAATTTTTTAGTCTAATAAAGAACAGTAATATTTAATGCAACAGATTCATACTTTTTTTTACCTTAATTAATAATTAAATTAATAAAAGACAACAAATCAATTTATTAAGAAACACATAGAAGTCTATAAATAAATGCATCTTTCCCAGTGTCATTTAAATTTTTTCATTGAATATGTATTTTATTATTAATGAATATTAAGTAAAAAGCTCTTTATAAAAACGTGACAAAATATGTATTTTTAATATCTTATAATCTTTTTTTAGATTGTATCATGAGAGTATCCATATTTGAAGTTATCTCAATTATAATTATTTTGAATAAATGTAAATTTATTACATACTTAAAATTATTTCTCTTATTCCTTCCGTCACTATTCAAAGCTAAATATTTGATGCATGTTATGAGCATTGTAAGTCTTGATCTGCAGGATTTCTATTAATATTTGCATGAAAAAGCTTTTTTATCACATAAATATGTGATCAGTATTATAACTTTGTAATGTAAGCAAAAGTTACTGTTATATCTAATTTATTAAGTTAAATTTTGAATATAAATATTTTAATTCTATTAATTATTTTAAATCAGTTGTTCTAAATCATGGTACCGTATTGTGAATTTCCTATTAGCACACAGTTAATGTAAATTTTTTGTGAACATCTGTAGCATCTTCGACAAATCTTTATCAAAGATGTGTTATATTTATGAGTTTCAAAAACGAAGCTTGGAAAATTCTTCTACTTTCACCTCAAGAAATACACCTGGTAAAAACAGGAGTTGTATTTATCGCATAATCATCAACAACTAGAAACCAAGAAAATAATTAATACTAATGCTTGATTTATCCATCCATTAATAGATTTGAAAAATAGATATTAATCACAACTTTATAAAGAAAAGGTAGGAAATAGCATTCTTTATGTTAATAAGATTATTAATTTCAATGACTGAATCTCTTAAGATATAGATAATGCAAAATACTTGATTATTCTCTAAAATAAAAATAAGGAATTATATATATATATATACTAAAAGTATCATAAATGTGTATAGTACAATTACAATTTTCCTCTTTATTAAGTCATTGCAGTTAAATCTGAAATAATTGTTATTGAAAACAATTGGAAGAGTGGTTAATTTGTATACATTTCTAAATAGGAATTTTTATGAACTTAAAAAGAATCAATTGAAAAAATGGCCTATTTTTCTAAAAAGTATCACGTTTGTTTTGAAAAGTAGAATATTTTACTATAATGTAAATGCCCTAAAAAAATTTACTGTACATTCCATATTTCTATTTTCTACAGATGTAATTTGAATATCACATGTAATTTGATTTTATTACAATTCTAATTTTTCATGGTATCATTTATTCCTGAATGTAACAAATTAAAATCTGCGTAGAACAACAGATTTTAAGAATGTAAAAAGTGCAAATTGTCTTTATATTTCAATTATGAAAACTATAATTTCAACTAAAATAACAATAGACTTATATATTTTCTTTGCCAATCAAAATAATAGAACTTACTCAAACCGCAGTAAAAACATTATTCGTTGATTAAATATTTTATAAATGCATATTGTTTCCAAAATTATATTTTTTATTTTATTCTTTCATTTTTTAATTTTTCTCTGAAGCTTATTTAAAACAGTTTTAATTTATCTTATTTACTTAAATGTTGTCCTAAATATAAATTTAGAATAGAGTGAAATCGTTCAAAGTGTATATGCTTTCCTGCCACTATACCACTATATAGAATGTTGTTATGCATACTAAAAAAAGTGTTAATTATTCACATATATGTGTTTATAATTTTTCACACATAAAATTTTAAACTAATAACATTTACTTCATATTATATTATTTTTAGTTTGGTTAAATTTTTTGAAGTTTCATAATAATAAGGTTCCTTATTCTTGACAATCTTATACTATAATCTCAATGTATCCACAACATGAATATAATTTTTTTTTATTATTTTTACTGCAAAGATATTAAGTACATGTTTCTGTATTTTTTAATGTTCTTAAAAGGTATACAGTAAATACCTAATTCTTGGAATATATTTTATTTGGCATGATGTTTAATTTTAATATTTCAAAATTATGCTATGTGTGAAGTGCAGGAAAAATATTACTTTATTCAGGCATGCAAATATATCTAGAACTTTCACCAAATATTTGTGCTTATTTACTAAGACGATAGTTAACTAATTGTATATGTTATATGTCATTCTGAAATAATTTAAAATGTATAGTATTTAAAAAAAAGATTTTGATGTGTTATAAAAGTTTATTTCCAGTTAAAATTCTAGAAAGCATTTGGAATCTGTTAATTTTATGTATGTTTAAAATCTATATTTAAAAATAGAAATTAATGTATACAAAAAATTCATAGAAAAATAAAATACTTTGCATAAACCATATTATTTATAGTTATGGTTTATTTGAACTGATATGCCCTTTCTATTCTATCTAAATCCTTACTAGCTTGAAATTATGTGATTTTATGAATATTCGAGTTTCAAAGTATTCTGAAGTCATGATAATACAGGTAACCCTCCTAAAACACGGTATCTTATAACACGGTTTCGCTATAACACGATTCGTAAATTGCGGGAAAATTCCTACAACACGTCATCCTTTAACACGATTTTGTTCCAATGTTAGAGCTTGTTATCGGTCGGCGGCATCCCTGGATGCAAATCAAATAGATTTTGAAGACGCTAGCTCTGATGAAGATTGTGCAGTTAAGAATTTAACATTAAAAGAATTACAAGAAGGCATATGCTTAGCGGAAAATCTCCAGTCACTTTTCTTGAAAACAGACCCTTCCACGGAAAGAAGTCGAAAATTCAAAAGGAAGCTGCAAAACTGTTTAACTCCATACAGCGAAATTTACAATGACCTAGTAAGAACTAGTGAGCAAAGTTCGATTACAGATTTTTTTAAGAGGGGAAAACATACAAAAACTTAAAATTGAGAAAAAAGTTCTGAAAGTGAAGGCGATATCGTTCCACCCAAAAAACGTTCTCGGTTGATTGTACTGAGCAGTGACGACGAATAAATTCATTAAATTTGGGTTGCGTTAGATTAAAATATTTTTTTCTTACTTTGTGTCGGATATACATTTATTATTTAATAAAAATTAAATTGTTTATGTCGAATTAAAAAAAATATTTGTTTTTAATAAGTTTTTGGAACGTAACCCCCCTTTTTGTACTAGTTCTGGGTCTCATACAACACGATTTCACACAACACGGCATTTTCTAGGAACATAACTACCGTGTTATAGGAGGGTTACCTGTACTTTAAATTTAATTGGTTTATTCAATAAATTTCAAAAATGTAATATAAAATTAAAGGAAGGATTTTAATACAAATCTTGGAACTTCTGGATTTGGTTCTAATGTTAAGTGTTCTTGTGTGTCGAATTCAGAAGTTTCTTATTAAACATCATTTAAATTTTCATATAAGTATTCACCTTGTATTTGAAATACTTTAATCAAGTATTTCAAGTATTTTACTATAATAATTTCAGAAAAGCAATATTATTAAAAAGTTGGTATTTGATCTCAATTTTTAATAGCCTAAAATCTATACTATGTAAATGTACATTATAATAATCTATGTTTATTAAAATCTACACATATGTATTGATTTTTTTCAGTGTTGCACACATGACAAATATAAATTTTAATAAAATCATGTCATAAATATACAAATATATATAAAATCTTGACTTTTGCACTGTGATGTTTCGTAGATATATATGTCCATTGGTTTGATGATGTTATTTCAAAATTCACATTTGTTATATATTATTTAACTATTTTTAATCTATTCTATTAATTTCACAACTGCAATTTTTATTTTATATCATTATTTAGAATTTTTATTCTTTGTATGACATGCATTTTCATGAAGGAAATTTTTCCTTAGTAACAAAGCATAAGCTTCTACATTTTATTTAGTGAAAATCAATTTTTACACAGGGAAATGATTCAGACATATAGTAAGCATAGATGCTGTGTTTTGTACTACAAACTATTTAGGAATCAAGACAAAATGTAACAACTTGTGCTCATGTGTAAGATTTCTATGGATTTTATTTATAAATATGATACTATATATATAATCATTATATTTCTCTCTGTCCATATTTAAAAAAAAAAAAGGAAAAAATTTTACCTTGCCTTTCTAAGTTATTTTAATTACAAAATATTTCTTCTATACAGAGCTAATGGCTGTATGATGTTAACAAATATAATTTATTTATATCATACAGTGTGTGTGTTAAAAATTTTTAGTACGTCTAAAAATGTTAAATAGAAGTAGCGTGTCGAAAAAGATTGATTATATACAATATTTAAACTTTTTGATTTCTTATATATTATCCCCTCTCTATTGACCTTATAAAGGTCATGTTGTTGCACCAGCGTGCTTCCCTGTACCTAGCTCTGAATTGGGCTCTACCAGTTACATAGAAGCAGCCGGTTGTAGTTTTCGAGATTTTGAAGCAGGGACCAAGCAGAAGAGCCTTGCCTACCATCCTCAGAAAGATCATTTCACTTTTAGAACATATTTAACGTGCCCCTGCTACCTTCAGCGAATAGGACGGAGCTGTATTAAGCCAGGATTGGAACTCATTACCTTCCGATTGTGGTGAAACACTTCTACTCGGAAGTTGGCAGCAGCAGCTGGAAAAACTTTCTAATTGAACATTGGCAACACCAATCTTCTCCGAAGAATAGCGCACGGTGAGCAACGGAGCAGATTCACGTTTTCCCCGACGATGTGAATGGACTAGTTTAGAAATCATTTCTCTCTCAGAGAATTTTGTATTTGCGACGTTTTAGCATTTCTTTAATTAGCAATAAAATTCAGTTAATTTTCAATATATGGTGTGCGCTACCATTTTTTAAAAACCAGTTAATCTGCTCATTACATGATAATGAGAACGACGGCCTAACCAACCAGTCCAGCGCGACCCTCGCAAAGGTCAAGGTCATTAACACATGACCTTAAAGTACTAAAGATATTCAACAATTCCTCTCCCACAACCAAATGGGTTTCTTTCTCGTAGTCATACATTCGATGGTGAACTTCTTGTTTGCTGCCCCTCGAAGAATGCGATTTGAAGGCAATCAGTAAATTAGTCAGATTTACGATGTCGTAATTAATTATGTGTGACGTAGATGAAACGTTATCTGACGTTATGGATATTTTAAACCTATGAGAACTGTAATAAGAGTAATCTTGGAGCGAAAGAAACAACCAATTTATGGTTAATAAAAGAAAATTATAGTTTCACATGATCGTTTTTACCAATTGTTTGCTAATTGTTTTATTTTAACTGTTTCACTTTGTCCCCCCATAGTAGTAGGCGGTCTGTTCCAAAATTAAACATAACTAGCTTACGTACTTCTGTTCGGTTGATTTCTAGTACCAATATTCAAATAGTTTTGTAGCACCTGTAGTATATATATTTGGTTTTCAACCAAGTTATTTCTTGTCACCCTGTAAATATTTTAGTATTGAGTTATATCTTCCATCAATTTAGATAAGCATGTAATTTAAATATATATTTATTTATTTATTTTATTACATTACATATATTCAGACTTGTATGCTTGATTCTTGAGATCCGCTTGTAAGTCTTCGTCGATAATAGGACAAATAGCACAATGACAGATGTACAACCACTGAAGAATAACAAAGAAAACACCCAGGGCCATGGAGGGAATCGAACCCCCACTCCTACGCTCTCAAGCTATTAGCGGTGATGCTTTAGACCACTCAGCCACGGAGCGCCCTTAAATATATATTCTTTTATTTTTCAATGAATAAAAATATTCAAATTATTGCCAATTAATATCGATTTTCTTTAAAGTTTGGTTTAAGTTAAAATAAAACAGGTTAGTTCAAATAAATAACCAGCATACAAATCTCGTCATTCAAAATTCTATTTACTTTTTTACACTGTGCAATTTAAACATAACTTTAATTGGTTAGGTTACAACAAAAAACTGTTATGGAACTTTATGCACGTATGCTTATAACTTGCATCGAGTAAGATTGAGTTTTAAATTAAAACCTAACAATAATTGATTTTGAAAAATTGATTGAAAATTAATATGATGAATCCTAAATTGAGCACATGCTATGGCCAGCTCGAACAACCAACTTGTACCCAATCCAGCATGTTTAGGACGACGCATAGCTGCTCTCAATTCCCTTCCTAGGTACGCTTTCAACTACTGTGGAAGAGCCATGGCTCGCACTTCCTTAATAATAATCGCACATCGCTGCATTACTTCTCTTGGGGATCATACTCCATATTACCATTTGTATGCATATGCTGGTGATTTCTTTTTATGCTATGTTAACTTTAATTTATGATAATCAGTGTAAATTGAAAAGATTATATATATATATATATATATATATATATATATATATATATATATATATATATATATATATATATATATATCCTTTTCGAAATGGGTATATATCTAATATATAAAATTCTCGTGTCACAGTTTTCGTTGCCATACTACTCCGAAACGGCTTGATCGATTTTGATGAAATTTGTTGTGCTTATCCGGTATCTATGAGAATCGGCCAACATCTATTTTTCATCCCCCTAAATGTTAGGGGTAGTACAACCCTTAATTTTTTTTGGTTAGTTCTGTAACTTCCTAATAGATGGCGGTTTAGCATCTAAGTTGCACAGGTATTCGGCAGATGGCGACGTGTATATTTTTCTAGATTATACCATCTTCGAGAAAATTATCGTGCGCGCGCAAGCGCGTGGTTAAATATAGAATTTACATATATTTTCATGATGTATAATGATACTATAACAATTTTTCGTGAATCATTTTCATAATTATACTTTGTATTGTGTTATTATTGTGCAGTATTCAGTTTGAATATTTTTAGTATTATAAATAGTAAAATAAAATTTTATTTATTACTGTTTTTCTCTACTAATTTTCATACCACCTCGAAAATATGTAAGTATTTCTTGTAAGTATTTCTTGATAGCCTTTTATTATTTTTTATTTTTATTTTATAATTTGATAATTATTAATTTATTCAGTAGAACATTTTGATCTAATTTATTTATTCAAATGATAAATTCTTTTAATTTTTTTATTTCAGTATAATGCTGCGGAAAAATTTTTTAGTTTTAATATAATTTAAAATTAAAATAATAATAGTTCGATGTCAATGTTATCTACCTCATTTATAACAATTTATTTTTAGATGTCTTTAATTTATATAGTATATTTTATAAGTAAGTCACTGATTACAAACTATAATTTAATATAAGATGAATAAAATGTAAATTCAGAAAGTATATGTTGATTTGTGCTTAATTTCAAAATTTCGATACTTTACCTATTACTATTAAATTTTGGTGAAACGTTTTATTTTTAATCTCCTATGAATGAACCTATTTTTTTTTAGAAAATATTAATTTGATTGAACCCAAGAATTAGTAAAAAATTGATTCAATGTATTTTAAAAACTCAGCCACTGCAACGCGTGGCTGGGTCAGCTTGTATATATATATATATATATATATATATATATATAATTGTATCCTTTTCGAAATGGGTATATATATATATATATATATATATATATATATATATATATATATATATATATATATATATATATATATATATATATATATATATATATATATATATATAGCCATTTCGAAAAGGATACAATTTCTTGACATCTAACAATTTAGACTATTGATGAGCCCAAATATATTTTTATAATAACAAAAAAGGAATTAATAAGCAGGTTCTCTGAATTAAAAAGCTTTTGTGGAAATTGAATAGTTCATTCTAAAATCCAGGTAATAGTTTTCAAAAATAGCCGAATTGTGGTCAAGAATTTTATTTCCCACTGAAATCATTTCTCCATTAAGTAAATGATAGTAAAGAATGTAGCCTATGTTACTAGTTTATTTTTCTGCACTAATTAGTATGAATTTTAAGTTAAGCTTGCTCTTGTTCAACAGTTCTTGGTTCAAATCGCACTTGATTATGTTTGCAGAACTTTGGAATCCACTTTAAACACAGGTCCTGGTCTAATTAGCCATTGTGAACAAAAAATGACCATTGGCAGCCAATACAGGTAACATGAATTTTATACCAAATCTGCATAGGCATTCAGCCTAAAACATGGCATTTTTGTCTAGAATATGTTGAACGGAAGATAATACTTGAGCTAATATTTCATTACACTAAGTTAAAGCAAAAAACAAAAATGCAAATAATTCATAAACAGTAAATAAATTGTATACGACCTGAAGGTTTATTTCCGAACAGTGATAATGATAACATTTAGCGATAATTTGTTTCTAAAGAAATGACACACTAAATTTTACACCTCAAAGTTTATTAGTTTTTCTCGATTCATGTTCGCCCTAGAAGTTGCTTAGACGTTTCTTTGTTTTCTTCTAGAAATAAAGTATCACTTATTATATTGCTATTTCATACCCCTTTAGTGAAGTTTTTAATTTGTTTGCTCTTACTTGTATGTAAGTTGAACGCTATTAGCTAACATAGACATAATTTGAATAGAGCTCAAATCAGTCACATTCATCGTTTCTAGACAAAGAATGTCCTCAAATAGAAAATGATTGAAATATCTGATATGAACTTAGAAATGGAAACTTATTTAAAAATTTATTTTAATAAAAATCCTTATTTTCTTAGATCATTTACAACAGAAGAAATCATTAAATAATAAAAATTATTTCCGAAAGGGAAAAAATTATTTTGAAAAGAAAACCTAGAATAATAAAAAATGAAATGCAAGGTAAAAATCTCCAATTATAAAGAAATGTTTTATCGCAAGATGGGTATTTCTGGTTAACAAATAATTCATTGAAGGGTGTTTGTGGGACCCCAAAAAATCCCCGGAAACTATTACGGACTTACTACCGACATTTTGGAGTTTCGAGAAGGGGGGGGAGAAATGAAAAATTACAATTATGAAGTATTGAATGACCCAATTATTACGTTTTGCTTTCAAAGCAAACAAAATTACCCAGATCAAAATAAATAATTAATTATTATTCCTATTTCCTTTTGAACGACGATCCCCGGAATTCCGGGGTTTCCCCGGAGCACAAACACCCCTGTTCATTAGTAGCCACAGCAATAGTTGAAATTAAAGTAATACAAAAATTTCCAGTCGAATACCAAATAGTTTGGCTTACTGTCACAATTAAGAATTCTTCTACATGATATTCCTACCTAAATTCCCTTCGAAGATATAGCAGAAGAATTCATGGAAGAGAATAAAGTAATAGTATTAGATCTTACACGTTTCCTTAAAAAAATAGTACTAAAAGTAGGCACAATCCTACCAAAAAAAAATGATCTTTAAAATTCAACTATTTGTGCAGATGAACCACGTCAATGTAACAACAGCCTAAAATTCTTGCAACCCTCGTTTCAGCGCAAGAATGAGGCTAAGAGTACAAACTGTGAAGACCTAAAGCATGGCGGCTCTTGTGAAAAAAATACCAAATGCGACAACTTCCAGGAGTTAATAGAGCCGACCTCCCAAACTCTACCAAGAGAAAGCAAGAAAAAAGCTTATTTATAAACAATCTTTAGTCCGAAGCCCGCAGATCCTTTACTTCAAATAATAAGAGCTATGCTATGAAAGTGATGTATACATATATATATATATATATGATAAAAAAAATCATGGATTCTCAAATACCTTTTAATTTCCATGTTTAATTATATCTCATAAATTTAGAAGATTACAAGAAGTTATTCCTCACATTTATGTTCATAAAATTATCAACAGTTCAAACAAAAAAGAAACTTCGAGGCAAATAGCGCATTTCTAATGAACACTTTAACCACTATGTATAGTTGCAACACCTTTGGAATGCTTCCCCTCAGTGTCAAGCCAAATTTTACCCATTACATAGTTTCGAAGCACCAAGTTGTTGAGCATTACAAAAGTTTAATCAGGTCAGTTCTCACTTTTGCCACTGAAACCTGGACCCTGTCCCAGGCCGACGAAAAGACACTCGCAACTTTCAAATGTAAGATTCTGCGCTCCATCTTTGGCGGCATCAACGACAGTGGAGCCTGGAGAAGAACCAACTTTGAGTTATACCAGCTCTTCGGAGATACGGACATCCAAAATTCCAACGGATGAAATGGGCCACCCGCACTACAAAGAAAATCTTTTTGGCATCTAAGGAAGAGGAAAACCAAGACTGAAGTGGAGTGACTGCCTCCAGGACTTCGAGTCAATCAACGTCAGAAACTGGAAAGGTGTCGCTTTCTTGATAAATCCAGGGTCCACACATGACTGTCGCGACATTGATGATGATGATGATTACATAGTTTCCAAGTAGTTTAATTTATTTTAAGCTATATGTAACCTTACTGTATTTATGAGCAACCTTGTTAGTCTTAGAAATACTAACCTCAGAAGTCTGTATATTTTTGAAAAATGAAACTTATAGAATGAAATGTCAGAGGTATCAGGAACAAAAAAAAAAAAAAAAACTTTTCGGTGATAGATAACCTTGCTTCGCATCTAATTTCCTCTTCAGTGGTAGAAAATTGGTTCGAGAATAAATGAGTATAGAATTAATTGCTGAAACAAAACCTATTATTTATGCCCATATAAAAAAAGTGATGAAATTACCCGAGTTAAACTCAACAAACACTTCCAGATACAATGCATTTATTCTTCTGCTATTAACAATACAAATCAATACACAACATAATCCCACATGGCGGTATAATTCCTGCAATAGATTTTTATTTCTAAATTATACATCAATTCAAGGCCAAAAAGCAAATTGTGAATTCCTCCTGGCCCCTCTCTTAATGAGAGAATATTGGGATAATATTTGCAAGCTTCAACAAGAAATTCCTGTCTAAAATTTTTTAATTTAATTAATCTAAGATAACACCCAAAAAAATTGTAAATTAAAAATTCTGAATGACAAGAAATACTGGATACTCAAAATTAAAGAAATACGTTTGTACTAAGATATTAAGACAATTTTCTTTATCCTAGTTTCCTTTCTAATATAGCTGACTTTATACAGCAATATTTATTTAATGATGAAATTGCCCCTAGTTGAAAAGATGCTATAGTTCCACTTATTCATAAAAATCAACCCAGTTTCCTTAACATCAGTTATTGCCAAATTATTTGAAAAGATAGAAAATGGAGCTGAAATTTCGTCATTTGCTCCACCTAGTCAATTCCCTAATGTTGCTTTTTTAAGTACAGTAGTCGTCCACTCTAAAAAAATCTCACCTGAATCCACTGAAGGGTCCGTCGTACTACGGTCCTTAGAATTGATTTGAGCCTTCTTAGTAGCAGATACAGCTCCCATATCAAATAAACTTAGAAGTTTGATTACTAATGTTGGATTAAATGAGTTTCCAAATTGTGGAAGACCTATGCTCACAAACATCTCAACATCACTGACATGTTTTAACAACCATAGTAAATGGAAGTCATTCCAAAATAAGTCACCTTTACATCCAAATTGAAGCTTGGTTTACAGGTCTTCATAACGAACCGAAGCTTCAAAAATATATATACTGCACAAGTTTTAGTAATGTCAACCTATTGACGATTTATTGTCCTTAATACTTCAAATTATGCCTTCTCCGACAGTGAATCTGTTTAAACCTCATAGTTCCACTATAAGTTAGTCTGAAATTGCACCGATCCAAGCATTTAAGTCTCATCGTGCTTTAAAAATTATTTGGGTTCTTGCTCATAAAGATAATGTATGCAACGAAGCAGACAAACTGGTTAACTTAATTAACCGATTTGGATTATATATACTATTTATCAGAATGGGTTTTTTTAATGTGGAATTGAAATCAAAAATTTTTTAGTAGATTTTTATCTTGTATGCTAATTACACCCACTATATAAATTTACGATGAATAATTCATCCTTATGCCGAGTTCAAAAAATATAGGCAGCAAGGAAATAATTTTTTGATTAAAATAGGATCATTAGATAAAAATTTATCTCATAAACATGGCATTCAATTCATCATTTTAAAAAAAATCTCAATTAGGAAATTATTAATTTATTTACAATCGCTTGATAAGGGTTTAAAGAGAGAAATGCATAAAGGATTATTAGCGCTGCTGCTGCTAAATCTCAAAGCAACCTACCAACAATGAAATTCAGCGATTATCAATGAACTATATAGGTACTCAATCATTACAATTTAATTCTTTCAGTTACCCGTCGATTTGTTTGTAGACTTAATAAATGCACGTAGACTATATAAATATTTTTATGCTTATATATACATATATATATATATATATACTTTTTCATTAAAAAATAACAAAAGTACAGAAATTTAGATGACTTGCACAATTCAAGAAAAGGGAACAAATTCCTTTATTTTAGTTACGTTAAGATAGTATGCGAAGTGTAATATAATGAAATTACTTTTTCGATTTTCGTCCAAAAATACGAAATGCATTTTTTGATAGAAAATTATATTGAAAGAAACAAAATATGAGAAGAAATTTCAGACTGATGAAATGGTACCAAAAATTTTGAGAGATCACTTTTTATCCTCCCCTCTTAAAACTGACGAAGAATATGTGCTTCCATAAACAACAATGAGCTATATTTAAAATTAACAATGAAATTGCTATAAGTAAAGGAATTGAGGATAATTGACAATATTCAGACGTATTTTTAAGCCAAAAAGAAATTTTAAAACGAGAATTAAACGTTATTCTAACGAACAAAAATATGGCATCATATTTGTATAGACTGTATTATCACAATTGGAAAAATAGATTAATTTTTAAAACTTAACTTTAGAGAATGTTTTTATTGTGTCATGCTTATTGGTTAATAATTTAGAGACAGTGTTTCAGAAATGAATACAATTCAATCTTTTGAACAGTTAGTTTTTATCAAACATTTTTCATTAATTTGGATCTAAAAACTAATAAGGTATATTTTATAATGAAAATTGTTAGTGTTTTTAGAAACATCTTGTTACAGAGAATGATTAATACGTTTATATTTGTAAAAATTATTTAGAAACAACATGTTTATTGCAAATGAATATTGGGGAAAAAATCTAATGTTAAGTCTGCTGTGAAAAATCTGCGACACAAAAAAATTTAAAAATGGGAAATAAAGAAACAACACATAGATTTTATATACATGGATTTCATATACAACAATGACATAATTTTTCATACAATGCATTTTTAAGTAATAATAAACTAAAATAAATTATAAAACAAAAACAAGAAAAATAATGCAATGCAATTAACTACATTACAATTAAACATGCAATATTAAAAAGGTATCTCATTCCAATGTGTGTGAGGTTATAGTAAATAATAATAAAAAATATAGCTTTTATTTAATAATTTTTACAATAAATATATTTTTCAATTAATTTGGGATATTTACAATTATTTACAATTACAGCAATTTTTCATTGAAAATAAATTTGATATTGAAAATTCAACACTTTTAATTTTGAATATCAATTCTTTATACCCATCTATTAAAAAATGTTAGCAATAATTGCTACATTTATATAGTTTCATTTTATTCTTATTGTATTACATTATTAATTATCATTATAAAATATTGATAAAAAATTTAGCTTATAAATGATATAATATAGCTTTGAAGTGAAAACAGAAGTAATAGGAAAGCGAGAAAAAAGATTGTTAGTACAAAGTAAAGATTTTCAAAGCCATATTTATATTTATTGATTAATTAATAAAACTTTTACAAATTTAAATTATTACTAGAACAAAATTATAAACTAATTTGCTCTTGAATGAAAACTAAAAACGAAATATTGTTTTAAATATTCCTAACTATTTTTAAACATTCTTTTTACAAAAAGTTATATTTTCAATGAAACATAGCTTAAAATTCAGAAATTTTTCCCATTTGATTTAGTTGAACACATGTATATTTCAAATTTAAAAAAATAATGCATATTGATGCATTCTGCATAAAGAAATATTTTACATTAAAAATTTTATTATTTTACATTTATCTATACATATAATTGGCATTAATTATGTGCCTTAATTTATTTAATAAAAATGTTGATATATTTTAAAAAATAGCAAGATATGCAATTAAATTTTATAATTTTATTAAATTTTGTTCTAATTGCATATCATCGAAAATTTCTGATATGAAGTGAAATTTATTTTATATTGAAAATACTTCTTCCTATTTGTGTAAGAACTTTGATTATTTTAAATGTGAATAATGGCTTATTTAATGAGGATTCAACTAAAAACGTATAAAACAGGGACAGTACATAACATTTGATACATAATAAATCAAATACATAATGTTTCTGCAGTTACATTTGGCTTGCATCAACAATTTCATGAAAAATATAAACATTGAATATATAAAAATATTTAACTGCAAATTATTACATTTTAAAACATAAAACAAAATTTTCATTATTCCTATTAGCAAAAAAACTAGTTTTCACATCTTTCTTGTCAGCATAAGTAGTGATCAAATACACAATCATCGTTTTCACTAAATGTTATAGAAATAATTTATCAACCAATTATCAAAATTCGAAGACCAATAAATTGAATAAAAAATTTAAATACTGTTTAACATAATCCTTTTTTTTCAAGCATCTTATTATCACTATCATTACCAAATGTTACTTGAATACTAAAATATGAATTTATAAAAAAAACATAAGAAAATCTTTCGTAGATCATAATACATTTTCAAAAAAATTCCTTTCTATTTATCAATTAGTACATTCAGATCAATAACTATTGAGGAATAATGTTTTTTTTTGCGATACTAATTAGATAATAAAAATATGAATGAGTCTGAAGAAATACACAAGTGTTTCTGGAAAAATTAAGTGTCAGTAGATTTTTATCTCGTATAAATATTTGATTCTTATAAATAGTTGGTTACAGTTCTCAACAGGACATTTTTACTAGTTTCTTGTTACTTTTATGTCAGTTCAACCTCTTTTTAATGCTAATATTTACTCCTTGCCTATCAGAGTAGACTTTTTATTGTGTTGGGAATTCATAACTTAATAATTCAGTAGTTTCACGCAAATAACTGTCATCATTTGTTAGTTCAAAATTAGGAGACATTTATCAACAGGAGGCACAATCTGAAGCTCGTCTGCTCTGCTATGCAGACGATACAGTGAATTAAACAGGGAATTTCACAGAAGCATTAAATTATGATTATCTAGCTAAATCACTGTTGTTTTTATGTAACATTAGACTTACATATTAGAACTTGACAGAAAATCTCTCAGAAAGTACTTTTGTTGTCTAAATGCATTTAAAAATATTTATCTCATTTTCTTTCTCTTTTTCTCATTTGAATTTGGAAATCCTAATTAAGACATTTTTAGTATTAGATAATTTTAATTCCTATTCATTATTATTTTGTGTTCTTGATTTTTTGGCAAACAATAAACAATTATTAAATTAAATGTATGTAAGGGACAACTGTCTAAATTATAATAGTTTAATGTGGTGCTTCGTAAAAGCATTTTATTTACATAATGGTAAAACAGGAATAACAAGGTACAAAAAATGGAAGCCAGGATATAAGAAAATATTTTTTACTGAATATTAGAGTGAAATAATATAAATCCTCAAGAAATATACAATAGTTTGGCAATTAAAAAACATTTTCTGTGAAAATAAATAAATAAAAGCAAAGCTACAGCAAAGGTGAGAGAGCCATATTTCTTCCAATAAAATGTCTATCTTTTCATTCAGACACTGAATCGATTTGAATGATAAGTCTACTTAGAAGCCACCTCATAACTTCTTCAAATATCTGAGAAACCTATTTCTGATTAATGTCAATTTACTTCATTTTCCTTGCATCAAATCAATCCTAACCTTATTATGGTACAGTTTTATAATATGTAATGCATAAATTTTAAAAAACCATGACTGTAATTGACCTATTGACAAGAACGCGATGTTTTAATTTCAGAATTACGAACATTGTACAATTTTGGATCTAGTATCAAATGTATAAGCAGTTTAACTAAACATTTTATATTTAATAACGAAAAATTTCTGAGAATTTTTCATTATTATAGGGGAAATTCTAAAATTGTATTTTAAAATGTTTATGATCTGCAACATTTTTAAACATCATTTAACAAATCTTAAATAATGGAAAAGGTTGATTGTAAAATTACCTTTGTGAATGAATTAACATTTTGAAGAAGTAGGATTCACATTATCTTAAGAACTATTAACCAACTCTATCACAATACTAAACCTAAACTTAAAGCAATTCTAACCTATACTAAACCTAAACTTAAATTTATTCTAACCTATACTAAACCTAAAATTAAATCTATTCTAACTTACCTTAAAACTAATAACTTTTAATATTAACGCAAATCCTATTTCTTCAAATGTTAATTATATTTAGGGAGCTTGAAAAATTTTTTTAAAGTTTAATCAGAAGGTTAAATACACAAAATCTGGTACATAAAGCCAAGTTGATATATTTTGATTGAAAAATGTGTGCACTTACAAGTTTCTTCCTAGTATTAAGATGATCAAATAAACAGAATAATCAATTTTGTTTTATTTTTATCATACTAGAGTAATGCATGTCTATACTGATTTTAACGATCAATTAAAATTACTGTAGGATTATAATTTAAAGAGAGTTTCTGAAATAGATAATGTATAATGATTCTAGACATTTGTTTTAAAAATTATTCATAGAAAGATGCAAAATGGAAGATTTTTTCTCAAACGTCATTAAAGGAATGGTAATCAAAATAAAAATTATACAAAAAAACGAACAGAAATTTTTTTCTTTAAAAAAAAATCTACATAAAAGACCGATCTTTTCCCCATGACGGTGGAATAATTTGCAGTGTACTGCTAACTGCACGACCCTCACTTTTGTTTGCTAGCAGCCAAAAGGGAAACTGGAAGTCTACCGTTATGAAGAAAAGAATCGCTCTTCAAAAATCTTTATATTTGTTATTGTTACAAGTTATAAGAACTTTATTGGAGGGCTTAAAGTTTAAAGCTCAAACTTCAGTTCTACAATTGTAAGATCAAATTTTATCTCAGCTTGTAAGTTACAGTTGAATGCTCACTGTTTTAAAAATGACAGTAGAATGATAAACTAATCTTTTCATCATTTACCTTTTTTGTCGCGTGTCTAAAACAATATTAACAGAAACAAATTGAAACTGAATGTATAACTACTATTCTTTATATGAATAATTCTAAGATTCCTTTTGATCTTTCTAATATTCGTTACAAATCTCGTAAACGCACAGCATGCACTTCACCTTAAAAAGTTTTCATTTTTGTGTGTAGTATGTGATTTATACGCTTGAACTTATTGGCCAAGTAATTCACAAGTTGATCATTATGGCTTTTTCAGAATAAATGTGTCACAAATTTATCCTTGTTTCCAAAAAATTCTGAATTTTTGCAATGTTTAACAAATATAAATAAAAGGAAAAATTAATAACTTTTAGGTATAAAGTTAGTAATAAGTTATATACAAATATTGTAAATAGCAGTGTGATGGCAGGGCTTCTCTCTACTAAGTTATACATACAGATTTATAGAAAAATAGTGCAAAATTTAAATTAGATGATTTAATAAATATGTTGCTTATAACTACATACATAACAATGCAGATGAGGCCCTAACAGTATGGTTAATGGGTTTGGAAAACAAACCCATCACTAAGTGCCTATTAATTTTGAACCAGGGTCAAATGACGAGGTCACATCTAAGCTGGCACCCTCCTCTCCACATCCACGCCACACCAGTAGAAGGATGAAACGACGAAGTTATCAGAGTAAACTATACATGAAGTAAAAGGGCCAACACTGACTAATATTTTTTCCACACATAATTTTGAATATAAGCAGAGATTGAACAATGAACTATCAATTTCATAGATTTTTTATGGATATTAATTTTTATTTTCTGAAGGTTTTTTGCATTCGTCTGAAAGATATTACTCGAAGCTTTCATTAAAAACTAAAAACTCACAAAATAAACCAATATCAACTTATTATATACACTACAACAATATACAATATTTAACTTTTCCATGAATGTAATAAATGTGAGTAAGTTACCTGCTTTTCAGTTGAAAGATGATATAATGTGCTTCATTCAATCATGAATCAATAGGTAACAAGTGGTAAATAAAAAGCCAAGCTAAATAAGTTCACTAATTGTGATATTAATGGCTAAATGGAATTTTATGGCTAAATGATATTATGGCTAAATGGAAATACTTTAATAGTTCTTCCCGAAAACGTTTAGATTCAAAATGTATCATTTAGTACTTTAAATGTGATGATTTAGAGCACTGAATAGAAATTAATGCTTGAATCATATTCAATGATTGAAAATAATTCTCAAAACTTCTAAATAATCTTCTTTATCATAATTAATCATTAAATAATTTTTAGTAGTTTTTAAATAGGCTCTTTTCCTCTCAGCTCAATACAAAAGAACATAAATCAAAGTTATAATATTTCTGTATTTAAATTTAATATGTTCCTTTCAAAGGTTTAGTATAAAATTATTTCATTTATTTTAAATAAAAGTAGAAAATATACTTAAAGCACAAAAAAGGGTTAAAAAATCAAACTAATTCCTGTAACATATGAGGTGTTTTTGATCACTACTAATGATTAGACAATTCAGAAGATCTTTGATATGATTGACTGTTTTATCTTTAAATAACACAAAAGAGTTAATTTTAGAAAAGTAAAATAAGTTACAGAGAGAACATCAATAAAGGTCTTCAACACCACCTCTTTCTGTAGTAGACCAAGAGGAGATCATAATACCTAGAAAAGTTAAACAAATATAATTCAAGCTAACATCTCTTTAAAATCTGTTGTTAAAACCACAAAACATTATTAAACAAAATCAGCATCTGTTAATCATTTTGAGTATTATAAAACTGTATGGATTAGAAAGAAATGAATAAGACAAAAAAAAATGTGAGTATATACATTTACATAACAGAATTATACCGGGTGATCCAAAAGTCAGGACGAACTTTAAAAATGAATAATTCGAAAACGAATCGCGATACAAAGATGCGGTTTGCACCAAACAGATGGAAAAGAAACTGGGTTTTGTGTGGCAATGAAAAAAAAATAGTTATGTTGGCAACCAACAGATGGCGCTGTCGGATTACTGATGTAGGATTATGCAAAGCAACAAATGATATAAAAAGACACAACTGCAGCAGGTAATGGTAGTCGAAGCTGGTATGCATCGAAATACTGTCCATAGTTGAGAAAACGCTCTTAGTTAAACTGTTTTATAAGAATTCAGAAAGTGCCATTGCCGCATTGCGAGCATATCGCTACATGAAGGGTATGCGAGATAGCAAAGGACCAATAATGTCTTCTGCATTGAACATAATTGTGAAAAAATTTGAAGCTACTGGTTCTCTGGCATCACGTCAAAGAAGTGGACGTCCCTCAACTGCAGCTGCTGTTGCCACGATTGTGGACCAGATGGTGCAAGCCATGTCGGCGGTTGCTGCACATGGGGAGTGCAGTGCTCGAGAAGTTTCGAGGCAGACAGGAGTGTCGTACGGAAGTGTCTGGAGAGCTCTGTGAGTAACTTTGCAACTGTATCCCTACAAGATGCAACATAACCAAGAACTGAAACCTCCTGACTTCAACTCTTGCCGACATTTTGCGATTTCGGTGATGATGGAAGAGCAGCATGACTGGCTTCACACAGATGAAGCACATTTTACTCTCTGGTGCTGTTAACACTTACAATTGTCGAGTGTGTGAACCACAGAAAATCCACACGCATTTGTTGAGGTACCCTTGCAACAGCCTAAAGTGACAGTCTGGTGTGGCTTCACTGCTCATTTCATAATTGGTCCATTTTTTTCGAGGAAGTCACACAGACAGGTTTCCAAACAGTTTCTGTCACCGGTAAGCGATGTCTAACACTGTTACAGAACAACGTTACTCCTGAACTTCAAGCGCAACAAGCACTCCAAACAGTCACCTTTATGCGCAAGATGGAGCACTACCTCATATTGCTCTGTCTGTGCAACGCCTGCTACGCTCAGCATTTGGGGAGGATCGCATTATCAGTCGCTACTTTACTCACGCATGGCCTCCAAGATCTCCCGATCTCACACCCTGTGACTTTTGGCTGTGGGACTTTTTAAGTCAAAAGTGTACCGCAACCAACCGGCATCACTAGCGGCACTGGAAGATGCCATCTGCCAAAATGTGTCTGCCATAACGTAAGAAATGCAACTAAATGCAGTGAATGGTGTGGTGACTCGTCTCACAGCTTTACTTCAGAATGATGGACAGCACATTGAACATTTACTGTAGTAAGTACTAATTAACTGTAATTAATCTGACTTCATTGATCATTGTTTCATTTGTAAATCATCTTTTGTTGCAATAAAACACTATAGCGCCATGTGTTGGTCGCCAACAGAACTATTTTTTTTCATTGCCACGCAAAACCTGGTTTCTTTTCCATCCGTTTGCTGCAAACCGCATCTTTGTATCGTGATTCGTTTTGACTCTCTCTCCGAGTTCGTCCTGACTTTTGGATCACCCGGTATAATGTTAACTTAATACAATTCACTGTTAAAAATGAATTCACTGCATAAAATGAAAGAACAGCACCAATTATTAATAATTATAAACTCTCAATGGAAAATAAAGTTAAAAGTCGGAACAGATGTTAGCAACAGCATTATTTTGTTGATAAAGAATTATTGTGAAAGGTTTTTTCATAACCTCTGCTTAAGAAATAAAATGATACTTAAATGTGAGAATGAGAATTATCATTTCAAGTATTTGCTGTCTGCTTGATTAGTTATGACAGAACATGCATTTATTTTAAGTCAATGAATTTTAATTTCATCTTCAATTCCGCTAGAAAAAAATGTTTGTGACATACTTGTTACAAAAATGACTACTTGATATTAAATATAAAAGACTGATTCATGTACAAAATCCCTTCGATTAAAAAAGTCAGTGAAAATTTGCCATGTTGTCAAAAATCATTTTGTGTATTTGCCAAGGTAAATTAATTTACTATTTAGAACATTTATTATTTTAAAGAAAATAACTTATTTCTTGTTAAGTTTAATCCAATGGAGGTGTAATATAAAGCTACTGTATTTTTAAATAAGATTTTGATAATTGAGATCTGGCAGTGCTAAGTTGCTATTGAAAATTTTTGTGAAATAATTGTAGTTCTAATGTTATTAGTAATGCTACTATGTTGAATGTGTAAATAAAGACTACCATAGTAATGTTTAAACATGTTAACTTTAAATTGTTTTATGAGTTTAAATTAAAATTACTTGATTACTTTTGAATAGATATTATTCACAGGCATCCACAATATATTTTAGACTCAAATTTAAAATGGTAATTTTATTCAACTAAGTCTTACTTACACATTTTTCTCTAGCACATACTTAGTGAAAATTAAACCAAAAAATTAATTTTTTCAATATTTTCTTTTATAGTTAGTTCAAAAAATAAAATTTTTGACACAGTTTATTTTCAAAACTACATTAATGTCGCTGCAACAAAAAGGTATTTAAAATTAAAAAAATCCATACATTATAACATGTGTTGTTAAGCTGAAAAAGAAATATAAGCAATGAATTCTTGTTTGAAAAAGAAATGCAAATTGGTTATCAAAGTAATTACCTTATGTTTGAAATATAATTTTCTTTTGTGGGTAAGAAATGTTTTTTGTTACTTTTTTTTAATCAAAGGGATTTTACACACTTGAAAAGAGATCCATAAACAGAGAAATTGATATTGCACTTACCAATTATGACAACAAATTTTCTAAGGAGCACTGAATTTGCAGTTTCTTAATGAATATGTCTATTTCAAAATTCAGCTGAAAAATAATAAATAATATAAGATCAAAATCTAAATTTTTTGTCATTCATTTAGGAAAAACTTACACTATGTAGTAATAATTCTTTGATAAAAATGATAATATCTAGGTTCCAGCAGATTTCCAAGAGTCAAACTCCAGGAGTCTAACCAAAAATTTCCAATAAGTAATGACATTTCTTATTAAATAATTTATTTCATATTAAAAATTGTTCTTAATCAAATATGCACACAATTATATAAATACAACATTTTTCAAATATATTTGTAAACAGAAATAAATTACTGCAAAAATTAATGAGGATTTTCTTTTAAGTTAGAATTATTTAATGATCACTTGGAAAAGCCTTAATTTCTACCGTTAGAACAAAAATTATTTATTTGCATGGTCAATACTTTTTATATTACAGCATTGTTCATTGTATATAAAATAAAAGGTTACTTTAGAATTTTTAAGCACCTTCAATAGATTCCTATCTATCAATTTGTAGAATATTTTAAGATGTACCTCTTCATAAAAAAACTAACTCAAAACAAAGGAAATACAATATTAGATAAAGTTTCTAGAATATTACTTTTTCCCAATTTTCGCTTAATAAAAGCAATTCTTCTGTTTATTTCAAATTTGTTTTAAAACTATATTATTTCACATTCATATTCTTAAATTTCTATTTCTTTAATCATCAATTTTTCCAGAAATCCTTTATGGTTTTCATGGTAAAGGATTTTAGAAACATATGAAAGTTTATCTATATTCTGGAAAAGAAAATTACTCAAAGAAATAATTCTGAAAACATGAATATGATAAAAACTTTAAATTTAACTATTTAGTGAATACAATGTAAAAAGTTTTCTGTGAAGAGGGGCTTGAAATATGTAACCAAAAAATCAATTGGCATTTCTCTCAGTTGGGATGTATTTTTAATTTTCTAAATCTGACAGAAACCTGAATTTCAATAACTTTAAACTAAAATAAAAAAGATTGAAACAATTTTAAATATTTCTCATATTCGCTATATTAATTTTTAAGACGTATACAACAAAGGCCTTTTTCACACTGGACGACATTTATCATGCGATAAAAAGTCGTCCAATATTTTATTGTGTAAAGTTATTAAAAAACCACACAATAGACTGCTCTCTTTCATACTGAGAAATGAAATTTTTATCGGGGACCAGTCCCATTGTCTTTTTTTAACAACTTATCACAAATATTGGACGACTTTTTATCGTACTATAAAGTTGTCTAGTGTGAAAGAGGCCTAACTGTATATTTTGTTACTTCTAAATTTAAGTCCTTATACAAATTCTTTATTATAGATAAAAATCAATTCTGGATAAGCTATTTTTAGTGAAGTGATTACAAAAGGATTTACAGCAAAAAATTCTCATTTCTATTATCAGCCCAAACTGAATTTGTCAAATTTATTCAAACTCCATTAATTAAAATATGTTAATGCGAGTCAATGTTTTGTATTTTCTTATATTACTATATTATTTAAAATCTTAGAAAATGATAAAATATTTCTGCTGTCAATATTTGATTGCATGATGATTTATAGGCAGAAACATCACACACACACTAAATATTGATGAAAAAGAATTTGAGACCATTTCATTTGATGTTTTTAGATAATTTAAAATTAATAAGTCATTTTTATGTTGATACAACAATGGATCTCCAATTATTGAACTAAATATGCATTTTGTTATGAAGAAATAGATTTTGTGTTTGAATTAACAAAATTTAATAAATATTTGACTCAATGTTATAAACTATACAATTTTTACATTTTGATTTCATATTTCCATGAAGTTAGTTATTAAATATAACGAACAAAGCTTGGATAATTTTTTCCTTTATCTCTCATGCAATTTCTGTATCTTCAAATATATTGTTTGATAACTTTCCCAAATCACTGTTCCATTTTAAAGTTCTAAGTACCTGTATTTCTTACAATTGATCATATTCATAAAATAAGAGCAAGAATTCTGTGTTCTAATATATGCATCAATTTAACAGATCTGGAGGGAAATTAATGGTTTATATACATAATTTATCTACTCCTCTCTGATCTATTTATTCATTTTTCCTTTTATTTATTACTGTGTAGCTTTTCTTTTTCATTACTATAAATCGGCGGTATGTTAAATGTTACTATTTCTTAATTCATTAACTTCTACTTTAAGCACTTTCCTTAAACTACAATTTCTTTCTACTTATTACATTTAAAATTTTTGACTGAATTCCTAGTCATTTTAACATTTAATAGAATTTGTGAAAATTAACCGAAATAAGGCTCTGGTCATCCTTAATATAATTACTTCTGAAATGCATTTCCAAATCAAGTGCAGTTTTAGATTCTCAAAAATTTTTGGTTTAGTTTGATTTAACATTATTCACTCACACTTTGCAGGTTAATTGGATAATGATCCAATTAGCCTGTAAGCGCAATTTTACATGAAGTAAATTCTGAATAAGAAACATCTGCATTCTAGGTGGAAATGAAATCCCTTAAAAGATGAATCGAAACTCAGAATAAGCATTTGAGAAACAGATCGGAACATCAATTTCTGAAATGACTTTTCATGTTTTTATGTTTCATGCTTGTCAGTAATATAAAAATTTCGTCATAATAAAAAAAGTAATTAAAAAATCCTGCATACATCCTTCGTCCACAGCTGTTAAAATAACACTTCCAATGTTATTCTCAAACAAAAATCCTTTCACAAAAATCTTTTAACATGCCATTTTAAACCTTCCTTTCAGCACACCCACACACTCATAGATAACATTCATTCTACCATGCGAGATCATTTCATTCTTACACATTATACACATTTATTTGCAATCAAACGAAATTTCCTACAACATTCAACTGCTTTCACACTACTCTAACACACATTTAAAAACACAAAACAAAGTAAATTAAATTTTTTCTCTTGTGTTGCTTTTTACTCAAATAAGAAAACATTAAAAATTGTAGACACAAATTTTCCAATTTGATTGGTTGGCTTTTGTGGCGCAAGGTCCAAAAGTTCACAAGCTGTGCAACTACTAAAATTTAAAGTAATTTTTTCGAAACCCAAACTTTTTAAAGTTAAAATACAAAAATATGCCTGTAATATAATTAAAATATATATAAAATCGGCAGATTACATATTTAAAATTGTATAAAATATAAAAAGCCTGTTGCATTTAAGAAAGCAAACATGATTCTATGGGGTGACTAATCAGACACAGTATCACAATTAAAAAAAGAATAAACGGTGGTTAAAATCTATACACACAAGAAATTAAAACTTAAAAAACATTACCTGGTCACACGCTTCACACCAGGGGTTTAGTTTATTTAAAAACAAGTACTTAAGTTTGAAATGTGTGTATCTGATAAAATTATTTTTATTTTTACATCCACATTTCTTAGCGGTAAAACAGGTAATGGTGTGAGGGATGGAAAAATGGAAAGTAATTAATTTAGTATGGAATATGCAGGGCGTCAATAATTTCTGATTTTTGAACTATTCTTAAAATATATAATCATATTTAATTCAAATAACATGACATCAGAAATACACGAAGCAGTCTTTTGCAGGTCTCATTACTGCAATAGGCAATAAGTTGGTCATCCCTTTTTTTAAGCCAATCTAGAAAATTAGGAAATTTACAAGTATTATGCTCCATTTTCCAATTCGAATTGCCAAGCAGTACCCAAGAAATTCTTAAGACATTCATGGTTGGTTACTTTTTTTATTCAGATGTCATTATCTACATACCAAGACTAACCAAACCGCAGGCATAGATGCACATGGAAGTTCCATGTAATCCTTATGGATCAGAAATTAGCTATTGCATCATACAGATAAACCCTGCCTGCATTTATAACAAGATATACATTGGATTTTAAAATTAGTACATTAAAAATAGTAAAATAAGTAAATAAATTTCGAATGAAACTTAATGCACTGAAAGCTAAATCTGATATTTTTTTATCAAAGTATCTGCACAATTTTGCTACTTTGCCCATTTTCATTACAAAAGTAAAATGAAAATTACTTAAAATTTATTTAGAATCGAGAGAATTAAGAGAATTTAATGTACATTTATTACAAACAACCACAAATTCCACATCATAATGGCACTAAATGTGAACATTTACACTATATGCCATTCTTGAAAAATTTTAATATGAATCTTAACTTTTAAAAGGAAGAAATAATTCTATTTTTAATGATGAAAAAATACTTTTAACTTAACCGATCATTTACAGAACATTAAATGATTGCTAAAATAGATTTTTCTTATAATTTAAATAACAGATTTTTATCTTTTAAATTATGTATAAGCATTTTTCTATCTATTTGTTGCGATGTGAGTAATAAATTTTGCTTGTCCTAATTTAGGTCACCCTTAAGAAATAATTGTGTACTACTTTCATTAAAATAAATTTATAACTAGAGTTGCAAGAGCAAAAATTAACATAGAAGCTGATGTAGATAAAAATGACATTTTTAAATAACTCTGGATATTCCAGTTTAATACAAAAGAATAAATATATAGGCCAGGGTTGTTTCTTTTCTAGTACTTACAAATGTTAATTTTACTCCATATAATTACTGAACTTCCCCATACATTTTTTATATCAAATTTTTCTGAAGAGATGAAGAAAAATATCCTATTAATACCTACACAGTGTTACATTTAATTGTGCATAATTCAAGAGTCATAAAATGGAAAAATTAGATATTTTTCTTAAATCTAAGATTAGACTAAACCAGAGCAAACGAATTTTATGGAATATAAATGAGAATTTTCGTGTTTGTCAGATTTCTTCTCATAATAATTGTTTTTAGAAGTTCATTTTGATGGATCTCGAAATTTAAAATCTGCCCTGAAACTTGGTATTAAAGAGTTTCACAATTTTTTACATACAAGTTTTAAACATAAAAATCTTCATCCTATTTTTCAGGATGCTTTAATTATTTTTTTTAACACACAATACTTTTTTAAAGTTTTATTCCCTATTCATTATCAGATTAGAGTCTTTTAAAATGATATTTGGTTTAATTGTTCTGGGTTACTCTTTAAATGTTTCATTATTTTGTTCTATGTTACTTTAGAGGTATTTTATTTCTAAATGCAGCATTAGACATTAAACATACAGATACAAGCATTGACTTAGCAGTAATTGTGCTCAATTTACACTTGCATAACTTTCTTTTTACATTTAATCAATTCTATGGCATTTCCATGAGTGATTCAAAGAACAAAAACTTCCAATTTAGGTTTAATTTAAAATAATTGGCATTAATATTTTTAGACGAAGTTTATCTGTTTAGACTTTTATGAAAACATGTACAAAGTTTAAATTCAAGGTATTGTGAATAATGCCCTGAATATTTTTCACTGCAAATATTTAGTAATAAATGATGTGAATAATTTCATTTGAAAATTTAACACATTTACAAGAAGAAAAATAGCCAAATTTATATAGTATAGAAGCGTTTGCTTACTTTACGGTATTTGCATAATACAATTTATCTTTCTCTATCTTACAGTGAAGTGACGACTTAAATTTGACATTAATTTGTAAATTATAATAGATGCTTAAAATTGAAATTTATAAAAAAGTTGGCCACACATTCAAAAGGTTTAGTGACACAAAACTTCTATTGATTATTAATATATACAAGACATTTTTCTTTAAACTAATGATGCAAGAATTCTTCAAATATGAAATTTTGATAGTTTTAGACCCTGTTATTTTTCAACATTCAGTTCTAAAAAATGGCTAATGGCTTAAGAAATGAGACATAAAGAGCACCATATAATATACAAATACTTCATACATCATACATTTTAATACATATTTTGTTAGAAAAAAACTCACTTCAAATATGCCACAGCTATCTCTTTAATGCAGAGAAGGTTCTGTTCTGTTCAAAACACTATCTGAAAGATAATATGATGAATAAAAATCCAGTTTGTAATATAGTTTTTTTGTAATAAAAATGTTTTGAGAAAATTTTATTTGTAACAATGTGCGTAAAAATGTCTTCATTAAACATTTTCCAAAAACCATTACTAGTTATTGATATTTATTAATTATATAAATGCATAAGATTTAAAAATTCATATTAAAATCATTTTTAAAGTAAACTAAATATTGATAAAATGCAATTTGTCGTAAGTGACAACATTCGACATTACTACAGAAATAGTGACTGCTCTATAACAATAAAATGAAGGTTGAAAATCTAAACAGGAATTTTATAAGAACTATACGAATGAAAGTACATATCGATTTTAAAGTTATATTTACTGTGTGCTTATGTGTAAAAAATTTACAAAATGAACCATAATTTCACTGCAAATATAAAGGTTTTTTGCATTAAAGTTTAAAAAACAATAGCTGACAAAGCAGATAAAAAATAAGTATGAACCATTTTTTACAATTTTCTTTAAGATTTCGCGTAGGAATTGTTTTCTTAACATGACAAGTTATTATGGAGAAAATAAGATTTATAACAATTAACTCATATTAAATAGTTTTGGTATTAATACTCTGAATTTTATAATTCAGTTTATCCAAAAAGATACGAGACTGTTGTGTAAATGGAAAAAATTTTAAATGTATGCAGCACAAAACACTAAAAAATAATTTTAAATTACAAATTATTACACGAATTATTATATGCAAAATATAGCATACATCATAATGAGGACACAAATAGGAGATAAAATTAAATTAAGGAAAGGGAAATATTTTCGAAAATTTTTTGTCATAATGAAATAGAAGAAATGCATATTGTAAATGTACATTTATTAATAAATTATTTGTCAAATTACATGAACTGATCATTTTTAAAATAGTTCAAGTTTTGTTAGATATAGCTGTTTGCAAATTTTCGTTATTCTATCATGGGGCTTTTTACCTGAATTATCAAAATTATTATTATGTACGCAATTCACTTACTAAGAGACTGTCTTTTTTTAATATAATAATATGAATCACGACAACAAATGTTGTGCCATCAACAAATGAAAATTTCAAGCAAATGTTTGATTATCTTAATAAATATTGAAAAAATTATTTAAAAAAAATTTAAAATAAATTCTTACTTATTTGACATCTTGCAACCCAATTTATTTTTAGAAACTTTTCTGCAGTCAGGAGAAAGACACTTTTCGTGTACAGCTTCCAAGACACTTTTCGTGTACAGCTTCCAAGACACTTTTCGTGTACAGCTTCCAAGACACTTTTCGTGTACAGCTTCCAAGACACTTTTCGTGTACAGTTTCCAAGACACTTTTCGTGTACAGTTTCCAAGACACTTTTCGTGTACAGTTTCCAAGACACTTTTCGTGTACAGTTTCCAAGACACTTTTCGTGTACAGTTTCCAAGACACTTTTCGTGTACAGTTTCCAAGACACTTTTCGTGTACAGTTTCCAAGACACTTTTCGTGTACAGTTTCCAAGACACTTTTCGTGTACAGTTTCCAAGACACAGTTCTGCAGTCAGGACACTTTTAGTGTACAGTTTCCAAGACACTTTTAGTGTACAGTTTCCAAGACACAGTTCTGCAGTCAGGAGAAAGACACTTTTCGTGTAGAGTTTCCAAGACACTTTTCGTGTAGAGTTTCCAAGACACTTTTCGTGTAGAGTTTCCAAGACACTTTTCGTGTACAAACAGATACCAAACTGTTGTGTAAATGGAAAAAATTTAAAATGTATGCAGCACAAAATACTAAAAAATAATTTTAAATTACAGATTATTACATGAATTATTATATGCAAAATCTAGCATACATCATAATGAGGACACAAATTGGAGATAAAATTAAATTAAGGAAAGGGAAATATTTTCCAAAATTTTTTGTCATAATGTCTTTTTCCTATCATATTTGGTGCTTCATCAGTTGTAATATTACGCATTTGTTATATGCACTTTCAAAGTTAAATGCCCTATCTGAAATTTCCAAAAAATATCTTGTTGTAGTTCCTTTTAAAGAGAGAACATAGGCAAAAAGTTCTTGTCAACACTCATCAATACTGGTTGTGAATTTATATCAAAATTTTATCTAGCTTTAATTCTAAAAATCACCCTTTTTCAAGCGAAGCCTCAAAATTATCTTTCTAGACTATATAGATTGGTTGGTTGAGTTTTATGGCACAAGGTCCAAATGAGGACAAGCTGCGCCAGAATTTTATTTTTTATTTTTTCTATTTTTTTTAACCAATCAAATTTTAAAATTCCGATAAAAATATAAATAGTATTGTAAGATTGACATAAATAATAAATAGACAAACACCCAACATATAAAAGAATAAATTATATCTAAAACATCTAAAATAAAAGGCTAAACTAAATCTATAAAATGTCTAAAGAATTTATTTTAAAATCTTTGATTTAAAATTATATATAATTTATAAAATCAATGCTTCTTAAAAAAGCAAAAATATTTTGATGCGGAGGTTCGCCCAGCAAATCCCGCATCGTTAAAATATCAGTCTTAAAAAATTTAAAACGATGTTGGTTAAAATCAGAACATGAAATTAAAATATGAAACACAGTGTATGGTTCATCACACGTTTCACACCAAGGTTTTAATTCATTTAAGAATAAATGCTTATGAGTGAAACGTGTGTGTCCAATACGAAGGCGGGTTAATTTAACATCTGCACTCCGTAAAAGTAAAACTGGAAATGAAATGAGAGATTAGTTATGGTATACATTTTGTTGGTGACTTGCATTCTCCATGATTACTGCCAAAGTTTAGGCACAAAACTTTTCTCGCATCACAAAGTGGAACGGAAGGCTGAAGTGGAGTAGATGCAGACTTTGCAGCTGCATCAGCCCTCTCATTACCATCAAGACCTACATGTCCTGGGATCCAGCAAATGACAATATCAAATCCCTTGCACTTCAGAGAGTCTAATGTGCGAAAAATCTCTGACACAACAGGGTGATAGTTGACATTAATATTCTCCACAGCTTCTAATACGCTCATGCTGTCAGTGTAAATACAAAATTTATGTGATTCTTTACTACCCACATACTGAAGCGCACTTAGTATAGCAGTTGCTTCAGCAGTGAAGATGGAGCAGGACATATTAAGGCTGTAACTAAGTAATATTATCAATATAAACTCCACAGCCAACATGTCCGGCTGATTTTGAACCATCTGTAAATATAGGTTAGGAATTGATTATTCTATATTGTGGCTCATACCAGGGTGGATGTGAAGTTCGATTTGTAGCAGTTATTCGAACGTCATGCAGGTCAGACAATATGAGATGAGATTTTATTCTAATGAGAAAAGGTGGAATGCTCCTTGGACGAGCATTATAGAGTCTTTTAAGGGCAGATGTAGGAATCATGGCACGTGATGGATGATGAGGGTCAGACATGATCTTAGCATAATAATTGAGACTGCTGCATTCGTCTCAGGTCTAAAGGCAGTTGCTGACAAATTGCATATAGACTCTGGACGGGTGATGTGCGGAATGCGCCCGAACATATTCTCAGAGCAGAATGATGTACAGTGTTTAATCTTTGTAAAACAGAAGACCTAGCGGATCCATAAACAACACAACCGTAGTCTATGCGGGATAATATTAGTGATTGGTAAACTCGGAGGAGTGACGTGCGATCAGAACCCCAAGATGTATTTGAAAGCACCTTGAGGATATTGAGCGATCGCTCGCACTTCTTCCGCAGATATAATATAAGCGGAAGAAAGGTTAATTTACGATCAAATATCACTCCGAGGAATTTTACCTCACTGACCACTGGTATAGGTGTGTTGTTTATACGAATAACAGGATCATTGTGGAGGCTAGTCTTCCTGCAGAAATGGACACAATTGCTCTTGCTAGGAGATAGTGTATGGCCATTTTCATCACACCATGCAGCAATTTTATTAACAGATGTTTGTAATTGTCTCTCAATTAAATTCATGTCATCAACATACAAGGTACCATAAACAGATGGTGATAATTTATGGAGTATGCTGCTAATATGAAGGATAAAAAGGGTGACACTCAAAATACAACCCTGAGGCACACCCTCAGCTTGATTAAAATGATCAGAATAAAATGTTCCTATCCGAACTTTAAAACCACGATTTAAAGTTCGGATAGGAACTTATTCTGATCATAGACGAAGTGTAAAAAGTTTTGTATAAATATCGGCAAATTACTCCTAAAGCCAAAATCATACATCCTACGGAGAATTCCATAACGCCACGTACGGTCATAAGCCTTCTCTATGTCGAAGAAAATGGAAACGAGATGATTCCTCCGCACAAATGCATTGCGGATCTGCGTTTCCAAGTATGTAATATTATCAAGAGTGGACCTTCCTTTATGGAAGCCACTCTGATTGATATGGATATATTTATTTATTTCTAAGACATAAATGAGGCGGGCATTGACCATACGTTCGAGAGTCTTACATAAGCAACTCGTCAGAGCTATTGGTCGATAACTTGAAGGAACAGAAGGATCCTTACCAGCCTTAAGGATTGGAATCGCTATTGCTTCGCTCCTAAGTGATGGAAATTTATTTTCAGTCCAGATCCTATTGAATAGATAAAGTAAGTTCAACAGAGAATCTGGACTTAAATGACGAAGCATTTGATAGCTGATTCCATCTGGTCCTGGGCTAGTATCATGGGCCTGCTGTAATGCTCTCTTCAATTCCAACATCCGAAATTCACAGTTGTAAGGCAAAGCTTGTCCATGGTGGAAACGAATTGGTGTTCGCTCAGCACGACTCTTTGTCCTTAAGAACGAAGGACTATAAGAGTCGTTGCTTGAGACGCTAGCAAAGGTTTCACCAAGGACGTTAGCGATGTCCTTAGGAGAAGAGTATATGGCAGCTCCGGATTTCAAAATAGGAATTGAAAATTCTCTATAGATTCCATTGACTGCTTTCACTCTTCTCCACAACTGTTTACTGGATGTGGAAGAAGTAATTGAGGATACATAGCGAGACCAGGATTCCTTCTGACTTCGACGACGAGCTCTGCGAGCTAATGCTTTTGCTCTCTTAAAGGCGATAAGATTCTCCGTTGTGGGGTATCTTCTGAATAGCCCCCACAACTTCCTCTGTTTCTTATAGGTGTTTTGACATTCATCATTCCACCAAGGTTTGCAACGCCTGTGTGGTGTAGAGGAACTCTTAGGTATTGATGCATCAGCTGCATTCTTAATTGTTTCAGTGACCTTACTGACGGCAATATCAATATTTTCGATCACAACCATTTCATCATCAACAACTGCCAATTGCGAAAATAATGTCCAATCTGCTCGACTGTACACGTAAGTAGGTAGGCGTTGTCCTACATTACTACCTCCAGTCTGGGAGATGACGAGAGGAAAATGATCGCTGTTGTAAAGATCATTTCCTACATTTAAATTTAACAATGGCAGAAGAGATGGTGAACAAATGGCCAGATCGAGAGAATGGAATGTTCTTGTGGGTATATGGCAATATGTTTTCTCGTCGGTATTAAGCAGACAGAGACTTGTTTATTTCATGATTTTTTAAACATCTTCATTAAATTCTTATCTATTAATTTAGTGAATATTTCAAAGTGTGAATAACAACTTCTTTTCAAATAAATATTAAAAACAAAATAAATACAACTATTAAATAATGCTTAAGGTTTTCATTTACTAATAGTTGAGGAAAAAGTAAACTCAAAGTTTATATCTGCCTACTTTCAAACTTTAAAAACTATACAATTTCACATTCATATGCTTTCCACATCAAAAACTAAAACTAATTTTAACTTTCCACATGATCATTTTCCTTTTTACAATGTTAATTCCATTATAATGGCTGAAGGTTTGGTTCGAGCACATCCATAACACTTTGCAGTTTCACTTTTAGGAAACATTTTCCTGAAAAGGGGACCAGCATCATCAGAAACGCTGAGTGGTATGTTGTGTTCAATCAAAATGAAGTGAAATATAATTCAGACCGAGTTCACTTCTTGAGTATCATTTTTAAAATAAGCATCCATTTTCTAAGTATTTGCTGTACTTTTTGTTTCCTGTACATGTTTTGGGCCTTTGACATGCCAAGAAATATCAAAACGACCGCCGTGAGATATATTAAAATCACAGTTGCAAACTACGCAGTGAGCAAACTTAATTCCTTTAGGTGATACTTTAATGCATGGAAATTCGACACTATTGCTATTTTTAAAAGATTAAAAATAAGATTTATTAGGTTTACTAACAGCCATTTTCACAAATTATTGACAGCCACTTCAGTCACAACACAGCCTAAATGTTTGTTTTACCCAAGTTAAATCAGCCCATCTGCAACAGTCTACCCATCACAGTAGTGATAATGACTGGCGCAGTTTTGATCTCTTATACCTCTACAATTTCTTTTCCCCGTCTATAGTTTTTAAAGCTGAAACCTTCCTCTCTCCCACCCCGATAGGTTTGACATGTGCATTTTCGGACTGATCGGAGCCTCTACGACCACTGTCTGGGAAGTCAGTTGATGTCAGCCCACAGATGGGTTGAATGGGGTGCTATTTCTGTTTCTAATCACGGCTAGCGAGAAAAGATTGCCATATGTGCTTATATATAAAAGTTTTCCTTTTCAAACTTTGCCCAGTAGAACCAAAACGCGTAAAATAATTCATGCTATCAGTAAATGCGTAAAACTTGGCGATTTTGCATAAAATTTACGCACGATGCGTAGAGGTTGACAGGTCTGAAAGATGTTAAATTCATTCTTTTAAACTAAGGATCCCCAGTTTCCCGAAAATTCAATACAGAATCGAGTTTAGGATTTTAAAAAAGGCATACAAAATTATAAAGCTTTTTTTTTCCATATATATCAGATGTATTGATTTCACAATCATTTTATGAATAAAACAAATTTTAAAGAATCAACTCTTACCAAGCAGTCTAACGAGGGTAGTCAAGTAGTATTTCAATTTCTGATCTTCTTTTTCTTGTGACAACTGGTCTAACCCTTCTAGGACCTATATAAGATTTTTGAAAAGTTTAACTAACTACACTAAACTAGAGGTCGTGAGAAGAAAGAATGTTCAATAAGAATGAAGAATAAAAGGTAAATTTACCAGGCACAAAACGTCCTAACGCATCCCTTTGTGTTGTGCATTTTTTTTTAGGACGGCCCCTTTTGACGGGACTTGCCGGTCCAGCGGGATTTGCTGCAGCATCTGTCAATTAAAATATCTATATTTGAATCATTTCTAAATGATAGTAAAATTAACATTAAAAAACTGATATATTCTTAATTATTAATGTTTGTTTTGTAATAAATTCTGTGATGAAATAAACTGTAGCTTGTAAATTATAAGAAATCTATCGTTACATTCAGTATTTTAATGGAAAATTATATCCTCGAAATTAAGTTAGTCTTCAAAGTAATCTCATCGGCATCCATCTTCATATACTTATGAGTTATCAGTAGAGCAATCAATCCCATTGCAATAAAATTTGGGGTTTTTCTAAAATGTCGCCAAAATTGGAGTGTAGACTTCGAAATCTAAATTCCTGTTTTGAAATAAACACGTGAAAGCTCATAGAATATTTTAAAATAAATAAATCTGTTTTGCAAAGATAAATATAGACTTTAGTATTACTAGACACTTTTAAAATTGATTCCCTAATTATTTAACTTTTATAACAATAACTCTTCATGACTTTTATGATCACAAAAAACACATAATTCAGCCATTATACTGCTAATGTATCTTCAAAAAATATGGAAGAATAATCTGAAGACATTAAATTGCACTAATTTTCTAGCAAGTTCACTACACATTTGACTGTCTTCCTCAACAGCAGACTGCAGTGTTTTTTCATTCGAGGCTTGGTTGGTTTGCTTGTTTGTCGCTCAAAGGTCATTTTTTGCACACGAGGGCTAATTAGACCGGGTCTTACGGCTTAAAGTGGATTCCGAACCACTACTAACATCCATGCCCAAGGTGGGATTCGAAACCACGAACTGTTGAACCGAAGGCAAGAGGGCTAACCATTCGGCTGCCAGCTCGGCTTGTCATTTGAGGCCTGCGTTCATATACAACCACATTCATCACAGAGGAACAAATTTCCCGACCTAAATTTGTGAAACTTTTAGCATTCCTTACATTCAATCACAGCCTTATCCCCAAACGCTTAACATATTGAGACTCTATACATCAATTCATAAGCTTATTCATAAGCTTTTGGCAAGAACTTTTGTTGGGGATACCCTACTTGTTTCCTGTTAACATTAAATGAATGATTAATAAAACATTCCATTTAATAAGATGGACTTTTTAAGCTTTCTGTAACGAAATATTATATCAATATTTTGAATACTGGGAGAAAAATTTTGTTGGTTTTTAATATTTTTCAAAACTTAATTTCCTAAAATTTTTAAGATTCAACTTAAGTTGTTTAAACTAACTGTTTATCCAACTAATTTTGTTAGCTCAAAATGACATATTGAGTTCTATTTTGCTGAGAACAGATCCAATTTATGATACAATTCTAGTAATATATTTGTATTCGTCAATCATATGATGCAAAGTGATCTCCGAGGAATTTTCATGCTTCTCATTAGTAAGATGCTGATAATTTGACTAATAGAATTTTTTTCCCTCAGCGACAATAGTCAACAGTTTAATTAGATTAGACGCATTACACATTCTCCACAAGAAAGTTGACTTTTAGAAGCAAGTTGGCGAAGCTGCCTTCGAGCCTTGCTGCTCGGCGCAGGGCCTTTTGTGCACTACTGCCTTCGATCTTTTCGATCTTGATATTTCCATCAAGATGAGGTTTTTATTTTAAGTTAAAGATATTTCGCCATTTTTTTAAAAATTGATTCTAGTTAACTTAAAAATGGATATAATCTGAAACTATCTAAATATAAAAGTAAAAAATATTTTAAGTCATCCTTTTTTTTATGTATTCATCAGCATACTTTTGTTACATACATCTGTATTTTGTTCTGCTAGTCGTTTTTGAACGTGAAAACGACCTTTTGGACAAGCTATATAAATCACACGTTTGTACATAGATTAGTCTTACAGTATTTGATGTTTTTAAATTTGAATTTCTAAGTTCGTCTTTTTTAACAGCAGCTTTGTTTTGTGGGTGAAAATGTTTCTATAGATAACCTATTAATTTATTGATTTGGATATTTCTTAAAGAAATCCCCCCATAAATTTGTTATGTATCTTAACCAACATTAGAAACCAAGTTTTGCTTTTTGAGACCCTGAACAACAGGGTATACCATATCACAGCAGCTGTATGTGACTTGTACAATCATACAGGAATCCAAACATTGCCAAGTTTTTACATACAAGTAATGTTCCTAAATTCCAAGTTTCCATCATAACCTCATATGGCCATTAAATATTATATCAGAGAAAAGTCAAACCAACTGGGTGTTCTCAGTCACCAAAAGTTCACTGCCGGTATCAACTTTTTCAGTCAACTCAAAGCTTTATGTCATACTGTCAACAGCATAATGTGAAAGACATCGGCTTTGAAAATACATAAAAAATGATCCACATTATGGTTCATAAGTAGAAATTTTATAAACAAGAATTAAATTCATTTGGTATTTTTTCCTTGCTCTTGAATTTACTCATTGCGACATTCATTAGTAACTGATCTTTAACCAACATCAGTTAGGACTGAGTAGTATTCTTAAAAACGAAAGTAAGAACACTCTGAGTTCGAGACTACAAGAATGTTTACAAACAGAACAATTCGATAATGTCAATACTTGTATGTGTGAATAATTGTGTCGTCCCATTTTTGATTAATAATTATTACATTCCGGCTGCTTCATCATAGAATATACAACAGACTTAGTTCTGGATTTTCGATTTCTTCAAATATTGTCAGAAAGTAAAATTGTATAAACAAGCTTAAAAAGTATCTTTTATCTTAGTTTGATTATATTAAATGAACTTCACTTTCCTACAAATTAGCATTATTGCAGTTATAAGACCAAAACTTAGTTTCCTGTTACATTTAGCTCACTCCCATGTAATTATTCTTTTATTCTTAATTTGTTGTAAAAAAGTGGTATTCAATAATGACATTCTATAATGTTTTATCAGAGGAATTTGTTCTTACATTCAAATATTATTTGTATTTAATAAGTGTATTTACACACATATTAAACATTCATTTACACATTTATTTTTTTAGGGAAAAAATACCAAGTATGAACTATTGTAAGCTTATTTTGTTGGTAGACATTAGAATCTACAATACTGATAACATCCCACGAATCATACATTGATTGGCTGGCTGAAATGTAAAATTCTATTAATTTATAATCCTATTCCAAAAAAAATCATTTTTAGAATTCCTTTTGAAGGAAGAGTTTAAGCAATTAAGTATTGAGAAAATAATTCTGAATAAATTTTTCAAAGCAACAAATATTAGGATATGTATACACCAAAATAAATTATTCTTTATTTGTGATTTTGTTCTTTCTGAATGTAGATTTCATATCAGTTTAAAAATATGTGTTTTCTATTTTAATTCCACTTTAAGATATAAATTGAATTACCTCAACATTTGATTCCTATTAGAAAATTTAACATGAATTTGTTTTCCAAACTTATTTTGCAAATGTGAGAATTTTACATTTTAAGTTTGTATCTATAGTTTTATTTATTTCTTAATACAATTAAAAATACAATTTAAAATAAAAACAAAGTTATCAAGGCTTTATGCCACACTGTCAGCAGCATAATGTGAAAAACGTCGGCTTTGAAAACACTTCAAAAGAATGGTCCACTGAAGGGTTCAAATGTAGAAATTTTATGATCAAAAAGTCCTTTTCTGTTTATGGAAACTTTACATGTCTTTTTAATCTCAGAACTGCTACGTTCTGATTCATGTATGTTGACTTATAAACCCTGATTCACTATTATAAATTGCTAATAAAATAGATTAAGAAGATTTCTGCTTTCGCATAAACTCGTGTTCCACATAGTTTAAATTTCATTGAATTTTTGAGACTACTTTTCCTTGTTCCCGAATTACCCATTCCAACATTATTTCATTAGTAATTGATCTTCTACAAATATCAGTTAGGACAGAGTCCAAAATTATACTGCATTAATATGCTAAAAAAACAATCTTTATCTTAGTTTGATGATATGGAATGAACTTCATTTCCCTATTTATTAGAATTATTGCAGTTATTAGACCAAAGCATAATTTCCTGTTACATTTAGCTCTCTCCCATGTAATATTCCTTTCTTAATTTGTTGTAAAAAAGTGGTATTCAATAACGACATTCTATAATGTTTTATCAGAGGAAATTGTTCTTAATTACATTCAAATGTTATTTGTATTTAATAAGTGTATTTACACACATATTAAACATTCATTTACACATTTATTTTCTAGGAAAAAATACCAAGTATGAACTATTGTAAGCTTACTCTGTTGGTAGACATCAGTATCTTCTATGCTGATGACATCCCACGAATCATACATTGATTGGCTGGCTGAAATGTAAAATTCTATTAATTTATAATCTTATTCCAAAAAAGAAATCATTTTTAGAATTCCTTTTGAAGGAAGAGTTTAAGCAATTCAGTATTGAGAAAATAATTCTGAATAAATTTTTCAAAGCAACAAATATTAGGATATGTATACATCAAAATAAATTATTCTTTGTGATTTTGTGCTTTCTGAATGTAGATTTCATATCAGTTTAAAAATATGCATTTTCTATTTTAATTCCACTTTAAGATATAAATTTAATTACCTCAACACTTGATTCCTATTAGAAAATTTAACATGAATTTGTTTTCCATACTTATTTTACAAATGTGAGAATTTTACATTTTAAATTTGTATCTGTATTTTTTAATTGTATTAAGAAATAAATAAAACTAAAGTTTAAAATAAAACACATAAAGTTATCAAGGCTTTATGCCACACTGTCAGCAGCATAATGTGAAAAATGTCGGCTTTGAAAACACTTCAAAAGAATGGTCCACTGAAGGGTTCAAATGTAGAAATTTTATGATCAAAAAGTCCTTTGCTGTTTATGGAAACTATGTTCCGATTCATGTATGTTGACTTATAAACCCTGCTTCATTATTATAAATTGCTAATAAAACAGATTAAGAAGATTTCTGCTTTCGCATAAACTCGTCTTCCACATCAACGTTTAAATTTCATTGAATTTTTGAGACTATTTTCCTTGTTCCCAAACTTACCCATTCCGACATTATTTCATTAGTAATTGATCTTCTACCAATATTAGTTAGGACAGAATTCAAAATTAATATGCTAAAAAATTAATATGCATTAATATGCTAAAAAACTATCTTTATCTTAGTTTGATAATATGGAATGAACTTTTGTTCCGATTACCCTATTTATTAGCATTATTGCAGTTATTAGACCAAAGCTTAATTTCCTGTTACATTTAGCTCTCACCCATGTAATATTCCTTTCTTAATTTGTTGTAAAAGTGATATTCACAATAACGACATTCTATAATGTTTTATCAGAGGAAATTGTACTTATTTACATTCAAATGTTATTTGTAATAAATAAATGTATTTACACACATATTAGACATTCATTTACACATTTATTTTCTAGGGAAAAATACCAAGTGTGAGACATTGTAAGCTTACCCTGTTGTTGGATTTTATAAATAGTTAAACTTAAGATCACAATTGCTCTGATGATTAAACTCTGTTTTGAAATTATTCAGACGAAAACCTTAACTGTTATTAGCTACATTGTAGTTATTAAATGTAATAAATTATGGTATGTATTATTAAAACTATTTTCAAAGTTGAATAAAAGACAATTTCTTTTGAAGAAAAATGAAACTTAGACCCTGCTTCTGTTTTAATCTTATCCAATGTTTTACAACCATTTTGTATTTTTTTACAACCATAATGTTTTACAACCATTTTGTTTACAACCTTTTTTTTCAATCTATAGATTACATACAATAATCAAAAATTAGAAATGTTTGAATTAACTTTATAATTTTAAATTAAAACAATTTAAGTCTTAAGATATAGGTTTTATGCTAAATATATATATATGAAATGATCGATTAGCCAAGAATTAAAGTTTTAAGTTCAAGCTTCAAATATTTAAGAATTTAAACCTTTTTTATTTTTCATTTTAAATCCTAATAATAATTAACTCTTTGGTTACTCATGATATAAAAAAATTTCTACAAATCCATAAATGTTTATTGCCTTATACATTTAATTGTAAATTTTATAATTCAATAAAGAATTTTCTGATGAATGAAGATACCTGGAATTTAAGGCTTTTACAACCAAATTAAGTTTTAAATATGAATTTTAATCCTAAATGTTAGTACAAACAGGATTCCCTCAATGCACTTCACAAGCCACTGTTAGAATTAAAATAATCTAATATGCTTTCGAAACAATGAAAAATCTATGTTGCTCTTAATCTATGAACAGTTTAAATTTGTGATATAGAAAACAGTTTAGGGATATCAATATTTTCACTATTGAATAAAGACACAAATCTGACTTACGCTGAGCAGATATTTGAGGAGAATCCTCAATATCGGTGACAATCCAATTTTCATAGGTGTATGCTGTAAAATATAAGTTCATGAATTGGTATATTATATTAAAACAGTAAAATATTTATAGTAAAAGTTATGAACATGTAAAAAAATTTTTAAAGAATCATTCTTTGTTGACTTAAGCACTTGATGTCTATAAAAAAATTAAGCATATCCCTTTAATTAAGTATATTCCTTGATTGGACTCTTGAGATACATATAGAGTTGTGATAACAAGCATTTCAGTGACATATTTTTATACAAAGTTTTTAATTTAAAAAAATGTCCTCAGTTTTTAATAATTTAGTTAGTAGAAAAATTTTTATTTATAAAAAATAATTATTTTAATATTCCAAGTGATTTATTATTTACTTAGCTTTATATAAAAAAAATATTTTGCAACTGGCTTCGATAACTCAAAATATATCATAAGAAATATAGCCTAAATTTGTCTTGTTTTCTCCTGCATCTCAGTCTTTTTCTGCTCAGAAGAACTAATAAAAACATAGCAAACAATCTATACAGAACTGCATAACTAATGCATATATAAATATATAATCTCAGCAAATTCACTAGAAGAAAGTCAGAATCACTAAACTCTTTTTTTTATCAACATCTTTTTCACAATTTACATAATGTTTAATGTCGTAGTCTATATTAAACTCAGTCTAACGTTGAAGGGTGTGAAGGGTTTTAATTTACATATAAATTCAAACAAATAAAACTAAAAATTTGATGGATACCATTTAAAGCTGATGTTATTTCAGTTATTTTTGGAAACGGCTAATTTAAGCAAAATTTTTAAAAAATTAGTTAAAATTAGTCTTATTAAAAAATTAGCTATAAACCTAGAAATATTATCTTTGAGTTGTAAAACATGTGCTAGCTATTACAAAATACTTCACTATATTTCAAAGTTAAGTAAAATATAATGTATGCATTATATCAAACGTTTCAACATTTTAAAAAATCAAGTGGAAGCATTTTTAAACTTACAAAATTGTGGCTCAAAATTTTCATCGATATCTTCAATGGTCCATACATCGTTACCAACTGTAAATTAAAAATTACTTAATAGTGTAACAAAATCAGAGGCCAACTTTATCAATTCTTAAAGGTTATTTACAAGCAATTAATAGAAAATCGAGAAAAATAAACATTGTATAGTAATAAAAACTCTAATAAAAGGTTGTTTTGATTACAATATAGACAAGAATATTATTATATAACAGATATTACAAAATATAAACTTAATTACATTTCACATCAAATTTATCATGATCTGCCAAGTTACTAACCATCTTGGGCATGCCAAGATTTTGCATAAATATTTCACATTTAGAGTTAACTCCAATATGGTTTCTTATTTTTCTATGCTGTTAAGTAGCACAAGAATTTTCTTATTAAGATTAATGTTCTCTAATTTTAATCATTTAGAAACTTTGATAACTGAAGTGCCATTGCAACCATTTTCGATTTTAATTAATTTATCAAGAAGTTTTCAATAAGTCGCTGTGTTGGTGAGTTTGATTTTTCTTACATTTGTAATAACAAATTTTGATTAGCATGAAAATTTTTAATCTATTTGAACTTACAATTATAATCAAAATGAAAATATTTCATATTTTCAGGTTTAGATACATTATATTTTATTTCTGACTAGCCATTCTTTTGTATATTATTAACTATGAAATTACTTTCAAATCCAATGTAATTATACATATGGTAACATAATTATTTATCTACATTTATTTAGTCACATGTGTATTTACTGAATATTATTCCAAAATAACTACTGTTTCCATTTGTATTCATAGCACTTTGGAGGTGCCCCAAGAACTTGTTTTATTTTCTGTGATGTAATTATGTATGTAATATAACTCCACTGCGTTTTATAGTATCATAATATTAATATTTTCCATTTGATGTATTCATATACTTATGTAAATTTTCATTTTACATAAAAAGCCGATTTGAAAAAGCTGCTAATATTTGTTAAGTTTGTTTTTTCTGACACTTGTATTAAAGTTTGGTTACCATGAAAATTTTTATTTTTTAAAAATTTGTCTATTTTAAGAATTTTATTCAACATTCAAAGTTTTATTGTGTTACAATTTATTTGGCTTCACTGCACTATTCTTTGGAATTTATTTTTTCCATTATCTTCATTGCATTTATGTATGGGGAGTTTTCCATAATTTTATATTGTGTTTTTAACAACTTAGTACAAATAGTTTCCAGTCGACAGTCTACTTCAGTAAAGTTTTGTTTTTCATCTGAAATTTTGATTAGAAATTTTTACAGTTACAACTATTCTTCAAATGAACAGATAAGATACACAAATATTAAATTTTATGTTAAGATCAAACACTTCTAGTTAAAAGAGTCAACTTTTGAAATCATATCCAAAAAACAATTTTTATCTTGAAATTTTTAAAATTAAAAAACTATATAGAGTTAGAAAAGAATTTTGATTACATTTTAAATATAATGGTATGGATGCGTAAAAAGTATTATTGTTCTAATACTTTTCTATTTAATAAGTTTCACATATCTAAAAAGTTTTTATTGTTAAACTTCGAGATGCTGTTTCAGTCTTGACCAATTACTTTTGCACAATATCAAAAGTTTGATACCAGGAGTAGGAGATTTTTTGTTTTGAACAAAAATGACATGTTTTAAGATACAATTACATTTCAAGCAATCTGTTGGAAAAACACATATTTTCTAACCATCAATGTTTGCAAAACTTTGAAGGAAATTTAATGCCTAGGCCAAGGCCATCAAAGTCATCCCTATGAGCGAGTGAGTCCTTAAATAGTCTGTAAACTGTACTTGCTTTTACCTTTATTTCTGAAAATGAAGAACATGCATGGTATAAGTGTTGTGTGGAATGTGTATAGCTGCAGCTCCCGACATTTACAATATTGGAATGATTTTCACTTTTTTAAAAAATCAGCCATTTTAATCAAAAAAGAACAGTTCATATTTGGGCCACCCATTGACAAATGGAGTAAACCACTTGTTCCTAATTCTAAGCACTTCTCATTCACTTTTCCAAACAAAATATCTCCAGTTGAAGGACCTAAAAAATCGGATAAGTAATACGGTGTTTTAACTATCATTATCCCAAAATCTTACACGGTTTTGTCTGTAGATGATTATTTAAGCTTTCATCAAACGGAAGCACATTAGAAACATTAACTTTTTCTTTCAATAAGCTGGAAAATTAAGGTGCAATTCCAAAAACTGTTAAAAAAAGCACAACTGAATTGCTTTGCACTGTCTGAAAACATTGCTTGAAAAAGACAATTCATATTGCTACGAGAACTGTAGGCGAGTCCACTGTTTAAAACTTAAGGGCCCACAGAATTTCAGAATTTAAAACTTCTTTTGAAGAAACTCTTGAATCAAAAATTTCAGAGCATGCTTTGGGTTTACATTCTTTAACAGGATCAGCAGATATAGCTTGTTCTAACAAATATATATGCTTTTTCTCTTTCATATGGGATTTAATTGCCAATTCACTCATATTTGAAATACAGAAGTCTTTCTTGCAAAACAGAATATGGGCATGTTTTTTTTTCTTAACCACATAAAAACCAATCTTTGTATGGCTTTTCCAGAGTTCACTGGTCATTGCAATGACCAGTGAACTCTGAAACCAGGCATATTAAATAATTTTTATTTTGGTCTTTAATTCATTAATAAACAAATTTATCCCGATTCAATTAAATTATATGCAATTTTCATCAAGGGAGACATGGAAAGCATGTTTAAACTCCAAAATTTTATATTTAAATATTAATATTCAAAAAATTTTGTACAACATAAGGAAAACAGCAGCAAATAGAAAAAGAATCAATAAAACTTGCCGGTCTTAATTGCACAACATATTGATTTTGTTTAGTGATTACTTCACATAATGCTTCATTTCACTTTACATAAATCTAAATACTACTAAACCGAATATTGAAAATATTGTAGTTTATTGAAAATAATAAAAAATATTTTTTATAAAAAAAATAAATTCATCAAGGTAAGAAAAAATTCCAGGAAATTTTATGATTTTCAAATAGTCAAGACAAAACAGTTTCTTGCAGAAAACAATTTTTAATTTAATTAATATTCAATTTGTAGAAAAAATTAATTCAGTAAAATAAAAATATTGTAAAACATAATAATGTGATCATACACATTTATACACAGATTATGAAAATTTTAATACACAAGTTTTTATTGTTAAATTTATAGGTGCTGTTTTGTCTTAATAAGTGTTCAGCAATATAGAAACGTTATCTACTTTTTAATATCTATGATAAAAAGACCATGTATTCACAATTTGTAGGTAGTAAATGTTTAATTTTTTACTAATTTCTTTTTACTTAATGTTTTATTTAATGTTTACTTTTTTACTTAATGTTTACTTTTTGTTAATTTCAACATAATGTGATTTTCATCACATAACAATAGTTTGTAAGTTTTGCTAAAATTTTAAGTATTGCTTGAAAGAATAACAAATCTGGCACTTGTGTTTACTTTTCAAAATGGAGTGAAAAATAATAATTTTCAAGCTTGACAATTTTTTTACTCATGAAAGATGCAACAATACAAGTTAAAATGAAAAACATTTGTATTTATAGCAATAATATAAAATAGTTTCCATCTTATTAAGTAATTCAAAATAAAATCCATTGTTATCATTAAGAGCTACATATAATGGAGACAAACCTTAAGCCAAGATAGGACCTATCTTGACTGCCTAAATTGGACCAATTTAGGATTGGCCCAATGCAGGCCACCAAGACTGGTCCTGGACAAAGCCACGATTAGCCAATAGAGGGAACAGATAATAGGTTTGAGGAAAATTTGCTTGAATTAGAATCATTAGTTAGTAGTATTAGTTAGAAATTTGTAAGAAATATAACAGACTGAGTTTTATATTGAATACACAAAGAGTGCAATTATATGAAGCAATAACAGTTTTTAGGAAGATATATTTATTTAAAATTATGAACTTACATTTTATATGCTTTTTTTAGGCTCATTTTCTTCAATATCTGATTTAGAATCAGTACATTTTCTTTTTCTAAAATCAAAGTACAAAGTTAAAATAAAAATTCGGACCATGATAAAATATAAAAATAGTTTATAATTTTAAATAAAACACTAAAAACTAGAAGTTCTAATTTCTTATAAATTACCCAATAGTTTTAGCCTGGTTTGTTAACAATTCATAATTAAAATAACAAATCTCAAAACATATTTAATGTCAAAAGTGTTTCAAAATTCATTAGAGAAAATAAAATCATTGGAGGCCAATTCAGAAAGAGGACACATGAGAAAAGCTGTTCACAAATAAATGCATTTAATTTATTATTAAAAGCTGCAGGAGCTGATCATTCAAAAGCTGATTTTTTCCATATATTGATACCATAATTACAATTTACTGACAAAATGTTGAGATATTTTATCTCATAACATCCCCAATTTTTTTTGTCGTGAAAGGTTAAAAATGCACTACGTTTGCACGTTATCACTTTTACAATCACTTGCATCTCTTTAGCCTATATACTTTGATACAACCTACTGACCATTTAGTTATAAGCACTTTGTCTGGTATCAATAAATGACATATCAATTAGAAAAAATAATGAATACTTCATTTAATATTGAGAAATTGAACAAAATAATATTCCATTTAATGATAAAAAAATGGACTAATAAATTTCATTGGAATTTATATGATAGATTACAAAAAGAATTCTCCAATTTTGGAAATAATTGTTTTAGATAAATACTCATACTTTTAACAATTTAATTTCATTCTTTTAAAAGTGACAGATTAAGTCACTTTTACAGATTAAGTCAACTGCTATTTTATTTAAGAAATACTTCAATAACTTTCTAAGTTTTCCAATTTAAAAATGTACTTCTAAATTTGCAAACTTAACTTTGGAAATAATGTTAAATTAGAGAGCCAAGCTCACTTGCTTTTGCAGGTCGTAGATTTCAATAGAAAATACACAACTAGCCATGATGAAAAAATTGCTAATTTTAATTATTCTTAGCCTTACTCAGCTCTTTCTTTCAAACAAAATGATGTCTCACGTATATAACAAAAACAAATGGAATGAGGTGTTGAGAGCTTGAAAACTGCAAGGAAAAAAAAGAAAAGGAAAAAATACCTACTAAGAATTATTTGTTGAAAATTAAAAATTCTTTTACCCATTAAAGGAAAAACTTTACCCAGTGAAAGGAATATTTAGTTTATTAAATAATGATTAAAATTGCATAATACTTTCGTTAAGAACTCTTAAATTAAGGATGTTTATACTTTTTATGGAATAATCCAGTATGTCTGGACATGATGCCAGAAGAGCATTTGCTACAAAGTTTTTTCCAAATAACTGTACATGATACTTCTCCTGCATGCAAATAGTTTTGTTGGTGAATATCTGTGTGGATTCTGTGCTGGAAAATTCACAGTGGAACATATTTTTGGTCTTTAACAATTAATGGGTAAATGTCATGACTTAAATATTTTCATAGTTCATTCATTGACATTCATGTTGATAAGGGAGTAAAACAGGGGTATGCTCTTTCTTGCCTTTTGTTTAAAATCGTTCTTGAAAGAGTCATCAGGAAATCTGGTATCAATACCAGGAACAGTATCTTCGAAAAATCTGTTCAAGTGTTGGCATTTGCAGATGACATTGCACTGATAGCCAGAAGTAAAAAATACTTAATAGAAGCCCTTGAGGCTATTGAGAGGAAGGCCAGGCCGGCAGGGCTTATTGTTAATCAAGTTAAAACTAAATATTTCCCTGTAACTAGAACCCAATTTACCCAAACTCATCTACTCATTGGTGATTATAAATTTGAAACAGTTGATGAATTTATCTTGGTTCAATGGTTAACAGAAATGACATTCTCCCAGAGGTAAGAAGACGTTTAACTGCAGCTAACAAAGCCTTTTTTGGCATGAGACATTTATTAAAAACTAAATTTTTATCACGAAAAACAAGTTACAGATCTATAGAACGCTTATCCGTCCCGTTTTGACCTTTGCCTCAGAAACTTGGACTTTGACTGTAAGAGAGGAGAGGCTGTTGGGGCTATTTGAACGCAAGATTTGAAGAAGTATCTTTGGAGGTACGAAAGAAAACGGTGTCTGGCGCAGAAGATACAATACAGAAATCTATCGAATGTACAAGGAGCCAGACGTTGTGCATCACATTAAAGTAAGCCGTCTCAATTGGGTTGGACATGTTATTAGAATGAAGGACAATAAAACACTAAGGGAAATTTTTTTTACAAAACCCATCAGCGTAAGAAGAGGAAGACCAAAGCTGAGATGGGTGGATGCAGTTGAAGAAGACATTAGGGTCCTAGGAACAAAAAATTGGAGGAGTTTGGCTACCAGTGGGGGTGGCTGGAAGAAACTTGTTCAGAAGGCCTTGACCCATCCAGGGCTATCGCACCATGAATGATGATGAAACGCAATTGAAAAAGTACTTCAAAAAATATATAGTTGAATCCAAGTTAAAATTTTAAAAAAATTTTCACAAGCTATTCCACTCTTGGGAGTAATAAATTGTAAATTTTACAGCAAAATAAAAAATTCTTTCACTACTAATGAATATAAATGAAGATAATATTTAAAGTTTATTCACACACACGCACAACTTGTGAAATAAAAATAAGAAAAACTATATAATTTATCATACATAAAAATAGCATATCAAAATCTGTTAAGTGACAACAATCTAATCCATACTTCGCAGATTTTTCATTTAGTTTATATAAACTTGACAGTCCACTACGTAGAGGAAATGAGAAATTTGTGATTTTGATGGAACTATTCTAAGTGTTAACAGCGCAAATGTTATGGTAAATACGTATGCTCTTGTTTCTGCCAAATAAAGCTCACGTTTCAATCGTAGTCAAATTCCACCCTTGAATAACCTCTTTTTTCGATGCCTTATCATACAAAGTGTTTGCAAGTATGACTTTTCTCTGAACAGGAAATAAACTGACTAACTATTCAAACAGTTATTTATTTCAATTTAATTTTTTTTACACGAACTGCAATATATGCTGTTGCTGACCGTTTAACAAACCTCTTAACACATGCTTCAAGATATTATCTTATTATTTGAAGTCAGAGTCCACAGTGAACTTTATATCAAAAACAGTGTATTTTACTCTAAACTACAACATAACCAAAAAAAATATTTCTTTATATCATGTGAAGAGATATTAAAATAATTATTGCTTTTCTACATATTAAATTGAAAAAAAAATTACATTTTGTAGGAAAATTGGAAATTGGTGTCTCTTAATCATAACAAATGTTGTTACAGTTGAAAATTTTCAGCTATTTGTGTTGGTTCAGCTGCATCACCAACGCAAGCTGAAAACTAATTGCGCCGAAGTCCACCAACGGAAGGAGTCGTCTGCTTGTGCATCTTTCAAACTGAGAATTTAGGAAAAATTTTAATCACAAGCAATAAATATGGCTTACTACCTGTAATGTTTGTACCTAAAAGAAATGAAAGGAGATACTTTCTAATACTTTATAAAGTTACTTGGATAGTATGTTATTTATGACAACTAAAAGAAAATGACTTAAAAATGGTGCATTTTTCTTAGTATATTTGCAGTTAGTTTTGAAGATCTTTTGAGCAGTTTTACTTTTTACTTTTAAAATAATGTACGAAAAAATAAATATTAAATTTTTAAACACACTAATGAAAACCTGAGGAAAATCAGACAAAAAAATTTATTTTTAAAGTAATTAAACTTATTTGCTTTCCTTAAAAAATTTATATTAACATTCATAATAATACAAAACTTTTTTGTTTTCATTTATTTCAATACAATTCCAAATTAAAATATTCTACAACTGCAATCAGTTAAAGCAATTGAAAATAATCCTATTTTTGAAGAAGTAGACGAAAATGGGAGAAAAAAACATTTGACAAAAATCAAACTGCCACTGATATGTGAAAAGGAGGCGCTATGGGAGACTTTAAAAAAGTACAGATTTAATTATAAATTGCAACAATTCTACTAAAATATCGAGAGGGAAAATTCCATAGGGCCAATTGTTTGAATAAATGTCAGCACTTTTCAAAAAAAAAAAAAAAAGTCAACGATTGGAAAAAAAAAAGTTTTTTAGTTGCATTTATCTCTCTTCCTTCTTTAATGCCGAGGAAGAGGCGGACTCGAGCCTTCTGCTCAACAATCCTAAAGTTTAATTAAGAGTCTCGTTCGTCTTATCTGCAGTGGTTTAGAATCAACTTTAAACTGCATGTATCAGTCTTTATTAGTCTTCGAATGCAAACAATGATCAGAGAGTGATATTCGTTCATTTGTAAAACAAAATTTTGAATTTCATTATGTACTTGATGTTCCCCAAGCACAATTTTATCTCAGCAACCTACTTATGAATGGATTATTTTTATTTCTTTGTCATTTTCTTATGTTTGTGATTTATGAAATTTGGCGGAGCGATTGTAAGATGTTTAATATTTTATTGCATTTAATTTCTCATCTCTTTTCTGTGTATACTTTGACTCAATATTAGTTTCGTTCAAACTTTTAGGAAATGTATAAATGTTATTAAAATTTTATTCAATTTAAATAATCACTTCCTGCATATTCCATACAAATAGGGTGTGCTTTCAATTATGAAACTCCTTTCACGTAAATATGTGTTCTTCATGTATCATTGTATGCTTTAATTCAAGCAGCAATGTTAAAGTTCAAAAATATATGAAAAGAAATATAGAAAAGAAGTTTCTGACAGTACGTTGTGAAAGGGCTTGAGACTGCCGTAACGTCCACCGCGTAACTTTCTCGCGAAAGGACATTTTACAATTGTATAAGCGAATCGGAAAATTCCCAAGCACTCACCTGGATGGATAAAAATATAGAAAGAAAAAGCTCAGCCATTGTAGAACATCTACCATTCATCAGCAATGGATGGGATTGAACCAAAGACTTTTTGCTCTGAAGAGAGGTGTTCCACCACTAGTCCATTGTGAGCCTTAACGAAAGAGCTTTAGACACCGTTCAGATTACAGCCTGGTTGACGAAGGCAATTGTAAATCATCTAAGCTAAATTCCACCGCAATAGAACGAAAGCACTTCGTCACACGTAGTGAAATGCCTTAAAAATCGCTGGCAATTTTATAACAACTTAACGTGCACCGCGTCATTACCTTCAAGAGAGGATTTTAATAGATAATGGGTCGTATTTACATCTCGCAAGGGAGATAAACCGGAAAACTCTCAAGCTCACGCCTTGATTTTACTGCATGCAAAAAACAGAATTGTCATACCCATTTCCCGTTAATTAATAGTGACTAGAATTGAACCTGAAACCCTTCACTCGAAAGAGTTGCACCATATCATTAGACCATGGTGAGCTCAAGTCAAGGAACTTTTGACCCTGCGTTGTGGATTACACTGCAGCCCACCGAGCAGCTGACATTTCATACAAAGTGAAACGTGTTCAGAAGGGAAGAAACATGGAAAACTTGCTTGATATTCCTTAAAACTAATTAATTTGCTGAAAATGACTCTCAACTCCACTTCCTGCAGGGTCCTCATCCCAGGAACGCTCTCTAGAGATTTTCTCGTTGAAAAGTAAATTGGAGTAAAATAAGAGGATGGAGTAAGTTTTCGTTGGGAGTAAAATAAGAGGATGCTCTCAAATGCCTTCGATTTAAAATCACTCAGGAAAGAGCAATCGTCATCAGAAAATCTTTTGTCAATACCAGGAGTAATATCTTTGGAATAACTATTAAGGAAATTTTCTCAGCAAAACTCATCCGTACAAGAGGAAGACATAAGCTGAAGTGGGTGGATGCAGTCGAGAAAGACTGTAGGGTCCTAGGGACTACAAATTGGAGGAATTTGGCTACCAATACAGGTGTGACTGAAGGAAAATTGTTCAGAAGGCCTTTGGCCATCCTGGGCTGGCACACATTGAATGATAATAATTTTCCTTTCTAATATTTTGATAAAAAAAATTAATAAAATTGAAAGTTATTATTTAACAATGATGCACTTATTTTTTATCAAAAATACAAGAAAAAAATTAACTACAAAAAAAGATCTTTGAAATTTACAATAAAAAATTCTTATAAAACATTCTACTACCAATTGAAAGAAATATTTATTTTTATGAAATAATATTAAAATTAGTTTTTTTTTATACAGGACACTTAAATACAGGAAAAATATCCATCATATTCAAATAAATAACTAAATCAATATTTTGATTAGCAAATGAAATATACAATATTTTAAAAACTATTGAAATGTAAAAATTATTTCAGTCTTCTTCAATTATCATTACTTCAAAAAAGCACCTTTGTTTTACAATTTATGTACAATACATTAGTAACACAAAATGACTTTAATCCAATGGTTAAACATTTGAAGATTATTTAACGGTCAAAAAAATCGGATTGCGACTATTTTGATGAATTGAAAGAACTAATAGCTCTCTTAACCCACTATTGCTATGAAAAACTTTATGAACGAAGAGATAAAAACCTATATTAAAATGGATAAAATTGTCTCGATAACTTAAAAATTCAAAATTAAGATAAAATCATATCAACAAAATTTATAATGTTGATATAAAAATATGATGCCCCTAAAAATGTATGATTGAAATTTTTAAAAAATTTAGCCTCTAATAACCAAAAATGAATGGTTGAACTTTTTTTTTTTAAAAAAAAAACTAAGCCTTTAAAAATAAGACAATTTGAGAAAGTATATTATTTCATGTACACATTGTAAATTTTATCCCATATATTTTAAAATATATTCTTTTATGTATCACTTACTAATAAATAAAATCAAATTTTAAAAAATATGGTTATACTTATTGGTTGTTTCTTAAAAGCGCATCAGTTATACAAGTTCTTTATTATACATACATCATATTTAACTTATTTATTTAAAATCAGTGTTTTTCTTAATCCTTAGAAATAAAATTTTGAAACACAAAGCAAAAACACATTACACATAAATTAAAAAAAATTTCATTTTAACTGTTTATTTAAAATCAGTATTTTTTAAACTTAAGAAATAAAATTTTATGTTAAGTCAATTAAAAATATTACACAAAAGTTTAAAAAAAAATTAAGATCCTTCGTCAAGTTCTCCACGAAACTAGAGCCTAACAGTTTTCAGGTTGAAAGGTTATGCATTCGACTCCAACTGTAGTAGTACAATGGAGTGGGTGTTTAGCTTCCCCATGAACAATTGATGGTGTGAATGCTTTGAATTTTTCAGTACTTTCGACCTTCTGACATTAGAATATGACCCACTCTGTAAGAGAAGTCCTATGTGAAGGCAATTTACACAGTTGGCAATCAAATAAATAGCCTCAAGCCATCAGGCTGTCCATTACACAACTTAAAATTCCGAAGGAAACTATTCATCAGTAGAACTTCTCACCTACTATGAATATATATTTGACATAAATTTAATAGAAAATTCTTTGATTAAAACCTTAAAAAGAATATAGGATAGAAAATTACTGTAATGATCAAGAGATATGAATAAATATATCAGTAATACTGTTAACATACCTGCCAATCTTGAAGGAAAGAAATCAGTAGATTATAGTAATTTTGAGAGAAAAAAAATCAGGAGACACTTACTAGGGACATGCTTAAAACGGTAGTACCGCAAAGAGAATTTCTCTCTTTAGATTATATATTTTAAGAATGATTTATGCTAAACATATTTTGTGAATCTTACTATTTAAATAAAATGTCCATCAACCTCATAAAGGAACTATTAAAACAATATTTATCTCCCAATGTTTATTTTATAAGGCTACTTTTACTACTCTAGTGCAATTTATAAATTTATAAAATTACATAAAATACATTACTAAATAAATTTAATCAGTAACAAATATTTTGCTAATTAAATAACAAATAACTAGTAATATTCCTACCTAACTGAACTGCTTAGGGTAACAGACACCTGGTGTCTGCTCTGAATGTTAATTATGACTGCCAACTCTTAGGATGTTTTTGGCGCCCAAGCAGTTAAATCATCATCGTACCAGAGGACAGATGGTATTCGAAACTCAGAAGAGCACATTTTCATTATATTATAATATCATAACATAACAAAGGCGTAGCGACGGGGTGCAAGGGGGGCTACCATGCCCGGGCGTAGCATACAGAGGGTCTCCAAATCATTTCAAAGCTAAACAAAAATTTTCAGACAATTTCTATCTTTGTGTATCATAATATCAATTTTATTTGGAGAAATAAACTTTTCATTTTATAATTATTGTGTCATGTCCCGGAATAATAAAAAATACTCCAGAGGGAGGAATCAGATTTGGAAAAGAAAAGAAGTTGCTAATGAAAAATGAGGAACAGCTGCAGGAGCTTGTCATAACTGAAATTCTTACTCTTATATTTCTTTATTAATAATAATTTTGCATGGTTTAATTCCTTTTAAAATTTGTGATCTTTTAACTATGCTTTCGATTTTCATTTCTTAACTAGTTAGATTATTGATTTTCATTCTTTTAATCCTTTCCTTTTTAAGTTTCATACTTTGCTCAAAGTTTGTGATACTATTTTTTTTGTAATACAAATCTTGTAAATGTGTAAATAACGAAAATATCCTAATTTTTTTTTCATATAAAATTTCTGGAATATTAGATTAGTCAGATCCATTTTTATGCATATGAGACGTTTTCATTTTAGTATAAAATTATTTACTAAATTATTCCTGTTAATGTTATATGGTAATTTTTGGATCTATTAACTTAGGGAGATTATACAGAAGAGTAAGCCCATGAAAGACACCTATTTAATTTGGTGAATACGCCAAATTGATATCAAATTGATCAAATATGACTCAATTGTTATACAAGTTATTTAAGTCAAGTCATATACTATAAAAAAGTCATAACAATAATATTAACAAATCAAATAAGTTTGTTTTACTCAATATAAAAAAATAAAAACGTTCAATGAATATTATTTTCTATGGACCATTCTGGATGTTATAATTATCAAAGCTTAAAAGTTTTTTGTCGAAACTTCAGTGTTTTGAAATATTATTTGTCGTGCTATTTTCTAATTTCTCATAACAGATTAAATTATTTTATTTAACAAGCAGTACTTCACTAATATTTTTGATACACTTTTATGATAAAAATGTGAAAATTTAATCTTATTTTGATTATAATAACGTAATTAATAATAATGCGCAAAAACAGAAAATTTTTCATATAACTGAAATATTATTAATAGAAGCTTGTAAAAATTAAAATGCACTATTAATAACAGAAAAGTCCGATTTTAATTAAGTTATCAAGAAGCAATATAGAAAGATCAGTTTTAGTTATTGAGACTTAGTGAAATTTTATTATTCATTGTCCCAAAATAAAAAATAAAACCCTTGTATATTTTCTCTCAGGCTTTTACTGTTGTAGCCATTCAGTCTAGTATCGCGTTACATTCGTGAGAAAATTCCTGTGGAAACGTGTTTCATATTAGCGGGTTCCCTTTGTCAAAAATATTGTGTCCAGCACCAGACTGACCTTCAAAGAAAGGGGGGAAATTTTCCATAAAATAGCACTACAGTATGCCACGTAGGGAATCGTCTTCCTGGGATAGAAATGGAGGGAATCGAGAACTAATTATCTCCAATTTCTAGGAAAACACAAACCTTATTTCCTTCTTATTGTTCACAAGGTTTGTACTTAGTTTCTTCCAAAACACATCGCTTCATGGGAACTTGTGAAAATCTGGAGTTCTGACATTTTTAAAATATTATCGCCGTAAGTTATACTTATTTTTGTGAATAAGTTATACTTATTTTTGTGAATAAGTATAACTTATAATTTTGTGAATAAGTATAACTTATAATTTTGTGAATAAGTATAACTTACTTATTATATAAGTATAACTTAACTTACTTATACATAGTTTGTCTACTATGTATTCTTTCAATTTGAATATTTATTTTATATTTTTGCTAGTATAAATATTTGCTACCATATACTTGCAAAGTACTGAAAATTAAATATTAAATTACTTATTAGTTAAAACTATTCATTTAAAAGTACTTTACTTAATGTTTAAATGTTTTCATTTGGGGGAAATAATTTTTATTTGACTCGTAATTTTGTTGGCTTTACATTAGCACCTTATATGAAAAAAATTCTTTTTTCAAATGGTATAAATTAAAAAGCAATGAATGTTTTTCCTTTTTAAATGTTTTTTTTTCTTTTCTGTATGCTTAAACAAACTTTATCTTCTTTAATAACGTAACAACCTATTACAGGTCTTACTGCCTTTACAGCATGCCTTAAATATACAGAATATATTTCTTAATTAATTAGTTTAATTTATACAAATTTAAATAAATATTTTAACTTCAAAAATTCGTTCAAGAAATTCATAAAGAAATCGTACATATTTCTCATTTTACATTGTAAAAATAATATCGTCTTTAAATGATATAAATTTATTGAAAAAGAAAAAAAACTTCCTGCCATTGCATGAGCAGCACTTCCAAAATGAATCTTAATAGATATGAATTTTAATAAAAATTACTCATTTTAATAATAAAATATATTATAATATCTTAAAAAAACAGTTTGATTAAATGCCTTAAAAATACGAAGAAAATTTTGAGTACTACGATAACTGAAAAAATATCTTTAAATAAAATTAAAAATATAACAGTCAAAATATATTTTTATCTCAGCACTTGTAATTCTTGATAATAATTCTAATCAATGGAAAACTTGAAAGAACAAAATTGAGTGCATCAGTTCGGAAAAAATATATATAATTTTTAATAACATAATATATATTGTTTGGTTGAAAATTTCTGATTATATTAAATATACATAATTTTACTTAAATTTGTGTGTTTTGATTTTTGATTTAAGAAATTTTTTGCAAAATAGTTTTATTGTCTATATTTGCGTTTCGTTGCTTATCTGAAATTTGCATTGATAATGATGCTGGCCGGATTTAGTTATCTAAATAAAATCAGATGAAAACTTATTATCAAAGATCTTCTAATTTTAGTATATAAAAAATTGGTTCTATGGTAAAAAATGAAATATTATAAATTAACAATATTACGTTTTGTGATTTAAATTTTTTACATTAAAAATAATTTTGGTTTACATTAATGGTCTGAATGATATAATTTAAAAAGCTATTTTAAATGCGAAATTTCCTATAAAGTTGCTGTTTTTCACTGGAATCTTTTTGAAATTAAATAAAATGAAATAAAAGTCAAAGTTTCAGTTTAATCTGTGGTAAATGAAATGTTTAGAAAAATATCATTGTGAAAAATCAGGTAAGTTGATAGTAAATTTGGGGTGTAATGTCTTACCCAATTATTATTTTACAATAAATAGCTAAAGTTTGTGAAGTTAGTAATAGTACAGAATTTTTGAAAATTTGTTAGGATAAGTTATAGAATATGTGTTCAATACATAATGATCAACTATTCGTAGTGTGTTTCATAACTAAGATGATGCACAATTAATAGGGAATAAAAATTTTTAATTGCTTCATTTGGTTAACAAGCTAGAAAAAATAAATTTTGGATATTTAAGACATTTTTATGAATATGTTAAATTATAATCAATTTTCTTAAAAGTTAAAATTTAATTGATAAATAAACATTCAGACTTCAAATTTATAATATCCGGATCAAGGGCTACAGTGCCCATATCCGTTTTCCTAAACGAGGGCTCTAGGGTGCGAAGCATATATCCCGGTTTGGCAGTCACCCCAAAGTGAAATCCCCGGTGTTTAGCTCCCAAGGATGATTGGTCTTCAGTTAAACGAGCCACTGAAAGGATGAAAAATATAGCGGACCTAGCTTGAGAATCGAACTTATGACCTCTGCCTTGGGATCGCTGAGTCACCGTGTTTAACAAATGTAAAAGTTTGGAGTAAATTTTATCATACAGATTTCCATGGAACAGAAGTCTATAGAGAAATGTGGTACTGAATGACACTACACAGCATTAGAAAAGAAATTAAACTTAAAACTGCATTAGAACTTCCAACATGATTTACCTCATACGGTGAAGATAGAGAGAAGAAGAGGTTGCCATTCAAATATTTTTAACTATTTCTGTATCATTTGCAAGCGGTGAACTTTCATTGAGCAAAAGTTAATTTTGACTTATTTATGATCCACCATGAGTCAAAACCATCTAAGTTTTTATCTTAAGTATAGAAGATTTAACATTCTTTAATATAGAAAAATTTTTGAAATGATCAACTTTGATAACGTAATTAATCAATTCGCTTCAGCAAAGACAAGAAAATTGTGAATAGTGTATTATATATTAGATTGCAATCTAATATATCTGCTTATATCTATGATACGCAATGAATTATTTCATGTTTAAAAAAATTTTATGTTTTTTAAAATAATTGTAATATATAATCACACACAATAATATCTTTTCATAATTAATTCTAAAACACATGAGTCCGATTATTCTAATGACACTTTTCCGAATCCAATATAAGTGTTTTTTATAAATTAGAATTGAATTTTGTTTAAATTTAAAGCTTTGTTTACCTAATACATTTTACCTAATACATTTTATTCCCATATTTAAATTGTATTACTATTTATTTCAAAGGGGCGCCAAGAAAGGTATCGTAACCGGGCGCCGATTTGGCTCACTACTCCACTGGTTATCGCATTCTTTCCTCCAAGACCAACGCAATAGAAATTCTTTCATAAAGGATTACCATTTCCGATTTAGAAGGAGGGAGAACGTTACTAATGTGAATAGTGTAGTATATTAGATTGCAAATATATCTATGATCTGCTTATATCTACGATATGTAACTAATTATTTAACGTTTAAAAATATTTCACGTTTCTTATTATACTAGTATCAGAATATAAAATCAATTATATCTTTTAATAATTAATTATAAATTACATGAATCCGGTTATTCTAATGACACTTTTCCGAATTCAATACAAGTGTTTTTTTTTAATAAGAATTAAATTTTGTTAAAATTTAAAACTGAGCTTGATACTTTAAATTAATATATTTTCGATTATTTTATAGTCGGTACAACATTCTGAAATTATTTATATTGTATTCTTATTACACTCTATTTATTATAATGTATATATAATACATTATTTAATATCTTTTATTTAATACATTTTTATATCGTATTTTATATTCAAGGGAGCACCAAAAAAGGTATCGTACCCAGGCACCAATTATACTCACTACGCCCACTGCATTATAATAATTTTATCAATATGCCATCTGTTGACTATAAGTTGTTCTTATGCTTCTCACTGACATTGCCAAAAATCAGAAGATTTTCACACATTCAGGATATTGAATCGGGGAATGGAAAACCGGAAGATAAGAAATTGGGTTTTTCCCAATAAAATCAATAGAATTGTCAGCTATGTGTTAAGTATAAAATTTTAATTAGAAAATCAATGGTTGTCAGTTTTAAAGAAATATTGTTTTTCACGACGCAAATTGACATCCAATATAAGGAATTTACTTAAGTTTTACATATTCTAATTTAAACTAAATTGAGTATTTCACAACATCTATTAAAACTTCCAAATTTTATTTCAATATTGCAGAATTAAATGGTTAAAAATGTAAAGGTTCAAAATATTTTAAGTACAATGTGTACTTACTACTTTCTAGGGCTTTATTTTCATCCATACTTTCTAAGGCTTTCTTTTCATCCAAGGCTTCCTTCCTTGCTTTAATTTCCAAGAGCAGTTTTTCCATGATTCTAAAGTAAAAAAAATATTCAAGAACTTTTCGACACATTTTCTCACAGTAATTTCATTCAATAAGAATATCAAGAATTTAAATCAAAAAAATTCTGAAAATTAAATATTAATGATTTTTTAAATTACGAGGATATATTTTTTAATACTTGAAATTTGAGAAAAATAATTGTTATAAGTACTTTTTTTCTATTCTTTCATATATCTAACATTTATTTAGAAAAACATTAAATAAATTTGTAATAATTAAAAATATTATGACATAAAAGAAGTTTTTACATGGTAAGATTCTCAATTTTTTGTTAGAAATTTAAAGCATACTTATAATTCAAAATTAGTATTCCAAATTTTAATGTTAATTCTCAATACTATGATACTGTTTTCAATATTAAATTCATAGGTCTTAACAAAACAAATATACTGTACAATTGCCCAGACTTGGTTGATTTTTTTTAGTATAGTTTATTATTAATCAAGTTGAGCAGAAAAACATATTCAAGCAGAAAAAAATAATTATTTAAATATTGAATACACTATCTTATTTTATAATAGAAAACTGTTTTACTTGCTTATATTCATATATATTTTAAGGAAATGTGAAATGATTATTGCATAATTTGAACTAATTAATTTATTTGGATGTCTATTCCATTTTCTTTTATTTTTCTATTTCTGTTATTTTTCAATATTTTATCAAATTAAACATTTTTTATACTATCTAGTTTTAATTTTTCTTGCTTTAATTAATAAAGATTGTACCTTGTTTTTAATAATAAAGATTGAGAAAACAAAACTAAGTTTAAATATTCCATATTTCTGGTCATACATTTTAACTCAATAGTGACTTTAGTGTTACAGATATTTTGGTATACTACAGTTTCAATATTATTTCTTTTAAAAGAAATGTTAGTCAAAACATAAATTTAACATTATAAATTACAACTCATGACAATCACGTTACATAATGCTTTAAGATGATACTTTTATTTTATATGCAATATTTCAAATGTATATTAATAGAAATTAAAATGTAACATGTAGTAAACTTATTAAATTTTTTCCCAATGTACAATATAAAAGTATAAATTAAGTGAATTTGAGTGGTAATAAACATTATTAAATATGGAAAACGCATCAATTTTACGAATGTACAGGCAAGCGCTCTTTAATAAAACTGAGTACCAGAGTTCACAGCGACGCGTAGGTATTGGAATTTGATTAGCTACCGAGAATGGCCGCCAATCCGTATAAGAAATCGGGGTTTTCCCCGATTTCAAATTGTTGAGCCAACACTTAATAAGAAATAAATTACACCAACGAAGAAAAAAATCGGATTCATCTCCGATTTCAAATAGTTTAACTAACGGCATATAAGATAACAAAATTAACAGTATTTAATAATTAATTATACATTTTAATTAAAATTTATTAATAATATTGATAAATAATAAGTCGGATTTTCCTTATGCGGTAAATATGTTGATCACGATATATATATGGAGCATAATATATATTAAATGTCAAATAAAAACCATTGGCAAGTTGCAATAATAAAATGCAATTTAAAATATATTAAGAATTCTAAAAATAGCGGAAGATTATAAAAATTTTAATTATATCTAGAGTGTAGCTAAAGTCTGTAAGGAAAAATGACTAAAACTTACCAAAGAAATGAATGAAAATAGTCAACTAATAGTAATTGTGAGACAATACAGCGCAAATACAACAGTTTCTAACAAAGTACTACGTAGTTTCTAACAAAGTACTAAAGTCTACTCAGTTTCTAACAAAGTAAAACGTGACAGATAGAAGCTAGATATAATCATAAAATGAAGTAGCTTGCGGGTTGGCAGTTATTTTGAGGACCGTGGACTGGCAAATTTCATTGGCTAGCTGATGTTGGATGGCCTTGATTCTGATTGGCGTATTCGACAGAATGATTTAAGAGGCTGGGCATCTTAAAATTTCGGAATAGAGAAAAACTTTTTATTTACTAAAATTCTGAATTAAATTTTTAAATTAAATGAAAAACAAATTATAGATTCAAAGTATTTAAGAGCTTAAAAGAAGTTAATTAAGTGGATTTAATTTATAACATTGTATATATATATATATATATATATATATATATATATATATATATATATATATATATATATATATATATATATATATATATATATGAATATTATATATACATATATACGGAAGATTTATGATGGAATCATTGTAGGTTCTTTCTGGGTTTTTATACATATTAAATATTATGTTGGCAAAATATTGGATATATACTCAACATATTAATTTTTTATGTAAGAAATTAACTCATTTATTTAATACGCAATGTATTGTCAATTAAATCTGATTTTAACTAAAATTATTAATTTCCAAAAAAGGAAATTTTATAAAACTGAAATATCATCCATGAAAACTTGTCAAAATGTAATTAAAATACAAATAAAAAAATTTTCCTTAGAAGTCCTTGAAATCTGCATCTTTAATAATCAATATGCCCAAAACCTACAAAAAATTTTGTTTCGTATGAAATTAAAATATGTGTAAAGTATCTTTCACATATGTATGAATATTTAATAAATTACTTTTAAAATTACTATTGTTATAAATATATATAATATGTCATATTTTATATTTTGTTAATTGAAACTTCTCTCAGACAAAATAAATAAATGGGGATAGGATTTTACTTCTCTCAGACAAAATAAATAAATGGGGATAGGATTTTAGACTCGTGAATTTTATCAAATTAATGAGCTGTACCTTAGGATTTATAATTTGAGAAACAACTAGATTATTAGCTTCTCTTTAATTACCATATAATTCACTCATACATTGTCGTGTGCCAGCTAGGCTGGCAATATGGGGTGCGCTGCTCCACTTTTCAACTGAACCATATTTTGGTGTGGAGTTTGACTTCCTCAGTACACACATGCCATAGAGACCCGTTTATAGGGTAGGCAACCATTCACACCTCATTCATACAAGGAAGGGACAAAGACAGGATAGATAGAGAGAAAGTACACATCCATGCCCGAATCGGGATTCGAACCCAGGACCTCCTTATCCGTTGTCAGGCACGCTGACCACAAGACAAGTTGGGCGGCGATTACCATATAATACATGTTATATATCATTATAAAGAAATATTAATATATTAGTTTACTAGGAGATTTTTCATGCATTTATTTAAGCAAAAATATGTTATTACATTCCATAGTTAAGGATTTAATCACTAAAACTGGATTATAGTGAGTCAAAATTTTAGAAATCTTCATTTAAAAAAAAATGCTGCATAAAAAATTTTAATGATTTTTCCTTTAATTTTTTCACTAAATGATTAAACCAAAAGTATGTTTGCTTATGTAGTTTGAATTCTAGGAAAATACATTAAGTTAGTTTCCCTTTCCTTGTTATTCTTTACGTACATAATAAGTTTATGATTACTTGCCAGTATCGATAGTTTAACTTTCAAAAAATTTTGTGTTTAACGAATAACGTTGTTTTGTTTTATAACCATGAACTTCTTCAAAAATTCTAGCTTTTCCAAATATATATTCATTTATAAATAAAATTTTGAAACAAAAAAATTAGCGATTTTATTCCTGTCTACCACATATTCTTTACATTTATTTATTTAATATCGGATTTTAGCCAGTGTTTATATTTATTAACATGCCTGCTTAGTTTTGAAATTTAAAATGAATTCCTTATCACATTAAATTATTTCTTTAAAATCAAAGAATAAAGTTTAAGCTTTTGCGTATATTTTATTTGAATTGTAATGTTTTGCGTCTTTTATATTAGCACTTTATATTAAAAAATTAGTTTTTCAAAAGTTAAAGATCAATGTATTAAATAATTTTTTATATCTCAGCACTCATTACATGTTTCTTGATGATTATGTTTCAACTGGTTATTTCCTTTTGTGTATAATAAAAGCTCATTTTAACTTGAAAGAAGTCATTCGACAGGAATAAAATGAAATCAGGTATAATCATTATTCTGCATTTTAAGAGTAAGTCGATCAATGGCGGAGTGATTAGCGACGAGTTATCACTTGGACGAGTTATCACTTGGAAGCGGTAGGTTCGGTTTGTTTGTTGCTCAACGGTCATTTTTTTCACATGAGGACTAATTAAACCGGGACCTACGGTTTAAAGTGGGTTCCGAACCACTACAAGCATCCCTGCCCAAGGTGGGATCCGAACCCTCGTACTGTTGAACCGAAGGCAAGAACGCTAACCATTCAGCTGCCAGCTCGGCAGCAGTAGGTTCGAATCTTGGTTCCGGAGAGAATGTTCTTTGTGTATGTGTGTGTGTGGGTTTCTCTATCCTGTCACTTTTGGTACAAAGGTGGCACACCCGCTGAGTGCCCAACGGTACAAGTTGCCATCACCTTCCCTCCTTATAGCACTGAATAGACTATATCCGAAAATCAGACGCGCGAGCACATTGAAAAAAAAATAATAAATAAGAAAACATTATAAGAGATTAGAAATGTCCTTGAATGTGTAATAAAATTATAGACGTAAAAAGTATACCATCGCGCAGATGTTTGTTTACTCCTAAAGTGTCGTGTGTGTGTCGGAACTTAAAATTTAAAGGGAATTTCCATACTACTATACACAGCCAAGCCCGCGAAGTATGATTTGAACTTGTGAACCAAAAGGATGAATGCTCATTCGGCTAACAGTTGGGCTATCATTGTGTAAAACATTCACTAAATAATTGAGAATAAAAGCAAGTATAGTAAAGAAATATATTTCAAAATCATAAGGTAATAGAACATTAAAAATTTTTTACTCTGGTAAAATAACCCGCTGAAAGAATTTCTTAACGTGAAACCACGAGTTATGAATTTTAAATTTCTTATCTGTTTGGTTTGTCGCTCATTTTCTGCACAAGTGGTCCTCACTGGACCGAGGCCGAGCTGGCAGCCGAATGGTTAGCGCTCTTGCCTTCGGTTCAACAGTTCGTGGGTTCGAATCCCACCTTGGGCATGGATGTTTGTAGTGGTTCGGAAACAACTTTAAACCGTAAGTCCCGGTCTAATTAGCCCTCGTGTGCAAAAAATGACCGTTGAGCGACAAACAAACCAAACCAAACCATCACTGGACCGAGACCAAGCGTTTAGTCTATAATTCTTGGTGATCATTTCAATCAAAAATTAAAATTTTATCACGATAAAAACGAAGGGAATTAAAAATCAATTGCTACATAATGATGTTGTTAACATCATGGCATGCGTACTCGTAAGTTATTTTTATTTCCATGCACAAATATTTAAGACAGACTAAAACAACTGCATTTGTCGCCATGTAAGATGCGCCTTTGAAATGGAAAACATTGTAATGAATTTACAGTATATTTTAAATATAAAGTAATGTATTGATAAAATTTTATTTACATCTCCTTTGGACGCTTGAAAATACGCAATAAAAATAAAGGGAACCATTTTCCTATTTGCCGTGGTCTTCTATTTGCTCACTTTTGTATATCAATGAATTATCGATGAAACTCAATATTTTTTTCTCTTTTCAATGCTTTTTAGTACACCAAGAGGCTTGTATACTATGTTATAACAGGTTGTTGCACTAGCCTGTTTCCCTGAACCGAAACCCGAGTTGGGCTCCACCAGTTAGATGGAAACAGCCAGGTGAAGTCTTCGTGATTTTGAAGCAGGGACCAAGCAGAAGACACTCAATCCTTGGCCTGCCACCCCTAGAGGTATCATTTCACACAGAGGACATTGCGACCACCACATATTGAATATGCCTCAGCCACCTTAGGTGAATCTTCGGTCAAGCCAGGATTCGAACTCACTACCTTCCGAAATCTACAAGCCAACCAGGCCAACGTGACCACTTATGTTAATGACAATGCCAACGTTGTTTTTGAATCATAACTTGCCAACAAATTTAAGAAAATTGAACAGTAGAAATTTCAGATACAACTTTTAAAGTCGTTCACAAACGCTGGAAAGTTAAGCGAACCCAGCTGTAATCGTAGCATGCATATTCACTGAACTATACGTTACTATAATATTCCCTTTCTCACATTCAGCAAGGAAACAAAACAAAAAACAAAAATCGTCTAACTCCGAATAGGGGAAAATTTCAGAAATAAATGTAATCAAAAACTTATATCGGCGTATTAGATAGACACACCCACACCCATTTTTTTAAAATCTATTTTTAAAGAAAAAAATTATACGTCTTAATACTTTCGCAAAAATACAGTATTTTTAAATGACTCTATTTTTCTGAACAAAAAAACAATTAATCTGTATGCATAATGACAATATCAGGCTCATTACTAGAAAATTAAAATAAAAATATTTTAAATCATATCCTTGCCGATTTAAATTAACCATCAAGTGAAATGTTTTCGCTAAACTTTTTCATTTTGCTTTTTCTTCTGATCTACTTTCAACGCGTTCAATTTTGGAAGTAAAGATTTGATAACTAATTATTTAGAACAACAGGTGATTTTTATGATTTTGTAGACTTTTACTAACGGAAAAAATTAAAAAAAAAAAGTACTTCTTTATAATGGTAAAAATTATTAAATGGATTTTTTCTCATCACCAACAGTACAACTGAAAACAGAAGCATAAAATTTCATCACTAATTTCAGCCAAATTACTAAACATGAAAGTACATAACATTCCTTATTTTGACTACAGCAAAAAAATATTTAAGGAAACATTTTACTGACGGCCAGTTTTATTTGGTATATACTTTTCCACAGTCAGCGAAATATCTAGCTTTTAGCGCCATTTTCTTTAACTAATTAGCAGGATTTTACAAATGCAATCGCAGATGTTATTGAGATAACAGTAGTCACACCCAAAATTCAACACTATCTGCAAAACAATATCTAGAAATATTTACTTTATCATTTATCATTTCAAGTTTAGCTGAGAGGTCTGGGCCCGTCTGGCGCCACTATGCATAACAAGAACTTTGACTGCTTTGGGAAACAAAGTGAATTGCTTTAATCAGCGCTTCTTAAATATAATTTGCACAAATTGTGATCTGTCCAGTTAGGTTGAAAAAAAAATTTTTTTTCTCAGATCTTTTTTTCTTTGTAGTTAATAAATTTATTTCAATTGCAGTTCACTACTTTTATTTGACATTTTTATCGAAGAAAGAAGTTCTTTTATGTCAATCAGCGTTTCTTACTTATTTATAAGTTTTCTAAATATTTATGTTCTTAAGATAAATCAAAATGTACTTAAAAAGGATTTATATATGCGCTTTTGCTTAAAAAATAAAAAGACTTTTGTTTTTAGTAAAAAAAAAAAAATTGAATTTCAGAACTTTAATACATAAAATTTACTTTTTTGTAAAAATTCATTAAAATTAACAAAACGTGCGTAATTTTAAATGCAACAAGTGAACGAGTAATGAAATGAATTTTATAATATTTATAATTTACACCTGATTTTAGCAGTAGGATTACGCTTTTTAAAGAATACATACATATATATATATATACATATATATATACATATATATATATATATACATATATATATATATATATATATACATATATATATATATATATATATATACATATACATATATATACATATATATATATATACATATATATATATATATATATACATATATACATATACATATATATACATATATATATATATATATATATATATATATATATATATATATATATATATATATATATATATATATATACATATATATATATATATATATATATATATATATATATATATATATATATATATATATATATATATATATATATATATATATATATATATATACATATATATATATATATATATATATATATATATATATATATATATATATATATATATATATATATATATATATATATATATATATATATATATATATATATATATATATATATATATATATATATATATATATATATATATATATATATATATATATATATATATATATATATATATATATATATATACATATATATATATATATATATATATATATATATATATATATACATATATACATATATACATATATATATATATATATATATACATATATACATATACATATATATATACATATATATATATATATATATATATACATATATACATATATATATATATATATATATATATATATATATATATATATATATATATATATATATATATATATATATATATATATATAAGTTCCTCATTTCGACCTCAGCGGAACAATAAAAAGACGAATGTTGCATTTCTGCTTTTTGCATGCAGAAAGTGAGCCGAAAGCTGTCGAAGTAAGCGCTCGGCAGTTTTCTTTGCAGCCAATAGCTTCCAGTTCTTAGAATATTCACTTTGTGTTTTAAGTATATTGCATATTAAAAAACAATTTCATGTAAGTACAAAAAGTTTGTCATTAAACATTTATTACAAATAATGTTCATAAAAGTAATAAATTAGCAATGGAATTACAAATTCAACATTACCTATGGTTTTTATAAAAAATATATAGTGATCAAGAAGCACGAATAATTTCGATAGCTGCTGTAGTTCTGAATGTTATTGGACAGCGAAAAAAATAAATTAATATTAAATAACAATTATTACATGGTATAAAGCATATAAAGGAGACATCGAGTGTATCTCATACATGGTCGCAAAATCATTTCAAAGATAAACTAAGTTTTTCAGAAAATTTCAATATTAGTTTCATTATAAAATGAATTTTGTTCGGAGAATTCGCATTTTATTACTCTTGTGTCATGTCCAGAAAAAAAGAGGGGCTAAGGAAGAATCAGGCTTGGAAAAGAGAAGAAATTGTCAATGAAAAATGAGGGTGCATGCAGGAGCTCGCCATAAACGAAACTCTTATATATTTCCCTATTAATGATAATTTTGCATGGTTTAGTTCCTTTTAAAAAATGTGTTCTTTTAACCATGCTATCGACTTTCATTCCTTTAATCATTTACCGCCTACCCTGTGTAGTGGTCAGAGTGCCTGACTGCGGATAGGGAGGTCCTAGGTTCGAATCCCGGTTCGGGCATGGATGTACTTTCTTTATTTATCTATCTATGTATCCTGTCTTTGAATGAATGGTTGCCTACCCTATAAACGGGTTTCTATGGCATGCGTGTACTGAAGAAGTCGTACTCTACACCAAAATAGGGTTCAGTTGGAAAAGTGGAGCATTGTCAGCCTGGCAATTTGTGCTGCAAATCTTGTAAATGAGAAAATATCTTAATTTTTTTATATAAAATTTCAGGAATATTAGATTGGTCAGTTTCATTTTTATGCATATAAGAGTATTTTATTTTAGTATAGAGTTATTCCCAAGTTATTTGTGAATTTAATGGTAATTTTTTTATTTGGATTTAATCAAGGATCTTTAATTCAAGGAGATTTCAAAAGAGTAATCGCATGAAATTCACTTTATTCAATTTTGTGGAATGCACCGAAATTCGCAGAGCCCTTTACGAGTCCTAATTGTTATACAGGTTGTCAAAGTCAAGTTGTGTCTGCCAACGAAAGAGATAGTAATAATAATATTAATTAAGCAAATAAGTTTGTTCTACTCGAAATAAAAAGTTCAATGAATATTACACTACTGGCCATTAAAATTGCTACACCAGGAAAGCGGCATACCACACACGTGAAATTCGCATGACAGGTAGAACTTGCTGTGATATGCAAATGATTAGATTTTCGGCGCATTTATACAAATCAGGCAACAGTAGCGACATTTAAAATGTGTATACAACCAGAGATTTGACAGCAGTTTTCTCATACTCAATTTCCGTTTCAACGTTGTTTTCGGCAAAGAAAGTTCTTGTAATGCCTCGTGTAAGAAGAAGAAATGCCTATCAGCACGTGTCTGACTTTGATCGAGGAAGGATTATAGCCTACCGGGATTGCGGTTTATCGTACCGCAATATTGCCGCTCGCGTCGGTCGAGACCCCATGACTGTTAGCAGAATATGGAATCGATGGGTTCAGGACAATCATACGGGGAACGTTATGCAGGATCTCAGCGACCTCCCATCACTAACAGCAGAGAAGACAGACATTTTATCCGCATGGTCACAAGGGATCATACAGCCACGTCACGAACCCTAATGTCGAGAAATGGAGTCATTTACAAGGCAACATGTTTCTGTTCGAACAGTTCGACGAAGTTTGCAGCAGCATGGATTGTCTGCACGGCGACCATGGCTTCGGCTTCCATCCATTGACGCTGCGTCACAGAAAGGAGCGCCTTCAATGGTGTGATCAGCGACGAACCTGGACGCGGGAATGGCATCACGTCATCTTTATAGATAAATCTCGGTTCTGTATACAGGACCATGATGGCCGCATCCGTGTTTGGAGGCATCGTGGAGAACGCGCATTGCCAGCTTGCTTTGGACATCGCCATACTGGCCCATCTGCTGGAGTGATGGTATGGGGTGCCATTGGATACACATCTCGATCACCTCTTGTTCGTGTTACCGGCACTTTGAACAGCAACCGTTACATTTCCGATGTGTTAAGGCCCATGGCTCTGCCCAATCTTCGAGGCCTTCCTAATACTTTGTTTCAACAGGATAATGCACGACCGCATGTTGCCCGTACTGTTCTGAACTTCCTTGATACAGAACAGGTTCGACTGTTACCCTGGCCAACACGTTCACCTGATCTGTCACCAATTGAGAACGTGTGGTCAATGGTTGCCGAGCGATTGGCACGCCATCACTCACCATCCACTACCGTCGATGAACTGTGGCATAGTGTTGAAGCTGCATGGACTGAAATCCCCGTACATGCCATACAATCTCTGTTTGACTGCATGCCTAGGTGGATAAATGCTGTTATTGCAGCTAGAGGTGGCTGCTCTGGATACTGATTTCTCAAGATCTATACATCCTAATTTCCTGTAAATCTAATTTATCTCCTGTTCTTTCCACTATAATGTATGTGTCCAATAAATATCGTTCTGTTATTTGCATTCCTTCTTGGTGTAGCAATTTTAATGACCAGTAGTGTTTTTCCACTGGATTCCTCTAGATGTGATAATTATTGAAAAATTGAAAACTAAAAAATATTTTGGTGAAATTTTAGTGTCCTGAAATATTATTTGATATGCCATGTAATTTCTCATAAGAAATTAAAATCATTTAATCTAGCAAGCAATATTTCGTTAATAATTTTAATTTCCTTTTATAATAAAAAATGTGAAAATTTTATCTTACTTTCATTACAATAACATCGTAAATAATTCCTCGCAAAAAAGAAAATTTCATAAAACTGAAATTTTAATTTGCATCAGAGAATTTAGATTTTACTTACGTTATCAAGAAGGGTTATAGAAACATCAGTTTCAGTTGTTACTGACATTTTGTGAAATTATTGTCCATTGTCTCAAAATAAAAAAATTAAATTAAAAAAACTTTGTATTTTTTTAACTTGGGCTTTATAGTGGCCTTTTAATCTTACTCGTGAGAAAATTGCTGCTGAAATGTGTTTCCAATTATCCAATTAGCAGTACTCTTTGTCCAAAATTTTGTGCAAGGTAACAGATTAACCTTCAACGAAAGGGTTAAATTTTCTAAGAATACAGTTGCCACACAAAATTACATTGCCACACATATGTGTGTGTACATTTTTTCTGCAAAGAACAGTCATTAATATTTTTCGGAAAAAATGTGAAATAATTAATTTTCAATGCTCACACTATGTAAAAACGCTTAAAAAAATACTTTCTACTTAAAACCGCACATCTATTTAAAACACGTTTACAATATTTCATGTACATCAGTGCCTCACAAGGATAATTCTGCACTCGAGGCCGAGATATAAATTAGGAAAAATTGAATATGTCTACGATAAATATACAGCGTGCATTTTTTCTTTAATATTTCTATACTCATTTGAAATTATTTTATAAATGTAAAGAATACTGGCGACAAAAAATATTATAAATCTATAAATTAATAATCAATATGTAGAATTGGATTAATGCATAAAAAGAAGGAGAAAAAAACGTGCTCTATGCAAATGGTGAGAAATACGCAGGAGTTATAGAAAATAATTTAGTGTCATCATTTCGTTGCAAAGACATCTGGAAATATGTATAAGCATTTTTTGTAATAATTACTGTGGCAGTGGCACGTGTTTTAACTTCCTGTCTACCATCTGCTCAATTAAAATACTAAATACAGCGACAATGCAACTCATATATAAACATTAACAATTCAACTGTAACGGTTACTCTTTGAATAGTTGCTAAGTTTATCTGCTTAAGATTCTGCCGAGTTGGCAGCCGAATGGTTAGTGCTCTTGCCTTCGGTTCAACAGTTCGTGGGTTCGAACCTTGGGCATGGATGTTTGTAGTGGTTCGGAATCCACTTTAAGCCGAGGTTCCGGTCTAGTTAGCCCTCGTGTGCAAAAAATGACCGTTGAGCGACAAACAAACAAACTAAATCAGCTTAAGATTCTCATAAGGATACTAATTTCCAAAACGAGCGTAAGAGTTGTCGATCAGTTTTTCAACTGCCTAGAATTCACAGATAAAGTTTATATAGTTCTTCCTTGGTACAAAATAAGCAATCGTATTATACTCGTAAAAGATAACAATTATCTTTTACAAGTATGATACGATTGCTTTTATTGTATAATAATTTCTCACACTTATTTTGAATTTAATGTATTTTCTGACACTCACTAATTTTCTTTTTCCAGATACAGTCTAATTTTCAAAATTTTCTGCAGGTATTATTACTATGGAATCATTAATAATCAATAAACTATTTTGACATAATAATACATTTAGTGAAGAGAAACTTTTTTCTCAGGAAGTACTAAAGTTGCATGATTTGGTTTTGCTATTTTTTAATACTCTCTCTTTTTTTTGTTTACAACTGGCAAGCAGAATGAAAAACATATTGTTGCAGTTATATAATATGCCCAGCTGTTAGCTTTTCAGCAATAAGAGGGGAGCAAATGATGGCCCCTTATGTGCATAAATAGCAGTGCAAACGATCCCCGGACGCTATTACCTTAAGCCCAATGGGTGTGAAATAGTCGCCCATCACAAAGTGACGAGACCATCAGATGACGAGATCACATCTGAGCTGGCACCCTGCTCTCCTCATCCATGCCACACCGGGGGACTCTTATATAGTGGATATACGCTGGATTTTATTCGGGAATTTCTGAGGAAAAAAAACTGAAATTTTTGAATACATTGGAATAAACGTAACCAATCATATTTCGTTTGATGGGTTATTTTACCTTACATATTGAAGCGAAGTGAAGTAAATTACATGATTATGATTAAAAAAAAGCCTATTCTATCTGAACAAAAGTTAACCATGTTTTGTGGGAAAAACAAATATACTAATATAAATAATAAACACTATGCGTATTGGTATTTAATCAATAAATAGCAAAATTATTTAGGACTATCAAAATGAATAAATAGTACATACATTTCTCATTTGTGGTGGTGGTTGTGGAACTAATCCCGATCTGGTCTAGTTAACTAGACCAGATCCATGAGATCATAGATTGCCAAAAAGTCCAAAAGCAGATGTGGACTTTTCGCAGCCTCTTCACGAGAAAACCCCAAGCACTTCAAGATGTGTTGCGGGCAAAACAGAGCATTGTCGCACTTGGGGCATGATGGATATTTTCTTTCACCGTCCTCAAAGATCATACACTTCAAGTGGCCAGTAGAAAGTCGAGACAGTGTCGACTGATGTACTCTGAAGCCCTTAAATGTTGTGGCGGCTCCAAGATGTCTTTGAAACTACCAAGGTTGAGCAGGAGGGTCAGCCCAGGTTTTAGAATTAAGTTGTTTCTTATAGCCGGTCAAAGAGTGCTCTTATAGCCAATGAGGGGGTGTACCTGGGCGGAACGGGTGAAGTACGTCGGGAGAGTAATCTCCTGGTAGGGTCACCCAGGGCGTGAAGGCCGTTCCAATATGATCAGCTAAGGTCTGCAGGCATAGGAGCCAAGTCAGACTTCTACCTTAGGTTCTAACACAGGACAAGGTGCTCCAGGTCTCCGGATCAACAGAAACTGTCAAATTTTCCCCTTAACCATGAGTCTCATTTGTTATAGAGGCATACTCAGAAAAAAGAAAAACGTTATTCTCAAGAATAATAATTTTGAAAGTTATTCTGAATTGTGCTTTAACTCTTTTCTTTCATTTTCCTCTATTTATTGATAAAAACAAAATGTATATTGATACATAAAAAATTATTGAAAAATACTTAAATATAAAAAATAACGCTCTTGTCAGAAAGTTAGAAAACAGTCGTTGTTTTTATTCGTAAGTATAGATTTAACTGCCACAAATATCTTATTTAATTTAATATATTTATATAAAAATTTCGGAATTTATTGCATCATCTGAAAATTTTTCCTGAAAACTTTTAAATTTCCCATGGTAGTAATATAGATTAATGAACTTCAGTTTTTTTACCCACCTTAACAACATGAAGTGCCGACCAACTTGTCTAGTGGTCAGCGTGCCTGACTACGGATAAGGAGGTCCTGGGTTCGAATCCCGGTTCAGGCATGGATTTACTTTATCTATCTATCCTGTCTTTGTCCTTTCCTTGTGTGAATAAGGTGTGAATGGTTGCCTACCCTATAAACGGGTCCCTATGGCATGCGTATATTGAAGAAGTCGGACTCCACACCAAAATAGGGTTCAGTTGAAAAAGTGGAGCAGCGCACCCCATGTTGCCAGCCTACAACATGAAGTGGGCGTGCCATCAACGTCCCGAAAGTAAATAGGTCTTAATGGTTGAAAAACCACCATTAACGAATTCGAATAAAGGAAAACATTCGGTTGGGTTGGGATTCGAACTCACTACCTTCCGATAATGAAAAGAAACGTCCTATCCAACCAAGACATCGCGCCTTGGAACACATACTTACTTATTGAGACATAGCGTGCAAGAAATATTCATATTCTAATAAAATTGAAATAAAAAAATTAAATTTTCTGAACTGGATTTGTTATGAAGGGAGACGTAAAACAATGATAAATTAGTATAGCCAATCCTTTGGGACCCTTAGAAAATCATAAAATATTGGTGAAGATTCTCTTGTTAAAAGAAAAAGACCTTTTATATACACAAATTTACTTAATGTTTACTTAATCTAAACAGTTAATTTCAGTGTTCCTTTCACTATCAATGAATATATTTCCATTATTTAACTCTTTTGAAAGTCTCTGCAGCAAAGAGACTTCCAAGCCACCCAACTTGTCTTGTGGTCAGCGTGCCTGACTGCGGATAGGGAGGTCCTGGGTTCGAATCCCGGTTCGGGCATGGATGTACTTTCTCTCTCTATCTATCCTGCCTTTGTCCTTTCCTCCTATGAATGAGGTGTGAATGGTTGCCTACCCTATAAAGAAAGAGAGAAAAATCAATGCCGCGAATTCTGGTGAGAAAATGGAGTTTCGGAGCTGGGATACCTAGGGCATGTGTGTTGAGCAAAGTCGTACTTTCCCCTTCATAGTGCTCTGATTAAAAACGAAAGATGCTCCCTCCCCATTGACCTAAATTCGCATAGCCAAGGCATAGCGAGCTTGGCTTGTCCAAGTGTCATTAGTAACAACAACAACAGACTTGCAAAACGCTTATCTCATATAAGTGCAGGTAAACAGAGAACATTTTTATGAATTTAGCTTTTATCTACAGGTGGTTAACCCAGAAAGCAACTCTGGTAAAGCATAGTAATTTTCTTCTTTTTCCAAGTTCAATTTTTTTTCTGATCAAATTCCCTTTGAGGAATGGGGAGACGTTTTATACCCGAAAATTGTAAAAACTGGAGAAAAATCAATGCCGCGAATTCTGGTGAGAAAATGGAGTTTCGGAGCTGGGATATAATGCTAGGAAATAGGAAAATATGCTTCTAACAACGATACTGGAAATTCCTATTCATGACGTTGGATCAATCAATAGATGACGTCGAGGTTTTAGAGGGATATTCGGGGATTATAGCAGGAAGATAGGGTTTGGGGAAGAGTAACTGCTTGGATATTATCTGCAAACTATTATTTTATTTACTTCAGAAATTTCAGTTTCTAATAGAAACTGATAGCTCATACTATTTTATAAGTGTTTTTTATTAAACGTAAAAAATAATAGAATTATCGAAAATCTATTCAAAATTCAATTTGCATTGATTTTTTCGGAAATTCAATTCATATCTTGTTACTTTGTTGGATATTATGAGGAAACAGTAGTCAAGTTTTAAGTGCCTAATTCTCATTCACATTTTCAAACAACATATTAAAGAATTATTTCTCTATTTAGAACTGTAAAAAAGATTCATTTTACTTTAATTATTTCGTTTAGCAGTGATTTTTATTTCTTTACAAAACATTTCGCTGTGAAATTTACACAAAATTTCGCTCATTTGTATTTTGATCCATGATTTTTTAAGAATATTAATTCCACACTTGCAAAAATTTAAATGATTTATTTGAAATAATCAGGCACTTCTCAACATTGTTTCTTACAATATTTCTCATCATATTTTTTAAAATTTTATAAAGCAATAAAATCTATTACACAAAATTTGAACCATGCATACAGAAAATTGCCTCTTGTCAAAATGTCGCCATTTGCATCAGAAGAGGTGAGTACATGTTCATTAAAAGATAAATGATAACTATAAAAAAATATTCTTTATTAATAGTTCAAGAAATATGTGACCGTTAGTTTATGGATGAAATGAGTGGGAGATTTGTTGATGTTCCTTGAATTAAATGTTAAGTGCAATGCACAGTTAATTTATTGTTATGCCGACCAACTTGTCTAGTGATCAGCGTGCTTGACTGCGGATAGGGAGGTCCTGGGTTCGAATCCCGGTGCGGGCATGGATATACTTTCTCTCTCTATCTATCCTGTCTGTGTCCTTTCCTTGTATGAATGAGGTGTGATTAGTTACCTACCCTATAAACGGGTCCCTATGGCATGTGTGTAGAGCAAAGTCGTACTTTCACCTTCATGGTGCTCTGCTTAAAACGAAAGACGCTCCCAATTGACTTAAATTCGCATAGCCAAGGCATAGCGAGCTTGGCATGTCCAAGTGTCATTAGTAACAACAATAATTTCAGTTATCCGAAAAATTGTGATGAGTGGGACGTTTATCTTACGACATCAAATGTGGAGCAATGGGAAAATGATCGGTTTCATTTACAAACTGTGAGATGCTTTTTCTAAAAAATGCCCTATTCTGAAAAAACATGCGCAGTTTTGAGTTCAACGTTTTTTACGCAACACAATGCCCTCTCTTCCTAAAGAAACAAGATCGGTGCAAATTTCAGGTAATAAATATCAGAGACACATGAACGACGAGGTGTATCTGGTTTGTGCCACCTAGGTGATCGTCCACGTATACGCAATTGCTGCCTTGCCGGTTTTCACTTCTAAATGAGTTATCATTTTCAGCCCTCAGAAGTTATTCTCCAGTTAATAATTTAATTATCTTATGTGTAAAAGTGTTATTTGAACACATAATGCTGACATTATTTATGGTAAAAAAATCATACAATTTAAACGCAAGGGAATTGATTAAATCAATATCAGATTTCAGCAAGTTTTTATAATTAAATCCAGAACGATTTCTCAGAGATTTAAGAAAATTAGTTTATTTTAAAAAATTTGGAAATATTTTACTTAAGAGTTACGAAATTATTTTAATGAGTGGTTAGACGGTCTTAAAATTGCAGACTTCGAAGAAGTTAAAGACTTAATTATTATAGAAAAATTAAGGAAAAGTGTTCCCTCCACCACTCCTAATTATTTCATAATATTAATTGAACTAATCCGAAAAAAAATTGCAGAGAGAAATTAGATTCCTACAAGAATGTTACTCGGAATAGAATCTTGAATTGAAAACAAAAACGTGAAATGTATTGAGAGGAGGTTTTATTCTGATAATTATGTGGGTAAAGTTGATGATCGCTAAAATGAAATTAATTTCAAAAATGAAGTAAGAGAAAAAACCGCAAATTTAAAAGGTTCCCCCATCCCAGTTTGCATGTTTCCGTTTTTTCCATGTTTTCCTTCGAATGAAAAACGAAACTCAAATTTTTGCTCTGGTTCTGATAAAAATTGCATTAAATGTTTTAATTGTAATGAATATGGGCATTTTTCTGATGACTGTCCAAAAGAATGAAAAAGCTATTTGATGAGACTGTGGTGGAAATGGAGCTACCAAACGGCGTGGTACGAAAAACAAAGATAAAAACAGTGAGCCGCTTTTATGTCTCATAGTCTGCTCTTGAGATTTGAAGAGCCTCTGATGGGGAGGGTGAGTAAGGGAGACGGTTGGTGCCAGGAGTGGTCTGAAGAAGCTGCGTTTTTTTTTTTATTCCTTTGAATTATTGATACTTACTCTTTGTGCGCTACGCAGGCGTGAGAGAGATGTTAGCGAACCCACATATGACTCCTTTGTAATTTTGTTTCTTTGTTAATTAAATGTGTTTGTTTTCAAAATTTGGAGTCATTAGTTTGTTTCATAACACGCGGTAAACGTTGAAAACCTTTCCCCCCTCTTAAAAAGCGTTTATGGAAGAAGCAAAAATATATAACTCTAAGTTTGTGTCAATCGCTCAACGGTTATCTTTTGCAGACGATGACTATTTAGACGGAGGCAAACGATTATAAAATATAATTCCGTTAATGAGAAAATTGTTTGGATTAGGCCCGACTGTAGCATCTGTTTTCAGTCTTCGGAAAAGTCGTGTGGAATTAAAAATCAACTTCGTTAGCACAACGCTTGTGAGTATTTATCGTTTGTAAGTGACACAATGTTATGGCGGTTGAACAAGCTTTCTAGACAAACAGAAATGGCGCCCTAATTGGACATCTGCTATTTGAAAAGTATACCGTTTTCTGAAGCGGAAGTCGAGAATCAAAACACTTGACAATTAAAACTCTAAACAGAAAAATGATTTATAACAGAGAAAAAAGAAAACTAAAATTTTATTCAGACGAAAATACAAGGTAAGAAAATGCATTAATAGGGGGAAAATTTAAAAAAAAATCTCCATTTTGTTTTTAGAATTAAAACTGGTATGAAAATAATTCCTATTATGAATAATGGCTCTTGGGACATTAAAGTGGAAAAAAAAATCAATGTCTGAGTTGGGTAACCGGATTTACAGATGAATTCGGATTTAAATTCCGAATATATTCTTCCATGAAATAATTTTTGCAAGGCAACTGAAGATAGTCTTGTACACATAGTAAATTAAGATAGATGCGCGATTAAATTAGATTATATTAAAATTGATGAAACTATTTTGTATGATAAGATGTTGGAAATTGTAATATTAATTAATGATTATAGGACATGTGTTTTGTATTGAATATAAGTGTGTGTGTGTGAGTTGGGATGCCGTTAACTAAGATGGAAAATCCAGAAGGAAGTAAATCAGTTCGCTTACGTCCATATAAAACAAATGCAGCTGAGATGAACGCTATTAAGAATATTGTAAAAGAATGGAAATAAAACTAAATAGTTTCCGAAATAAGATCATCTTAAGGCTAGTTTTGCTAGATTTCTGAAATATTCAACCGGGACCCCAGAATATTATCCCCTACCGCAGCATCACATCAAGGCTACAGCATCCTTGGCGACTTTGTAGAGTGTTTCATAGAGTAGCTTATAAGCTATATGAATAAATGATTACTGATTATAAACTTAGAGAAAAAAGAGGTAATAAAATAAATGACAACCCTATAAATTAAAAAATCTTATTTCCGACACGTTATTATTTATGAGTTAATTAAATAAGAAGAAACACTTTGAATAAGGAATAAAAATTTGAGCAATATTTACATGTATTACTCACCATTAGCCAGGAGTTTTTTTGAGAATGTCTTTTTTTTATTTTTGGTTTTAATCTTGTAGAAATCTTCACAAACTAATATGTTAATCGTTGATTCCTTCATCAAATATCAACATAAGTCCATACTATAAACCTTTATTATATGAGTTCACGGCTCATTCCTCTTAAAAAAGTATGCGCTGTGGCTTCAACTAAGCAGAAGGCATACTTAACGATTTTCATCAAATGCTATGTAATTTTTCTTGACTTGATCAAATAGCGCGAGCCATTTTCCTTCTCTTAGAATAATCATATTTTTGGTAGTCTCTTCTTGCTTTTACTTTATTTATTACTACATTACATATATATTCAGACTTGTATGCTTGATTCTTGAGATCCACTTGTAAGTCTCCGTAGATAATAGGACAAATAGCACAATGACAGATGTACAACCACAGAAGATAACGAAGAAAACATCCAGGGCCACGGAGGGAATCGAACCCACACTCCTACGCTCTCAAGCGATTTGCGGAGTGATGCTTTTGACCACTCAGCCACGGAGCGCCCTGCTTTTACTGTTCGCAATTTGACTGCCAATACTCTTTAGCAAACAAAATTTGGCGCATGCCCACGAGACAAGACAATGCAATGACAATATTACTTATTAGCAGACCATTACTTTTTTATGATTTTCTTTTTATACAGTACAGAAATAAATAGCATTATTCTAAACAATACGTCACTGTTAATTATATTTTTCATTTTTTTGGTCATCTATGAAAACAAATTTTTTTTTATTAGGGTTAGTAAACTTGTCATGACACCGGGTTTTGGTCACTTATGCCTGTCCTGTTGAGTTAATTCGTGAAAAAATTGGTAACAATAAGACTTCTTGTAAACTAGAACATTAAATAATCAGAGAATTATAAAGATAAACTCCCTTTGACCCTAGAACTGATGATTTATTAGAATGTCTTGGTGAATGTAATATTTCCACAGTTTATGGTTATCTTCTAATACCATTAACAGAGGAAGCTAAAATAAAAAATTGTTCTTATTACCCTAGATGAAACACATCAGTTTAAACTTATGATTTTTGATTTGGCAAGTGCACCTTCAAAACTTCAGATATTTTTGTATCAAATATTGGGACGCTAAATAAGAAAGTTTTGTGTTATTTAGATATTTTGATACCTGCTAAGAATTGGACTGATACAGTTGAACGAATAAAAGATGTCTTTGTGTGACTTAAATCTGTTAATTTGATTTTAAAATTGTCAAAAAAAAATTTTTAAATAACGGCGGGCACTGGGTGATTACCCCTTTACCCCAACTGGCCGGAAAATGCTACTCATTTATCGTTACGGATGAGCTCCTGTGAACCAAGTCACGGAAGCGAGTAGCATTATCCACGTCACTCCACCGCAAATCCATTTATAGTCACATTCATTCCTCATCTGAAAAGTAACACAGAAACATCCATTTCCAAACCGGGATTTGAACCTGGGACCAACATTCTAAGAGTCGGGAACGCTAACCATACAGCCATCGACTGGCATTGCCGAAATGTGAATTCAATAAAAAAAGTATACTTTTTAAGGATTTATTGTTAATAGTAAAGGAATAAAACTAAGGATGAGAAAAATTAGATCAGTGAAAGAATTTCCAGCTGCTTACAGTATTCACGGCATTTGTAGATTTTTAAGTTTAACTGGCTATTTGTGGAGATTGACAGGAAAATATGCTAAAAACGCAGAACCTGTATCACGACTTTTGCAAAAGAACGAATCGTTCAAGTGGGAAGATGCGCAAGAACAATCCTTTCGATTATTGAAAAATGGCCCTACAGACCAAACTGCATAAGTTCATTCTGACCAACACCCCCCCCCTAAAAGGGAGTGATGTTCTGACTCTCGACGTAAAACTGAAGCACATTGTGATTGTGATGCAAGCTCTAGTGGTTTAGCTGCGATGTTTCTACAATAAAGGTCGGGCAATAAACGGCGTTTAATTTATTGTGTCAGCAAAAAGACAACTGAAATTGAAAAGAAGTTTCATTCAAGCAAGCTTGAATTGATGAGCCATTGTGTAGACCCTCGGAAGGTTAAGATAATATTTACTAAGCATATATAATTCAAAATAATGATAGATTGTCAAGCATTAATGTGTATGTGTGTGTGAGAGAGAGATAGAGAGAGAGAAAACATGAATTCAAAGAAAACAAAAAATCCTCAAACTGCAGGATAATGCACTTTAACTCAAAAGCTAGATAGTGATGTAGAAATAGACCTGGAAAGAGAAAATAACTCATATAGATAGAATGAGCAGGAGCTCCGTTTGAAAATAAATAAATAAATAAAAACCCACCCACACATTGACGTCTCTCATCAAGGATAAATTAGAAGTTATTTTGACTATGAGTGAAGATGAGCAAATAATAATACAACAAGCTGATTCAGAAAAACAAAAACTGAATATTTAAGAAAAAAATCAGATAATACAAAAGATGAGAAAACACAGCTTATAAAGAAGCCAAGGGAGATATCCACAGTTTGAACCAACACAAATAAGTCTGCAAGCAATCATGACTCGTAGAATGTTCTACACTTGCACTTCTAGGAAAATCAGGAAATAGCTTTTGACACCTTAATCTGTAAACTCAATAATGAAAGAATAAATCACAAACACTTATAACTAATTGAATATGTTAAATCGATTAACCAAAAAATATTAATAGTACTCTTATTATCAAAAATGACTTCCAATATAGTAAAATAAATACATACTGAGCCGACCAACTTGTCTAGTGGTCAGCATGCCTGACTACGGATAAAGAGGTCCTGGGTTCGAATCCCGGTTCGGGCATGGATGTACTTTCTCTCTCTATCTATACTGTGTTTGTCCTTTCCTTGTATGAATGAGGTGTAAATGGTTGCCTACCCTATAAACGGGTCCCTATAGCATGTGTGTACTGAGGAAGTCGGACTCCACACCAAAATAAGGTTCAGTTGGAAAAGTGGAGCAGCGCACCCCATATTGCCAGCCTGGCTGGCACACGACAATGAATGAATGAATGAAATACATACTGTTCAAGATTCTTTTGTGCCACATTCTATACCAGTGTAACTATAATTGTACATATTAATAAAATAATTCTTTTAAAGATTTCAAAGATTCTTAAGAAATTCTTTTTAAGGAGAGCAATTAAAATTTTAAGATTTAGTTTTAGGAAAAATATTAATTTAAATTACTATACCTAACCTCATAGTTTAAACCATATTTTTCCCATTGGTAGTGGACACCTGTTCTCCAGTTACAAATATCTGCAAAATTTAAAAAAAAAGTCATTAACGTAACTGAGCATTCTTCACAGAATACGTTTTACCAGCAGAGCGTATTCAAAGAGAAGAGTTGGTCTTTGATCAAACATATTCAAATATATGTGTGTGTGTGTGTGTGTGTGTGTGTGTGTGTGTGTGTGTGTGTGTGTGTGTGTGCTTAGTGGCAGCGTTTCACGTTCCCAAGGCAGGTCCGCGGTTTGATCTCGGGCTGGACAATGTTGACTCAGCCTTTCATCCCTTGAGTGGGTCGATGACTGAGTATCAAGCATGCTTGGGAACTAAACACTGGGAGTTTCGCATTAGGTTGACCACCTAATCGGGACACATGCTTCGCACCCCAGGGTCTCTCGCTCACGAAAACAGAGATGGGCACTGTAGGCCTTGGCCCACATGGACTGTAGTGCCGCAGAGTTTATATATATATATATATATATATATATATATATATATATATATATATATATATATATATATATATATATATATATATATATATATATAGAGAGAGAGAGAGAGAGAAATACACGCGCGTATACACTTTTCATGTGTGCCAACTTACGAGACGCACCCGTTTCATCGTTGGAGAGGTCCACATCTGAGGCTCATAAATGTTTCTATAAAGGATGAAAGCATTAAATAAAAAATTTCATTTTCCCTTCCAACTGGATTCTTAATGCAAGATTGTATATTAAAGCATATATGTAATAAATTTTATTAGAGGTAGGGATAATCCAATTACAAAAAAATTTGAATTTGAAGAAATTTTGAAATCTGATGCATTTTTTTAATATTGCAAAATTATTCACATCCTTTAAATAAATTTTAGTTTATAATATTCTTAAAAAAAGGAGAATTCTAAATTTTGTGTTTAAAGCTCAAAATCAATGATTAATTAGGCAAACAATAATCATATATTCAAATTTTAAAATTCTGATTGTACAATGAATTAAAGAATAACAAGTGAATATCACTATTCATTGGGATTGAGAGAGTTGAAAGAAATCTGTCACGTTTCTATACTTTGTCTTACAGTTAAATTGTGTGCCAAAATCCAATTATTAACGTCACCATGACTCTAAGTATATGTTAAATTGTTAATTACAACACATTATAAAAAGCACACAGACATAAAATAATTTTCGTTTTATAACATCAGCCATGCTGAAAGAACTTTCATGTGAGATTATAAAACCAAGAAAGCAAGACCATATAAATACCTGCGTAAGTGTGTGCATTTTTTTATCTAAAATGAACCGTGGAAATCATAATGCGAAAATATTTTTAAATTTATATTTTATTTAAGTTTTTTGTGTATTGATCTATATGTCATATTTTCAAATAAAGGAAATATGGTGTGTATATTTTTTTATTTAAAGGGCAAATATTCTTAAGGATTATGTATATGTAACGATATAAAAGCGACAAAGTTTAAACCACACGCAAATATGGTGTGTATATTTTTGTTTAAAAGTTAAAATATTCTTAAAGATATGTTTTTAAAACTAAACCACTTTGAGAATTATATAATGTGTGATTTGATTTCAAGAAACTATCACGTTTTTAGACACCAATTTAAGTAACCCATTTAAGTGCAGACAGAATAGGGCACACATCTTTCAGTGCGTTAATAATATTAGTTATCTAGAACTATAGACTCGAAAAATATAAATTACAATACATATTTAAAAAAACTAACTACTAAAAATTATAAATCATTTATAATCGTTAAACTTTGTTTTTAATAATTTTTAAGTAACAATTCGAAAATTCAACATGTTTATAAATTATTTTCAACTCTATTTACAATCATAATTTCAGTGACGCCCAACTTATATAGTGGTCTAATTTTATAAAGCAATAAAATCTATTACACAAAACTTGAACCATGCATACAGAAAATTGCCTCTTGTTAAAATGTCGCCATTTGCATCAGAAGAGGTGAGTACATGTTCATGATAAAGATAAAATATTCCTTAAAATTCTTAATTAACGGTCACATATTTCTTGAATTCTTAGTTAATAATTCAAGAAATATGTGACCGTTAGTTTATGGATGAAATGAGTAAGAGATTTGTTGATGTTCCTTGAATAAAATTTTAAGTTTAACACACAGTTTACTTATTAAATATAAATGTGATTTATTTTCTTATGACTAATGACTACTTAGGGTGACAAATTCAATTGTAGAATGGATTTACTTCGAGTGACACATTAGACAGTTTTAAGTATATTTTTCCTTTGAAAAAAAAGGGGGGGACAAGTATATTAATATTCATTTCAACAATTTTTTGTCACAAATGTTGACGCATCTGTTATAGAATTTTATAATTTTCAGCTGCGAAACACATTTTTTTGTTATTTTGGGTTCGAAATTAAAAGGCTTAGCTGTTAAATTGTCATTTTATATAATAAGCATTTTTTTTGGTAGTGTTAAAGAAAAGAAATTGGTGTCATAAAGTTAGGATTTTTATTTTATTTGCTTTTTAATTCTCACGTATTAGCGCTATCGCAGCCATTTTTTGCGCCAATGAATTGTAAAAATAATTACCATAAAATGACAAAGAAATCGCATTTAGGCAGTGGCGTAGTGAGCAAAATCGGCGCCCGGGTACAATACCTTTTTTGGCGCCCCGTTGAAAAAAATTGTAATACAATATAAAAATGGGAATAAAATGTATTAAGTAAAACAAGAGATGTATAATAATATAACGATATATAATACATTATAGTAAATGGAGTAAAATTGTAATAAAGAATACAATAAAAATATTGTACCTACTATAAAATAATCGAAAATATATTAAAGTCTCAAACAAAGCTTTAAATTTAAACAAAATTCAATTCTAATTTACAAAAAACACTTATATTGGATTCGGAAAAGTGTCATTAGAATAATCGGACTTATGTGTTTTAGAATTAATTATAAAAAGGTATTATTGATTTTATATACTAATACAATTATTTTAAAAAACAAAAAAAAATTTTAAACATGAAATAATTTATTGCGTATCATACAGATGTAAGAAGTCTTGCAGATGTGTAATTATTTGCAATCTAATATATAATACACTATTCACATTTTTCTTGTCTTTGCTGAAGCGAATTGATCAATTACGTTATCAAAGTTGATCATTTCAAAAATTTTTCTTTTTCTACATTAATTCTATATTAAAGATTGTTAAATCTTCTATACTTAAGCTAAAAACTTAGACGGTTTTGACTCATGGTGGATCATAAATAAGTCAAAATTAATTTTTGCTCAATGAAAGTTCACAGCTTGCAATTGATGCAGAAATAGTTAAAAATATTTGAATGGCAACCTCTTCTTCTCTCTATCTTCACCGTATGAGGTAAAGCATGTTGGAAGTTCTAATGGAGTTTTAAGTTTAATTTCTTTTCTAATGCTGTGTAGTGTCATTCAGTACCACATTTCTCTATAGACTTCTGTTCCATGGAAATCTGTATGATAAAATTTACTCCAAACTTTTACATTTGTTAAACACGGTGACTCAGCGATCCCAAGGCAGAGGTCATAAGTTCGATTCTCAAGCTAGGTCCACTCAACCTTTCATCCTTTCAGTGGGTCGATTAACTGAAGACCAATCATCCTTGGGAGCTAAACACCGGGGATTTCGCTTTGGGCTGACTACCAAACCGGGATATATGCTTCGCACCCCACGGCCCTTGTTTAGGAAAACGGATATGGGCACTGTGGGGGCCTTGATCCGGATATTATAATTTTGAAGTCGGGATATTTATTTATCAATTAATTTTTAACTTTTAAGAAAATTGATTATAATGATTTAACATTTCCATAACAATGTCTTAAAAATTTAAAATTTATTTTTTCTAGCTTGTTAACCAAATGAAGCAATTAAAAATTTTTATTCCCTATTAATTGTGCATTATCTTAGTTATGAAACACACTACGAATAGTTGATCATTATGTGTTGAACACATATTCTATAACTTATCCTAACAAATTTTCAAAAATTCTGTACTATTACTAACTTCACAAACTTTAGCTATTTATTGCAAAATAATAATTGGGTTAGACATTACACCCCAAATTTAGGATCAACTCACCTGATTTTTCACAATGATATTTTTTTAAACATTTCATTTACCACAGATTAAACTGAAACTTTGACTTTTATTTCATTTTTTTTAATTTCAAAAAGAGTCCAGTGAAAAACAGCAACTTCATAGGAAATTTCGCATTTAAAATAGCTTTTTAAATTATATCATTCAGACAAATAATGTAAACCAAAATTATTTTTGATGTAAAAAATTTAAATCACAAAACGTAATATTGATAATTTATAATATTTCATTTTTTTACCATAAAACCAATTTTTTTATTCTAAAATTAGAAGATCTTTGTTAATAAGTTTTCATCTGATTTCAATTTAGATAACTAAATCCTGCCAGTAGCATTATCAATGCAAATTTCAGATAAGCAACGAAACGCTAATATAGACAATAAAACTATTTTGCAAAAAATTTCTTAAATCAAAAATCAAAACACACAAATTCAAGTAAAATTATGTATATTTAATACAATCAGAAATTTTCAACCAAACATTATGTTATATTATGTTATTAAAAATTATATTTTTCTCCAAACTGATGCACTCAATATTGTTCTTTCAAGTTTTTCATTGATTTGAATTATTATCAAGAATTACAAGTGCTGAGATAAAAAATATATTTTAACTGTTATATCACTTAATTTTATTTAAAGAAAATTTTTCAGTTATCGTAGTAGTGAAAATTTTCTTCGTATTTTTAAGGCATTTATTTAATAAAACTGTTTTTTTTAAGATATTAAAATATATTTTATTATTAAAATAAGGGGTAATTTTTATGAAGTTAAAATTTATTTCTGTTCAGAATCATTTTGGAAGTGCTGTTCATGCAATGGCAGGATTTTTTTTTTCTTTTTCAATAAATTTATATCATTTAAAGACGATCTTATTTTTATAATTTTATAATGTAAAATGAGAAATTCTTGACAATGTAAAATGAGTACGATTTCTTTATAAATTTCTTGAACGAATTTTTCAAGTTAAAATATTTATTTAAATTTGTATAAATTAAACTAATTAATTAAGAAATATATTCTGTATATTTAAGGCATGCTGTAAAGGCAGCTAAGACCTGTAATAGGTTGTTACGTTATTAAAGAAAATTATGTTTGTTTAAGCATACAAAAAAGAAAAAAAAACATTTAAAAAGGAAAACATTCATTGCTTTTTAATTTATGCCATTTCAAACAAGAATTTTTTAATATAAGGTGCTATGTAAAGTTAACAGAATTACGAGACAAATAAAAATTATTTCCCCAACTAAAACATTTAAACATTAAGTTGTTGTTGTTGCTTATCCTCCATGTCTGACGGAGTCAACAACAACAACAACAACATTAAGTAAATTACTTTTAAATGAATAGTTTTAACTCATAAGTAATTTAATATTTAATTTTCAAAGCTCTGTAAACTGATGTTAGTAAATATTTATACTAGCTAAAATATGAAATAAATATTGAAATCGAAAGAATACATAGTAGACAGAAAATACACACAACTTACGGCAATAATATTTTAAATGTCAAAACTCCAGGTTTCAAAAGTTTACATATTTGTTTCCAATGAAGCTATGTTTGGGAAGAAACGAAATACTAACCGTGTGAATTACAAAAAGGAAAGAAAGTTTGTGTTTTCCTAGAATCTAGAGGTAGTTAGTTCTCGATCCCCTCCCTTTCGATTCCAGGAAGACAATTCCCTGCGCAGCATACTGTGAAAAGTTTCCCCCTTTCTTTGAAGGTCAGCCTGGTGCCGGACACCATGGAGTGAGGTTCCTTCCTCCTTGCCGGACAAAATATTTTGGACAAAGGGGACCGCTAATGAGAAACACGTTTCAGCAGGATTTTCTCACGAGTATAACGCGAAACTAGGCTAAAAGGCTACAATATAGCCTAAGATAAAAATACAAGAATTTTTTATTTTTTATTTTGGGACAATGGATAATATAATTTCCCAAAGTCTCAATAACAACTGAATTTAATCTTTCTATATCGCTTCTTGATAACTTAAGTAAAATTTGATTTTTTTGATGCTATTATTACATTTAAATTCTTACAAGTTTTCATTAATAATATTTCAGTTATATGAAATTTTCTTTTTCTGCGAATAATTTTTTATTACGTTATTATAGTCAAAAAAAAATTAAATTTTTCACATTTTTCATCATAAAAGGAAATTTAAAATATTAATGAAATACTGCTTGTTCAATAAAAGGATTTAATCTCTTATGAGAAATTAAAAATAGCACGTCAAATAATATTTCAAAACACTGAAATTTCGACAAGAAATTTTTAATTTTGGAATGATTATAACATCTAGAAGGGGCCAAAGGAAATAATATTCATTGAACGCTTTTTTTATTTTGAGTAAAGCAAACTTATTTGTTTTGTTAGTATTATTATGACTTTCTTTTTTTTTTTTTTTTTTTTTTTTTAGTAATATAACTTCGCTTAGATAACCTGCACAACAATTAGGACTCATGAAGGCCACTGAGAATCTTGGCGTATTCACAAAATTAAATAAGGTGTATTTCATGAGCTTACTCTTCTGTAATCTCCCTAAATTAATAGATCCAAAAATAATATAACATTAATACAAATAATTTGGTAAATAACTTTATACAAAAATAAAAACAGCTCATATGCATTAAAATGGAACTGACCAATCTAATATTCCAGAAATTTCCTAAGAAAAAATTAAGATATTTTCGTTATTTACACATTTACAAGATTTGTAGTGCAGAACAATAGTATCGCAAACCTTTTGCAAAATATGAAACTTAAAAAGGAAAGGATTAAAAGAATGAAAACCGATAATCTAATTGATTAAGAAATAAAATTCAAAGCATGGTCAAATAAACATACTTTATAAAGGGAACTAAGTTATGCAAAAAAAATTGAAATATAAGAGTAAAAGTTTCATTTATGGTAATCTCCTGCAGCTCTTCCTCATATATTTTTAATCAACATTTTTTTTCCAAATTTGATTCTTTCCTGGAGCTTTTTTTTATTTTTCCGTGGACATGACACTATAATTATAAAATGCAAAGTTTATTTCACCGAATAAAATAAATATTAAAATGAAACTAAGATTGAAATTTTCTGAAAAATTTTGCTTATCTTTGAAATGATTTGGCACCCCTCTGCAAGCTGCGCCCGGGGCATGATAGCCTCCCTTGCCCCCCCCCGTCATTACGCCTCTGCATTTAGGAGCAAAGGCTTAGAACTCGCCTGTCAACGACTGTTGAATATCGTCTGCATTAGCGTCTGTCGGGGGGGTGCTCAAAGTTTTTACGGGTCAGTGAAAAGTCCTCCCTGAAGGCAGTTTACACAGGGGACAATAAAATGCCTGCGACCTGTAGATTGTCGATTACGTGGTCTTAAATAATTCTTAACTTATCGTGGTCTAGTGGTAGACCAGAATATTTGAAGTCCTTGTTTCGATTCCACCTACTCTTGAACAACAGAAGACGGATGCACATCTGTCGAGTGGGGTGTTTAGAAGTCTTCCGGATTTCCTGCCTAAATACGGCCTGCCTAATACAATTTATAATTGTCCTGCCTAAATACAATTTATGAAAAGATCACCCGTAAGGCAATTTATAAGGTGGATATTAAAATGCCAAACAGCAGTCTATGCGTAATGTCAAAACAAACGGATATGAATTTCCATTGTACATGTAACTTTTAGTTCTTATTTTGAAGTTGCTTCGCAGAAAAAAAGTATTAGCAAATGCATTAGGATTCGTATATAGTTAATAGAAATATATATATATATATATATATATATATATATATATATATATATATATATATATATATATATATATATATATATATATATATATATATATATAATTCCATATAACATATTTGCCGCCTTAGTAGAAAACTTCCGGTAGGCCTAGCCTACTTTTGAGGTTGCTGGGTCAAGGAGACCCTCACTCTCTTCTGGAGTTGATGTAGGCGAATATCTAACTCAAAAATCATCTGCCACATTAAGGGTCGGTTGTACTTAAGGGCAAGGAGTTTACAGATTTTTAAGGTTTTAAAGTGTCGCCCAACTTGTCTAGTGGCCAGCGTGCCTGACTGCGGATAAGGAGGTCCTGGGTTCGAATCCGGGTTCGGGCATGGATGTACTTTCTCACACTATCTATCCTGTTTTCGTCCTTTCCTTGTATGAGTGAGGGGAGAATGGTTGTCTACCCTATAGACGGGTCCCGATGGCATGTGTGTAGAGGAAAGTCGTACTTTCATTTATGGTGCTCTGATTAAACGAAAGACGCTCCCAATTGACTTAAATTCGCATAGCCAAGGCATAGCGAGCTTGGCTTGTCCAAGTGTCATTGGTAACAACAACAAGGTTATAAAATTACTTGGAATTTTATTTGAGAATGATTAAATTTAATGGAATTATTATAATTCTCAGTTATTGGATTGATTAAATAAAAATTTTACATAGAATCAATGATAAAAAATTGGATACAGCTGCAAACCTACATATACTAAAATTTCCCAATTGAATATATAAATATATAATTGTTTTTATTATATTTATTTTTTAAGTAAAAAGAAAGTGCGTCTTATACTGCAGCATCTATTACGGAATCAGGAAGATAATGTAAAAAAAAGAAAAGAGAGAAACTCACAGTAATAATAACCAACAGGACCTTTATAATATACAGAAACAGCATTTAATTCATTCAAGAGGTGCGTTATTTGCAATGTATTGGATGGTATAGAGGTCAACTTGTTGTGCGATAAATCAGATTCTGATTTAGAAAGCTTCAGTCGACTCCTCATTTAGATGTTGAAATGAATGTCTAGGTTTGACGAAGAAGATCAAACGGTATTCTGTCTCTTAGAAATTGGGTATTTACAGAAAATACTTTTTATTTGAATGATGTTATATTTTAAGAATACTGTAAATTTATTATAATGATCAGATCAGCAATAGTATTTAAAAAAATGTATATAAAAAAGGGTATGTCTTCTAAGCCGATATGCCGTCAAATATAGTTTTTAAAAAACAAATCTTTTGTAGACATAATCTTTAATTGTAATCAACTGTTTCTATAAATGCTTACTTAAATGTATTTTTTAAAATTATTTTTAATAATGAAAATACTTTTTATTTGATTCGTGATCCTGTTTCATAAGAAATTAATTATTCACGTTAGATTTATGATTACATGCCAATAAATTTCAATGGTGTCTATTTTTTATTTATGGAAACATTTGCAATGCGCATGTGTCCAAATGAGAGTTCGAACACGTGCAACTTTTCGCGTCTCCTGCAGCTGCAACCAAGAGTCAGCTTACAAGTACTTTGTTAAAGCCGCCTGTAATTCCTCACTTCCGGCGTCCCAACGAAAAAGATAGCCCAGTGTCACAAAGGCAGGGTCAAAATATACTGTTGAAAATGAACTCATTTATATATTTCTTGGGGGGTTGATGGAAAGCTTCCTCCGGGGTGGTTCGTATCTTTCCCTGGTATAGGAAGGCTGTGCGCAAAAAGAAATCACTTTAACTTAAATGTGTAACATTAGAATGAAGTCTAAAAACTGCATATACAGTCGGATATCAAAAAAAGAAACCTTCATCATTCTGAAAATTTCGGATACATAGCGGTGCAGGCGAGTCCCGCACTGTCCACTAAGGTCAACGAGTTTGAAATACTCACCCATCAATAGGCTCCTCCTCATTTTCAACCACGGTCAGGTGACGAGGTCACATCCCAGCTGGCATCCCCCTCTCCACATCGACGCCTTTGCAGCACCCCAAAGAAATGTTTTTTTCCACCGACAAAAGGAAAGGCCGCGGTGGCCAGATTGGTTAGGGTGTCGTTCTTATTATGAGTGGGTAGTGAGTTCGAATCTCGGCTTAATCGTAGATCCTTCGTGTTCATTAAAAGTGGCTGGGGCACATTAAGTAGGTCGCAATGTCCACCAAGTGAATTGATCTCTCTGATGGTGATACCACTTACTGGTAGGGCTCAACTCTGCGGTAGGTACGGGAAGTGTGCTGGGGATGTGGAAAGGACCAATACGTAGTGCTCCGGTTTCTTCTGCCTGAGCACTCGCTGTAAATTATTATACTTATATTAGCCAATTCATGTTTTTATCTCGTAATTATAGGAGAACCATGTTTTTCACGATCCGGTAGATTTAATCAGCTACAAGAATTTTCTGTTATTTCTTTTAGGTTATTAAATATTTTTTAACTTTTCAACTGTGTATTCATTTAGAGCTGGAATGGACAAATTTTTTCGGTCGCGGGCCATAAATAAGAAAAAAAAATTGGCGGATCAAAATAAAATTTTCGAAAATTTTAAAAACAATATACAAGTTTTACAATTTAAATATGTTAATGAGATGAGTGAAATTGCGATTTCTCATGTAAAAGTTCCTTACAATCAAGTTCGAAGTGAGATGTACTGATTCTAAGGAACGAAGCTAAATGCTTATCTGTCAGTCTACTTCTGAAATGATTCTTTCTAAAGCTCCTATTTGAAAACACTTATTCACATGTGTAAAATGAAGCAAACATAGCACTGATTTTTTGGGTCAGCTGGTGCTTAAAATGCGCAATATGTGAGGTCTGTTGTTGTTGTTGCTTATGACACTTGAACAAGCCAAGCTCGCTATGCCTTTGGCTGTGCGATTTAAGTCAATAGAGAGCGTCTTTCGTTTGGATCAGTGCACCACGAAGGTGAAAGTACGACTTTGCTCTTTTTAAAGTGCCTCGTCATTTTGAGCCACGGTCAGGTGAAGAGGCCACACCTGAGCTGGCACCTTCCTCTCCACATCCACGCCACACCAGCGGAAGTACTTTGGACCTCATATATTAACGTGGACACTTCCCCAACCCACGGAGTTGCAGCAACCCAGTGAAGGAGAGTACACCGTGGTCACCCTCCCAACCTCTGCCCGCGGCAAATGATGCTTCACTTTGCTGAGCTTACGGGAAGTTACTGAGCTACTGGAGCTCATGTGAAGTCTAATCTCAGTGTAAAACATTGTACGTACAATAAAATAATCAAATATATATTAATTTAAAGATCCAGACTAAGCTTCTAAGAAACTAAAAGAAATCCAAGACTAAACTTCTATGTTAAATTTACTCTCAAATAGAAAAATACATTAAAGAACAAGTCAAACTTTTTCGCAATGTGACTATATTTTAGTTTCAGTTTTTTTTTTCCCAAAAAAAAATTTAATTTCCTTTTTTGTTTCCAAATTTTAATGATATATTAATGTTTCGAAAGAATTTAAGATTAAAGAAATTTAAAGTTATTAAAAATGAAAAAAATTAGATAAATATAAATGTATCCATCTGAGTGTCTACTTGAAAACATCCTTTTCAAATTTAAAGGCGCAATCAACTATCGCTGAATGAAATAACGCCTATCTTTTAAATAACGTTCATCATTGCAAACTTCTGGCATGCGGTATAAGCGTACATTATATATATATATATATATATATATATATATATATATATATATATATATATATATATATTGCATCAACTATCTATTTATCTCTTAAAAATGGAACCATTTAATAACTGCAGCTGCTTTTGTTCTGGGTTTCAATTTACATTTATTTTTAAAAACAGAAGATGAATATCAATTAGCATTAGAAAGTAATTTCTTTTCAAAATAATTCTTCCTATAAGTTATGAAATTATTCATAGAAGGGATATTATTATTGTTTATTATTTTAATGTCATTATTATCAAAGAAGTAATACCCAACATAAAATTTGAGAGAATTAGTTTCCTACTGAACAAAGGGAACAAAAACGCACGATGGAATAGTTAAATTGGCAATATATTGTTGGCCCTTTAAATGTCAAAATAAAATATAAAGATTATGAATTTTATTATAACCATTATATGTCAGTTATAAAATTACCGAAATTTTTACTATGTTTTATATAAATGGTATGAGTCGATTTGAAATATTATTTCCTTTCATTTGAACTGGTGTCGAAACATGCAGGAATCAGCATTTAGGTTTCCTTCTTTCGTTTCAGGATAATGAAAACTTTAGCATTTTTAAACTAAAAAGTTGCAATTGTTAACTTATGTTTAATGTATTACATGAATGGAAGTATTTTGGGGTGGATTAGCAAATATTTTAAATGAATCATGTATGAGAACTCCTACGCTTAGTAAAATAATTGTGCCTGGAAAGTAAGTGTTTATATTTCAATTAATTCTAAAAATAAAAAAAACTAAAAAAAAACTATGCAGCATTAGTACAGATGCAAACCCACTGCATTCATCACTTTGAAACTGCAATATCGACACGCACGGCGCATGATTTTTTTCTTTTTATTTGATTATGTCAGAGCATTATATTGTATGATTATGAAAGAAAGGAAAATTAGAGCCTGTGTATCATGTAACCTTAGAGCCTGTGTTCATAGGCCTCTTTCACACAAGACGATTTTTATCAGACAATAAAAAGTCATCCGATATTTTATTGTGAGAAGTTATTGAAAAATCACACAATAGACCAAAACTTTTAAAAAAATGTCCAAGAACTCGAAATTTACACAAAATATTGATCGAAATCCATGAGCTAAAATAAAAAAAAATTCAATAGTACTCACTTAACCCAATTGGAAAGAACTATAATAGGCCTATCTTAACACCAGGATTGAATTAAATAGAAATTTAAGGAAAAATTATACTTAAAATAAGATAATGAGCATCGGAGCTCCAAAACTCGAGTCAGCGAAAGTGAAACCCCAATTTTTTTCAAAACATTTCTTACTGCATAAAAAATAAAAAATTAGGAAAAAACTGTTACCATTCTGAACCTGAATCTATTAAAAAAGATGATAATCAGGTAGAATGTCAACCCGATAATTTCTGTGTTAAGTCTGGGGGATACAATTTCGTTTCTGTTACATGATACTTAGAAGAAAGTATTTGTACCATGTTATAGATAAATATGGATGAACTGGCAAAGTTAATTTCATGTTAAAGGAGTTCATAAAATTATTCATTTTTTTATTAGTGAATACCTTACAAATATTCCAGAGGAATAAACTAATATACTGTAAACTGTTTTAATAACTCAAAATAATAACATATCAAAAATATACATTCCACCTTTCAGATCTAAAACCCGAGTTTTGTAAATGTGAAACAAAACAAAATTCACTTAGATAATAAATAAAACTGAGATTTAACTACCGTGATATTTTAAAATGGCAATTCATTAAAAGCGATTTCATTACTATTTTACAAAGTGGTAAATCTCAAATTATATTCACGTAATAATTTTTGATTTAATTATACTTATAGTTACACGATTAAAGTAATATGGATTATAATCCAATATTTACACTTTTTTATTAAAAGCTCTTTGTACTTTAATTAATTAATTGCATTAAAGCAATATTAAAATTGCATACATTAAAAAAGACATTTTTCTATTTATTGATTTCGTTTCTGCAGAAATGCCTTATTTCATTAAATAGTTGACGATTAGACACTGCATCTGATTTTAGAGTTTATAATCAGAGCTCACAGTACTTGTGTTGTTGCTCTCCATTTTAAATCCTCTGATGCATTCTGAGTTAATTTTTTATATTACTGACACAACTAATTAAGAAAATTGTCGTACGGGAATTTTTTTAATGGCAAGTGAATGATACGCAGTAATGAATAATAATAAGAAATAAATGTGTATTAAGATGGTAATGCATCGTAAAATTTCAATTCAAAGATTATATTATGAGTTTACAATCCAAAATTTGCTTAGTAGGAGTCTGAGTTGTATATCGAATTTCTTCTCTAAATTACAAATATATATATATATTTTTAATAACGGCGGGCACTTGGGTGACTAACCCTTCGCCACAACAAGGCCGGAAACTGCTACTCATTTGTCGTTACCCAGCGGGCACCTGTGAACCAAGTCACGGAGGCGAGTAGCATTACCCGCGTCATACCACCACAGACCCGTTTACAGGGCGGGCCACATTCATACATCAACACATAAGAAAAGACAGAGAAACACAGAGAGATTGTAACATCCATGCCCGAACCGGGATTCGAACCCGGGACCCACAGCTCAAGAGTCAGGAACGCTAACCACTCAGCAATTGGTCGGCAATTACAAATATCATCGTATTTTTCATACAAAATATTCTAGGTGAAGACACATTAAAATATAGATGAAAAGAATCTTGAATTCAATGTTTTATATCTTTGAAAATAAGGGAATTTTCAGACGTTTTTTTATACCTCAGGTAGTTTATTTTTATCTGTTCTATTAGCGGGAGACTTCATTTACTAGATCAAAAAAGTATTTTAAACAAAGTTAAATAAATGAGCAAAATTTTTTTTCGATTTTGCAGATTTTTCCTTAGAGTTTGCTACGCATTTTCCATTTGAAATTAAAGTCTGCTATAGTTAAGAATTATATTTATTAAAAAATTTATTAACAATTTAAAAAATGCAAGAGATTTAAGATTATCCGATGTTAATAACAGAGTTTTTAAGTACAAAATTATTTTCAAATGAAATGTGAATGATATTTTTGTTAATCGTAGTCTGTTAGGAAATGAGGTTTGAGCTCATGATTTTTATGGGAATAAACTTATGATGCACTTTTAAATAATTTTTAAATGCGTTGATACTGTGGTACCTGGTTGATAAATTCATTTGTCTAACTGGTGTTAAGCTGAAGTGATCACAGTAGACATATTGTCTCACACAATATTTTCCGAGAATCATTGCTCCACTGTATGAATATTCTAGTGAGTCTGCAAATAAATGATCCTTCAGAATAATTTTCCATACATTTCGGAATGTCATGGGAACTTATAATGGTTGGTATAAAAATTTTAAATTAATAAGTAAAATTTAGATAACAATCAATCTATAATGCACTGAGCTAATCTTGAGAGGATTATAGTTATTGCTACGAGATTATTATCATTATCTAAAAAATAATGCCTAAATTAAAAGACAAATTATGACTCTAATTTATAGAGACAATTATATATATATATATATATATATATATATATATATATATATATATATATATATATATATATATATTCTTTGTTTTTTCCAATACTGCAATACTGTCTTTCAATTTTTGGTGTTTTTCTTTTAGTTTTATTTTCCTGTGAGGTTTATATGTATCTGTGTGTGTAATAAAATATAAATTAATATTCAAAAATATATATTATTGAAATTACTCTGATATTAATAATGAAATATGCAATAATCTAACAATATACCGTAAAATATGAAAAAGGGAAACTTAATTATATATTTCCTGTACTTTAAATTTTATAAAATTAAAAAAATTGCACGTTAAAATCCCATATAATTTACATTTGTAGACTTATATAACACTCTGTAATGGTTATAGTGGTTCGGCATCCACTGTCAATTGAGAGTCCGATTAATTAGACTCGAATGCAAAAAAAGAAATTGTTGTACAGGGACTGAACAAAATTTCTTGCAAACATTAACAGAAATATTTCACTAGTTTTTGCAATTTCTTTAAAATATATATTAAAATATATGTTGAAGAAAATCCTCCTTACAAAGTAATTTCAAAAAACCATTGAGCTACATAGTTAGAAATTTCCATCGAATGAAAAAACTCATTAATAATCAAAATTGGTATCATAATCAGATATGTAGCTTTAAAATAACTTAACGAGAGATTAGGAATTAATGTTAAATATTAATTAATCTGCTCTAATACAAACAACAGATTTTTTTACTACTAAAAATGTTTCATGGAAAGACAATTTAATTGACATCTCTCTGTCTGGTTTCCATTAAAAACTCTTTTTCGTCTGGAATTTTTCTTTTTAAGGTTCTTCTTCTCATTTTAATGACATGGAGAAGTCATCTATAAAACAATTATGCATTTTAGTTTAATTATCAAATATCCATTACGAATATGAATTATTCATACCTTTCTTACAGAATTTGATGCAAGAATGAGAAGATCGATGCAAGAAGATCTAATGCAATATACTGCATACATATATTGTAGTACTTCGGATATTTGCATACATATTAAAAATGTTTATAAGTTTAACGTAGGCAAAAAGACATTGGAAATTAAAGGTTGATTATATTTTTGAAATATAAAATCGAGTGGATAACACACATGATTCAAAACATAAATACATACATTTCGAAACATAAATACATTTCCCCATTTTTTGATAAAAAACAGTATAATCTGACTTGCTCTGTTAATAGGTCCATTAAAATATATAAAATTCTTAACTATATATTATTTCTTAAATAATCTCAATTTCGGATAATTAAAAGGAATATTTGCCGAACAACTTGTCTAGTGGTCAGTGTGCTTGACTGCGGATAAGGAGGTCCTGGGTTCGAATCCCAGTTTGGGCATGGATGTACTTTCTCTCTCTATCTGTCCTTTCTTTGTATGAATGGGTTATCAATGGATGCCTATACCCTATAAACAGGTGCCTATGGCATGTGTGTACTGAAGAAGTCGGACTCCACACCAAAATATGGTTCAATTGGAAAAGTGGAGCAGCGCACCCCATGTTGCCAGCCTAACTGCCACAAGACAACAGCAACAACAAAAGGAATATTTCGATTTCACCATGATCATTTTTTATTTTCACGGATACACATCTTAAATTTAAACAATAATTGCAAGAAGATGGAGTTAAAGTATAGATCAACTATCCAGTTTACAGAATTAAATTTACAAAATTAAAAATCTTGTGTAATAAAATAAGAATATCATTTTCATAAGAATAAGGGTTTGTTTTAAAAGGTGAAAATTATTCTGCTGTTGAAATATTGAAGATCTCTTAGTGAAATATTTTGCCTGTTAATATAACATTACGAATACTTAACACGCAAATAAAAGCATTAAAATTTTGCATAAATAATGAATATTAATGATTTTCAATATGAGACTTGTGATAGAAGCTCAGTTCACATTCTATTTTGTTTTCAAAAAAATGTACATGCATGTCAATGAAATTTCTGGTCTTAGAGGATGAATTTAGGTCTCGGGCACATTTATCTGATTTTGAAGAAGTAGATTGTTACAAATAGATTGCCTTTTGCAATGTTTTTCGTGATTGACACGTTCTTTTTAATTTTACAATACTGAGAAGCGAGCTAGAGATAGCACAATATATTTTTATTGTAATTTTCTTGTGATGATTTTTCTTGTGTACTCAAAGATAATTTGATCAGGGAAATGTTTACAATTTTCTTTCCATGTGTATATGTGATTTCTCTGATGCTTCTTGTGAGAGCTACTTTTAGAGAAACTTTCGTCTACAATATTTCTAGATAAATGATTTGTCTGTAGCAAGAGATTTCTCTTGAAACTTCAAATTGGATCTTGCAGAGAAGTACTTTTTGCAATACTTAATTAAAGCTAGCTAGTTTAATCAAATTGGTTCTCATGATGGTTCTTGAGTGAGTTTCTCATGTGATCCTTGTGATAGGTAATGCGGAAAAACTTTTTCACACGATGTTTACTCCTGTATAGCTGCTTTCCTGTAAGCCCTCTCATGTACTCGAAAAATGAAATTTAAGATAAATTATTGTTCATAATGCCGCCCAACTTGTCTAGTGGTCAGCATGTCTGACTGCGGATCGGGAGGTCCTGGGTTTGAATCCCGGTTCGGGCATGGATGTACTTTCGCTTTCTATCTATCCTGTCTTTGTCCTTTCCTTGTATGAATGTGGAGTGAATGGTTGCACCTACCCTATAAACGGGTACTTATAGCATGTGTGTACTGAGGAAGTCGGACTCCACACCAAAATAGGGTTCAGTTGGAAAAGTGGAGCAGCGCACCCCATATTGCCAGCCTAGCTGGCACACGACAACAACAATAACATAGTTCATAATGGTAGAATGCTACAATTAAGTTGTTTCAGAAATCTATCAAGAGCGTGTTTTGAAACACCGCTTGAGAATTCATTTAAGGAGAAATATCGTCCATTACATATATACATTCATATGACCACACTCTTTTGACATTTTCTCAAGGTTACCTCTTCGAGAGATTTATCGCCCACACTATCCACATCTATGAGACCTCTCTCCAGTAAGACATTTGGTAAATACATAAATTACGGTAACTGAGGAAGGATTTTCCACACGTTTTGCTAAATAATCAACTATTAGCAGCCACTCACGTTTTCTCTTTAAACTTTGAAGCTAACATCTAATCCTACCGCATGAATTACATATACAATAGTTTCATTTGTTAAATGGTGCTCAAGTGACTGTTAGGCAGGTAGTTAATAAGGGACAATCTACGAAAATTTAATCTGTCGTGAGAATTTAAGAAGGTATATTATTCATTAAAAGGTCCGATTTCGATATCACAATTTTCAGGTAAACTTATAATATATATAACTAGAAAATCATGGGTCGTGATTCTGACTAAAATGTTATTGCCAAAATTCTGGGCAAAAAAACAAAATTTAAAATGGAAGATAAAATACAAGCTAAATTTGCTCTATCCTTTTTAACAAAAATAGGGAGCTCCAGTGGCTCAGTAGCTTCACGCCGCTTCCCGTAAGCTCAGCAAAGTGAAGCATCATTTGCCGCGGGCAGTGGTTGGGAGGGTGACCACGGTGTACTCTCCTTCACTGGGTTGCTGGAACTCCGTGGGTTGGGGACGTGTCTACGTTAATCTGTGACGTCCAATGTCCTTCCGCTTGTGTGGCGTGAATGTGGAGAGGAGGGTGCCAGCTCAGGTGGGGCCACGTCACCTGACCAGGGTTTCAAAATGACGAGGCACCTTAAAAAGAGCAAAGTCGTACATTCACTTTCGTGGTGCTCTGATCCAAACGAATGACGCTCTCTTTTGATTTAATTCGCACTGCCAAAGGCACAGCGAGCTTGGCTTGACCAAGTGTCAAAAGCAACAACAACAACTCCTAAAAATTTTTCATTTATCTTCAATTCTCTTGGAAAAAAATAGCAAGTGACCTATAAAAGAAATGCCAATTGATTTGTAAACCATGATAAGTGCGGTAATCATGCGGCTTGCTGCTTTGTCGTAAGCGTCCCTTTGGCGAAGGTGCCTTTTTTAATTCTAATTGTTGATACTAAGGGATTTAGTTGCTGATTTATCTCTGTGGCCGCTGCAGTTGTTGGCTTTTTAGATCCGCTTCAGTACTCATCGGTCTGAGCTTCTCATTCCTTCACCATTTTGTTTCATGCTATGTATATGTTCCTTCATGATTTCAGCATCGTACTTCCAGAAGCGCTGTTGTTGGAAAGTTGGGACGAATGGGTCTCACTTACTCCAGCTTGACAGACTTCTACAATTTTAACTTTTACTTTGAATTAACTTTTTAACTTTGAACTGTCGCCTCCCAACTTGTCTAGTGGTCAGCGTGCCTGACTGCGCATAAGGAGGTCCTGGATTCGAATCCCGGTGCGGGCATGGATATACTTTCTCTCTCTATCTATCCTGTCTTTGTCCTTTCCTTGTATGAATGAGATGTGCCTACCCTATAAACGGGTCCCTCAGGCATGTGTGTAGACCAAAGTCGTACTTTCACCTTCAGTGTGGTCTGATTAAACGAAAGACGCTCCCAATTGACTTAAATTCACATAGCCAAGGCATAGCGAGCTTGGCTTGTCCAAGTGTCATTAGTAAAAACAACAACTTTGTACTGTCAAAAGACTCATCATTTTATGGCCTAAAAATTCCAAGACTTGCAGAAGTTTAATAAAGTGTCATTTACCACAGAATATATTCCATTTATAAAATATAACTTGGTAGCTCTGCTCTTATATCTTCATTCTTCCGAAGGGTATTAAAAAAATGGCACTTTCATTCAGAAAAAGTTTCCATTATTTTGATAATCCCCTGTATAACACTGGAAATTTCTCACATTTCTCAAAATAAAAATCTTAAATTATTTTCACAACTTCACTAAATTTAACTTACGAGGAACAGTAAATATTTTAACCATTAATAAACAAGTTTAGAAAGTATGTCTCTAAAGAAAAAGAAAATCTCATTTTTTAAGTTCTGTTAAATAACATTAAATATTTAGTTGATCTTTATTTCCTCATTTCTTCTTTATCTCATAGTAAAATTATTGTTAAATTAAAAGAAATTTTTTTTATTTCTGGTGTTACTTTCTCACATTTTAATAAATACGTACTTTCAAAGAAATATAATATTATAAACAATAACGGATATTCTAATAGAGCATTTTCCGAAAGATATTTACAAATATATTAAGATTTGATATTAGTAAACCTAATTGAAAAAATTATCACCATTTTAAAGCTCGTACTACTGAAGGAAACTTTATTTCATATAACGTTTGAATAAAAAAATAATATTAAAATATTATATTATAAGATTATATTATAAGAAAATATAAATTTTTATTCAAAACGCGTTGAATAAATATTGATAATTTATTCTTTCTTCCAAATAAAACAATACAAAATTTCCAAAAAAATCTTTTCTCTGAAAAATCATTAAATATGTTACATTTACATGTTGTTGTTGTTACTAATGACACTTGGACAAGCCAAGCTCGCTATGCCTTGGCTATGCGAATTTAAGTCAATTGGGAGCGTCTTTCGTTTTAATCAGAGCACCCTGAAGGTGAAAGTACGACTTTGCTCTACACACATGCCATAGGGACCCGTCTGTAGGGTAGACAACCATTCTCCCCTCACTCATACAAGGAAAGGACGAAAACAGGATAGATAGAGTGAGAAAATACATCTATGCCCGAACCCGGATTCTAACCCAGGACCTCCTAATCCGCAGTCAGGTACGCTGACCACTAGACAAGTTGGGCGGCTAACATTTACATAAATGTATAATATAGTTATTTGTTGATGATCTTCTAACCACAATGTAAAAGAACAATGGTGCATTAAAAAAATAAAAATCCCGTTTTCTACATAGTGCAAGATTTGTCAAAGCCACCAAACAGAAAGTATACAAAACACGATAACTAGTGCAATACAGAATTCGTCCAAAACAAGAAAAAGTTAAAGGATTCATGATCCACCGCGTGGTAATGCATCTTCTCATTCAACAAGATTAAAACGACCTTCCTAATTAAAAACCCGTCAAACTAGTGGAATATCCATTTTATTCACAAGATTTAGTTCTGTGTGACTTTCGGCTACATTATAATGCATGTTTGGTTTGATTTTTAGCTCAACGGCCCTGGATTGCACACGAAGGCTGCTTAGATCAGAACCTTCGGTTTAAACTGAATTCGTAACAATTTCAAACATCCTAGCCGGAAACGTGATGCGAACTCATGAACCAAAGAGGAGCATTTGACAAATACATTTTAATCTAAGAAACAATTTACCAAGACGTCATTTCTATCCCAGAAATAAGAATCACGGAGTCCTAAAGGGAGTTTTCATAGATCATAAAAGACTAAGGTATTTAATCTTTCAAAAATTATGCAAACATTTTATTTAATCCTTGTATTACTGCTACTTTGAGCATTCTGTGTATTTAATTAAATACAACATTAAAATCTAAATATTTCTCAAAGTTTTCAGAATGATTCTTATAATTTGATGCATAAACTACTTTAGTTTTTCTAGGATACGTATAAATGTAGTAATGTATCTCTCATCAAATATCAACAATTATTCAATAAAATTTTGTAAAATATTTTTAATAAATGATTTGTAGTTTCAGTTATTATTAGGTTATTTGTCAGATTTGATACGATTTTCTGATTACAGCAAATTGGCTATATAAAATTGACATTCATAAAATCTCAATTTAACTTATAGTTTGAAGATTTTAGTTAATTAAGTCATTTTGTTCCATAAAAAATATTGATCAAACTTTCAATAAATATGTTCAAAATCTGCAAATTTCCTGTAATTTTAAAATTTTTATTTTGCCTACTGTGATAAAATTATATTTTAGTATATTTTTATATTCCAGTATGGTTTGTTCATATATTATAATATAGTTCATAATTGTTTAGTTTCAAATACACTACTCGCCAATAAAATTGCTACATGAAGAAGGAATGCAAATAACAGAACGATATTTATTGGACACATACATTATAGTGGAAAGAACAAGTGATAAAATTTACAGGTTTGGTTTGGTTTGGTTTGTTTGTCGCTCAACGGTCATTTTTTGCACACGAGGGCTAATTAGATCGGGACTTGCGGTTTAAAGTGGATTCCGAACCACTACAAACATCCATACCCAAGGTGGGATTCGAACCCACGAACTGTTGAACCGAAGGCAAGAACGCTAACCATTCGGCTGCCAGCTCGGCTATATAAGATTTACAGGAAATTAGGATGTACAGATCTTGAGAAATCAGTACCCAGAGCAGCCACCTCTGGCTGCAATAACAGCTTTTATCCGCCTAGGCATGGAGTCAAACAGAGATTGTATGGCATGTACGGGGATCTCAATCCATGCAGCTTCAACACTATGCCACAGTTCATCGACAGTAGTGGATGGTGAGTGATGGAGTGCCAATCGCTCGGCAACCATTGACCACACGTTCTCAATTGGTGACAGATCAGGAGAACGTGCTGGCCAGTGTAACAGTCGAACCTGTTCTGTATCAAGGAAGTTCAGAACAGTACGGGCAACATGCGGTCGTGCATTATCCTGTTGAAACAAAGCATTAGGGAGGCCTCGAAGATAGGGCAGAGCCACGGGCCTTAACACATCGGAAATGTAACGGTTGCTGTTCAAAGTGCCGGTAATGCGAACAAGAGGTGATTGAGACGTGTATCCAATGGCACCCCATACCATCACTCCAGCAGATGGGCCAGTATGGCGATGTCCAATGCAAGCTGGCAATGCGCGTTCTCCACGATGCCTCCAAACAAGGATGCAGCCCTTATGGTCCTGTATACAGAACCGAGATTCATTTGTAAAGATGACGTGATGCCATTCCCGCGTCCAGGTTCGTCGCTGATCACACCATTGAAGGCGCTCCTGTCTGTGACGCAGCGTCAATGGTAGCTGAAGCCATGGTCGCCGTGCAGACAATCCATGCTGCTGCAAACGTCGTCGAACTGTTCGAGCAGAAACTTGTTGCCTTGCAAATGACTCCATTTCTCGACTCAGGGTTCGTGACGTGGCTGTACGATCCCTTGTGACCATGCGGATAAGATGTCTGTCTTCCCTGCTGTTAGAGATGGGGGGTCGCTGAGTTCCGTATGACGTTCCGTATGATTGTGCTGAACCCATCTATTCCATATTCTGCTAACAGTCATGGGTTCTCGAGCGACGCGAGCAGCAATATTGCGGTACGATAAACCGCAATCCCGGTAGGCTACAATCCTTCCTCGATCAAAGTCAGACACGTGCTGATAGACATTTCTTCTTCTTACACGAGGCATTACAACAATTTTCTTTGCCGAAAACAACGTTGAAACGGAAATTGAGTATGAGAAAACTGCTGTCAAATCTCTGGTTTTATACACATTATAGATGTCTCTACTGTCGCCTGCTTTCTATGAATGCGCTGAAAATCTAATCATTTGCATATCACAGCAAGTTCTACCTGTCATGCAAATTTCACGTGTGTAGTGTGCCGCTTTCCTGGTGTAGCAAATGTAATGGCCAGTAGTGCATAATGTAAAAACTAATTGTGTAAAGTATACTGACATGTTGCAATTCATATTTTCAAACAGAATTGCGAATATTCACTACAAAATTGTGTATACAAAAACAACTCCAAACGTTATTTATATATTCTGAAAGATTAAATATTAAAAGCAAATTATTAATGTTAAAAGAAGTTTGTAAAATTAATTGACTGTTTTATCACATATGTCCAGAAAAGTTATAAGATTTTGAAACATTAACATAATTTTTTTATGTCATGACTTTATTGAAAAATTATACACTCTAAGCTAAAGGCGATATTTTGAAGTGGGGATAAGCAAATTGTGTAGAAAGAATATGAATCAATGTGTTTCGAAACCAAACACATCATTCTTTAAGCAAAACGTTTTCAACCGCTTCGATTTCAGAACATTTTTAATGTAAAAATTATGAAGATTGAAAGTGTTCTGAATTTACGAAACGTTCATTTTTGAAATGATCAAATGTTTAAAAACTGATACACTCCGTTTTTATTATAAAATGAGTTTGCACTAAATGAAGAAAAAGCCATTTATTATTTCAAATAACAGTAAAACTTTTATTCCAATCCATTTTTCATGTATGATGTGTATTCAGAAATATTCCATTAATTTCCATGTTTAATCCAATGTCAATGATACTATAAACAGTAAGACAAACAGTATTACTCTGAAAGTATTAAATTTAGTTTCGTTAAAATCTCTGAACTACAGTGCATAACTCCTTCATGTTCTTGCACTGATAATAATTCCATTTAAATAGATATGAATATTAATTACTATAAATAATAGCATTATTCATGAATAAAAGATACAATCATAACTTGCCTTTAGTTTCTGAAATCATATTTTGACCTGTGACAAAAGATAATCTTCCTTTATGATCAAAAAATATACGTCGATTATTCTGTTTTGTTTTGTAAGTCGGGAACCAATATGCATTAAAAATTTCATTTATCACTGTATTCATAAGAAGAAAATTTCATAACGAAAATATCAAGATCTACGAAGATACATAATTTTATTTATTACAAGCCATTTACATATCTATCACCAATTTATAGCATTTCACAACAACTTGCATAAAATATATTACAATCCATTTCTGTTAAACGCTTTTAAAATGCGACACTTATTATAAAATAATTATAGATTAGTATACACATGTAATAAATCGCATACAAACAACTATTCCTGCAATTACAGTGTGTTGCTGTTGTTACTAATGACACTTGGACAAGTCAAGCTCGCTATGCTTTTTGGCTATACGAATTTAAGTCAATTAGGAGCGTCTTTCGTTTTAATCAGAGCACCATAAAGGTGAAAGTACGACTTTGCTCTACACACATGCCATAGGTACCCGTTAATAGGGTAGGCAACCATTCACACCTCATTCATACAAGGAAAGGACAAAGACAGGATAGACAGAGAGAGAAAAAAAGTACATCCATGACCGAACCGGGATTCGAACCCAGAACCTCCTTATCCGTAGTCAGGCCCGCTGACCACTAGACAAGTTGGGCGGCGCAATTACATTGTAAACAACATTAATCAAGCTATAAACAGGCCTTTGTCATTATAACATACTTAAAAAATCACATTTTCTCTTTTATTTCCGATATTTTCAATTTTGCTCATAAAATTTCAGAAAAGATTCAAACATCAGAAGAGACTCACACAAGAAAACAACTTTTTCAGAAAAGAAAGGTTCAAAAAAATATTTCCCTATTCAGGAACTGTTGTCCTTAAATATTCAGGAGTGACTTGGTTTCTGTAGCTCAGACAGTAATGGCGATAAGCGAATTCTTTACGTCGTGCAATAAATTTATAATGGCTTAAAGGATTCGCTGATGAACGAATATTTATTTCATATCAGTTCTCGTGGTAAAAACATCCGGGTCATAAAGAGAGTCACTGCGACAAGTTTAAAAGAGATGCTTTTTTGTCTTCACAGTTCTAACTTATGTCGAGCAAGCAAATTTCTTCTACAGATTGATAAATTAACAATATAACGTTTTCCTGAAAATCTACCCAGTGTGTGGATTATAGGTTTAATATCTTAAAAGATTTTAATTTCATTTTGAGGAGCTCAATACGAAAACCAGAAGCCAAAAGTTTTTAATAACTCTCCCATATCGATTGTTAAAAAATACTTTAGATAACATCAAATGAGAGCAAATGTATATTAAATCCTCTCATTGCAATGGAAGTTTTGATCATTCTTATTATCTCGATGTTCAGCAGTCCATACTCTTAACAAGACAAGAAAACACATTCTTTCTTCGGAATACTCGCCTTTGGTCCACAAAAGCAAATATCACACGGAATAAGCATATCTCGAATTATTTAAGTTAAAATCTTTATTATGTTGACAACAGGACTGCTGTTACAACGTTACGTTAATAAGGTATATCCATTATTATATTGCTTGAGGTGGAGCATGAATGGTAGCCAAAGTCTAAATCTACCCGTTTCTTGGTATTGTTTTCATATCCTTGAAAGTATCTTTGACGGTTGAACAACATCCACTACATTGACTGAAATAATATCTGCCGATGATACAAGCTAATGATTCCAGAAATTTAAATTATCGAATCTTCCAATATTTTTTTGTAGGAACAAAAGTCCTGGTTTCTAATAACTGAGATGGATGGAAAATCACGATTTAAAGATTTATATATCATTTATTTTGTTTTTGAAGTCATGTATATTGAATTATATATTTGTTTGTTCTTTACTTTTGTGGCTTCCTAACTTAAGATTGTTCTACATTTTAAATTTGCGTTTACCTTTCCAAATTTACTATTTATTTTATTGAGATTAAAATATACACGTCTATCATTATAGAAAGGATTTGTTTCTGTTAAAGTAAGCCAAAAAAATGGGTTCCTTTAACAGAAGCAAATCATTTCTATAATGGCGATGTGGGCTACCAAAGTTTAAGATCTTTTTCAATAATACCCATGAAAAATCAGTAGATTTTACAGATTTATTATAACAGTGATTCAAGCAGCACTACGAGATCCACGAGTCAATGCTCGTTCCGTACCGACTGGATTGTTGCAAGAGACTGGTTCACGCCACTTGCTTACTGTTTCACAAGAATCAACCGTGCCAGTTTTGTAAACGGCCGCACTCGGAAAGAGACTTGCTGTTGGCTTCGGAAAGACCGGTCACCAAGATGCCTGCAGAGTACTGGAACAAGGAACTGGAAAATTATTGGCGTTTCAGAATGACTTGGGTCTTGTGAAAATTTCGTGTCTTTTGCGAAATGTTCGACAAGAGAGGGTAGAAAAACAAGAAGAGCCTTTTGAACCGAGCTCTTCTTGTTTTTTTTACGACGATTTGTTTAACAAGATTGGGAAATACCAAAAGTCTTGAGTCACACGCTTCCAAAGCTTGGACATACAGTGGCTTCTGTAAATGTTCTTCACGCTTCGTCTGCTGACGAGCGACTCGTGTCTCTTTATTCTTGCTGAGTGAGCTCGTCACCGTTTGAAGAAGCTTGTGATCTAGGAACAGTGTGCTCGTTGGGCATATAGTGGTCCTTGTAAACGTCCACGGAACTCGTGTGTCTTTATTCTTGTCGAGATGATCACTCGTTTCATTTTCCCAAAATCTGGGTATACTGTGGCCATCGTAAATGAATTTCGTTCATGGAAGACTTGGTCCCAGTCGTTTCGACTGACACGTTCTCCACACTGTTTTAATTGAAACAGTGGCACAAGGAACGTGAATTTTACATAGAGGCTTGTTTCCGAGTTCCTGGCTATTCTGAAACTGTTCGTACGACGCGTACTCCTTTATTGTTCAGACGGCTCACGAATAAAGTAGCAGAATCTTAGAATTGGTCCCAAATGATCGTGTGGTCAATAAGCGCAATTCTTTCTCGAGTGACATGAATCAAGTCTATGAAGAAATCGGTCGATGGTCTTATTTTTGCATTGAGAAATAAAAAGATGTCCCATTATTGGTTAATTGTGTGCCGTAAAAAATTCGCAGAGAGCACACACGAGTGCAACTCTCTGCGAATTTTTTACCCCTTTAATTTCTAAGGTTAAAGGGCTAACCTTTCAAGGCACGTTCTTAGATTTTCTACAGTTGTAGCCTTGGGAAAATAAAACACGGCTGGCAATACATTTCGAAGATAACTGACTGTCCATGGCTCATCACTGGCGATGCTGGACTCCCAGCCATCGTCTCCTTTCAAATGTTTTTCGTACAAGTGGTCCTTCAAGAATTCGTCCAAGTCTTTTACGGGAACGACGAATTTTCGACCGTCGTTTGTTTTTGGCATTTCGAAAAAACTCAAGCCGACCGAAATCTTGTCTCCATCGAATGTGCTGGTGAATTCTATTTCTCCAGCAACAGTTTCGCCGGTGTCTTGAATCAGCATGATTCTTGCCACAAAATTCACGTTGACTGACATGTTCGAAACGGATGAGAGAAAAACGATCTGAACGTGTTGAAAGCTGAGAAGAAAATGTGAGAAGCATTCGTTTCGACTCTTCCTTTTATACAGGACAAGCCAGAAGTTGTTATCAACAAGAAGGTTTTTGGATATTGTTTCAACGTCGTACATTAGAAAAGAAAACTTGTGACAATTCTCATCGACGTCCCAAAATTAGTTTTCGACTGTTACTTTTTATACAAGACAAGTCGCTATCAAGATGAATATCTTTGGCTCTTGTTTTCAACGTCGTACGTTAGAAAAGAAAAGAAGCTTGTTGTGACAATCGTTCCAAAATTGGTTCGTTGTGTGTCGTAAGAAAATCGCAGAGAGCGCATATATGTGCCCCTCTCTGCGATTTTTTTACCCCTTTAATTTTTTTTATTACGATGGCTAAAGGGCTCCGCAGGCTAACTAGTCTAATTTTAAAAGTTCGTCAATTATGTGTTTTGGAAAATGTTGGACCAATGGAACGTAGCATCGCAAATAGCTTAATGTCCATGGCTGATCGCTTGCAATTATTGTTGCTTCTTGGAATAAATGTTCTTTTAAAAAGTTTCCAATTTCATGGGATGGTACAACGAATCTTTTCACGTCATTTGTCTTTGTCTGTTCGAAAGGCGTCAATCCGGACAAGACCGATATCTTAGACCCGTCCACAACGCTAATGAATTGCAATTCACTGGCAACTGTTTCGCCCTTGTCGTTTTGAATAGTCTTTAGTCTTGCAACGTAATTTGTACTGAAACTCATGTTCGTAAGAAAAGAAACAATCCGCACTCTTTGAAAACCGAGAAGCAATTGTGACGCGCTCTTCCTTTTATACGGGACAAGCAGGAAGTCATTATCAACATAAGATATTTGAATCTTGTTTTCAACGTTAAAGGAAAACGCTTGTTGTGACAATTGTTTCATCGATTATTATGCTTGCCACATTAATTCGTTTTGAACGAACCTGTTGAAAACAAACACTTTGACCATAGCACAATGACATTCTTCCGATTTCATAATCTCCGTGTGCCAATTGTATTGCCATTTTCTGTGGTCTTCTTGATTCGCCAACACGTTGAATTTCGGACAACAGTGGATTTCCAAATTGATATTTGGAATATTTAAAGCGTCCAATAGTTCTTTTTCGTTTCGACCGCCTTTGTATGCCACGACATCTTTATTCGCGTTTCTCATTCCGTTGTAAAACGGTTCCACAATGTCTTCGAGCTCGTTCAATGGCTTGACATCCCGTTCGTTAAAGTCGGGTCGAAATCTTAGTCCGTGGATTCGTTTGCTGCCATATTTTGCAGTCCGCCAATCTTTCGGACTCATATAAATGTGACAAAGGTCGAATCGAAATCCGTACGGAATTGGATTTTCGTTGGTGGCTTCAATCAATCCGAGTTCTCGACACAAGAAATTTCCATCGTGTACGAATCCGTCCATGTCTATGATCATGCAAATCATATCCATTATTTATTTTCCGTCGGCATCTTTATTATACGAGACCGGCTCTGTGAATAAAGTAACACGATTGCTGTGAGACCGTTCGATAGCCAAGATTTGTGACGACTTGGTTTATTGGGAAAAATCCAGAGACTGCGGCTCAGTGGAACAAAAATATTGTATGCTTGATTCTTGATATAAGCTTGTAAGTCTTCATCGATAATAGGACAAATAGCACAATGACAGATGTACAACCACAGAAGATAACGAAGAAAACACCCAGGGCCACGGTGGGAATCGAACCCACACTCCTACGCTCTCATCATTCATGGATGTCCCCTGGACCACGTTGGATCATCCATATGACGTCCCGTGGACGTCCCATTAACGTACTTATGTTGTGTGGGATGGCTTTTAAAATTCAAATTTTTAAGCTCTCTAAATTTAACAAAAAAACAAAGTATGTATTACAGACGATATCCTATCATGTAAAAAACAAATTTTTGCATTTTAAATTCGCTACGTTTTTTCCCCCCTAGCATTTTCCTTTTTTCTCCGAAAAGAATAACTTGAGGAAGTCAGCGGAAAGCTCAGTAAAATCAATGTTCCGTTCAATCGCTAAACAAATTGTGAAGGTGTAGAGCGTGATTTCATTTTGAAGTGAAGTGTTTTTCATGAAACTTCTTGACATGAACATTCTTGAAATAACAATAAGATGTATGAATTTTTTAACTGCAGTATATGGATATAATCAGTGAATTTAGTTATGTTCTAATGAATAAATAAACAATGAATTAAAATTAATCATGAATAAAGATAAAAAACGTTTTCGACAAACAAGTATAATTGAAAGCTTTTCAAATTGTAAGAAATCGAAGAATAACTGTAAGTTTTGATATAATATCTTATAAAAACATCATATTCAGTAGAATGATTTAATAAAAAGAATGCGCTTGGAGTAGTTATCCTATCAGTACGATTTCTAATGCGTTAAACAAAAACAGCTAGCTTATCAAAGTGTCATTCAGTTGATTTGCAGAGGATTTATGACTTTGGTAAAACTGAGTAATACGGTCGAAGTTTGGCGATTTTTTGGATTTTTTTCGCCAAGTACAAGTAAGGATTGAAATTCCTACCCTATATTCACAGCGAAATACAAAACGAATATAAAAGACAGTATTGAAATTCCGGCACTATATCTAAACCGGGTAAAACTGAGGTCTGACCGTAATACTCAGTTTAGCCATGTTACTCAGTTTTATTACAATTACTTATCTTTGTTTCTGTTTATTCTGGATTTGATTTTCCTTGTTTAATTATAAATCTTAGTATTTTTATTAGCATTATATTATTTAAAATATAGTTTGTTTTAAAAATAATATATATTTGTCATATTTGTCTCAGTATCTTTTTGTTGTGGGTGAATAAAACAATGTTGTCAAGTTTGCATAATTGTCTCTATAATGAATTTTTTTATTAAAAAAATAATAAATAAGTATTTATAATAAAAACACAATTTAAACTAAATTTAATGAAAGAAATAATTCAAATCAATGCTACATAGAAGAAAATAAGCTAATACAAGAAAATGAAAACAAGCTAATATAAACACAAATTCCACAACATAAGTTAATAATGAAAATCAATGATGTAACTAAAGATAAGAATAAGAAAATATAATTTGAATCAGTATGCAAAGATGTAAACAGCAAACATAATAAATACAAATTTTGAAGGATCAGATTTACTGTACAGTCACCGTTGGCTTGTTTTATTTTGGCGGCAAATTATGCGAACATTTTTACTGGAAACCCAGCAAACTAGTATTTAGGCCACCTTATTTCTCATTAGTTTCTCATGAATATTTACCTATTTAAATTCATTTGTATAAAATTTAATCAAAAAATTTTATTAATAATTTAACATCAACTTTATTATTTTACCATTGATGTTTGAAATCTATAAATCAATGTTTTTTGTTAATTTTGTAAAATTAGTTGAGCATATTGTTAGATACCAACAATGTAAGAAATAAATATCATTATTTCAGCTATTTTCCTCTCACCGTTTTCCCCGATTGAAAATTCGCCTTAGGGTCATTCTTGGCGACTTTTTGAAAATTTCGCCAAGGGTGACCGTACGGTAAAATTTTATTATTTTGAACAATAAATTAAAACTTCTGATAATTAAATGGATAACCAAACATTTATTACAATAAAAGAATAACACACATATATTAATAGAAATGCCATAAAAGAAAAACACACATATATTAATAGAAATGCCATACAAATCAGAAGATACTAATTCCAATTGTAATAATAGAATTAAATGAAAATAATGATGAACTCTACTACTTGCAAATTAAATGTCAGTAAAATCCCAAAATTTTCTTGTAAAATTCATTTTAATTGTTCTTACAATACTATTTGAAAAAAAAAAAACAATTTGAATAAATTATAAATAATAAAAAAATTTTGATAAAAAATATTAAGAAAAAATGAGAATAAAGTTTTAAATTTTCTGTAACTATATTTTATTGATATAATAACATTTTTATGAAGGATTATTTTTTAAATTAGCCTTTTATTGACTGTACTGTGTATAATTGCATCATTTTAGATTTAGGCTTGTAGTAGATAAAGGTTTGGAAAGATTCTGATTCTTTGATATTGTGCTATTGACAAGTAAAGGAAGATATAGTTTAACAAACATTCTGCAGAAATACCTTGTATCTCTTGAAGTTCATTTATATACCTAGCTATGTGGTTGAATTTTCTCAAAGAAGAATTTTCATGTTCGCTTAGGATTTCTTGTGAATATTTCCATCTGTAGATCTTTTATATGAGATCTATCACTTGCATGATCATGAAATGCTTATTAGAGTGCCATATCTAATGACAAGTTCTCTTGTTCTTTTCTGTCACATATTACTGAATTTTAACAGGTCCTGCTTTCTATTCACCTTTTAAATTATTCCTGAGCTTTGTGCCAAATGATTAGTGTTCTGGTATTTGTTTCAACAACTTGTGGGTTTGAACCCCATTTTTGACTCGGAATCTACTATAAATAGTAGATCCAGTCTAATTAGTCCTTATCTGCAAAACGTTATTGAGCTTCAAACTAAATTAAACTTTTTAAAATATTATATTACCAATTACTAAGCAATAGCTCTCACATTTTTAGATGGTTACTTGAACACTCCAGAATTCTTTCCAACAAATAAACTTTTTAGTTGGTAGAGCTTGGAATCATTTTATTGTATTTGACTCTTTCCTCATACTAAGTGGCTTTTGCATGGTTCCGAAAAAAACATTTGCCCATGGTCTGTTTTGCAAGAAAGACTTCTGTATTTCAAATATGGGTGAATTGGCAATTAAATCTCATATGAAAGGGAAAAAGCATTTATAAGAACAAGCTATATCTGTTAAAAAAATCTACTCATTTAAAAGATTTTTCACTTCTGCCGATCCTGTTAAAGAATGTGAACTCAAAGCATGTTTTGAAATTTTAGATTCATCATGATTCATTTATTTCTTCCAAAGAAGTTTTAAAGGCTGAAATTATGTAGGACCCTTAAAGTTTTAAGCAGTGTATTCAGCTACAGTTCTTGTAACAAGATAAATTGCCTCTTTCAAGCAATATTTCCAGACAGTGCTATTGTAAAGCAATTCAGCTGTGCTAAAAAAAGTGTGCTTATTTAACAGTTTTTGGAATTGCACCTTAATTTTCTAACTTATTGAAAGAAAAAGTTAAGAATGTTTCTAATTATGTGTTTCGCTTGGATGAAAGCTTAAATAATCATCTGCAGACAAAACAATTGGACTGCCATGTAGGATTTTGGGATAATGATACAGTTAAAACACAATATTACTCATCTGATTTTTAGGTCATTCAACTGGAGGTATTTAGTTTGAAAAAGTGAATGAGAAGTGCTTAGAATTAGGAACTTCTACTAAATAAGATACTAATATAAGATATACTTCTGCTAAATGCAATTTTTTATATTCATTGCTCAGGAAGATGAACTTTTTCTGACACTTTATCAAACTTATAAACCAATGTTGCCATTTATTACTGGAGATTTTCATGCATTGTTGAAAAGTTTGATGCAAAAGTTTTTAAAAGAATATTTGTCATCAGAATCTATTGGGAATGTCTAAAAACTATAATTATTCATTATTTTATAGAATGTATAATCCAATGTTATATAGAATGTTGATTATTTAAATAAAAAAAATTTCTGTTATAGCTGTAAATTCATTGAAGGCTTTTGAAATTATCATTAATAATTTTAACTCAAATAAAAAAATAGTCTCATTAATGTTTGCAATTATTTATTTTTATATTATTTACAGAAATGATTGAAAAATATTGCATGTATATAATTATATGCATATTTGGTTAAGAACAATTTTTAAAATAAAATCAAAAATTATTTAACATAAATGTTGATACCTCCTGGATTTAACTCCTTAAAACTTGTGGAATTTGGTTCTTGGAATTTTGTGCGAACCCTGAATAATATCACCAAATGTTATTACCAAATAAAACAAACCATCTCAAATTGTCACTTTTAAAATTAGTTTTAATTTTTTACCTTTTACAAGCATTTAAAATAATGGAAAAAAATAGTTATGCCATCATAATAAAAAATTTTCAACTAAATTACTATTTTGATATCTGTTTCCCATAAGATGTCATAAAAATTGCCAGCATGTCAAGACTTACACTGGCAAAATGGAAGAGTACAAAATATTTTTGTTAAATGTTTTGTTAGAATAACCATTTCCTATCCAAATTTATCAGTGAAACTTATTGTTTTCTAATGGTAATAAATTTCATTAAGAAAAAACTTTATAATTTATAATGTGCATTTTTTATTTATTTTTCTTTATAAATGGACCTTCTCTTTATATTCCTGCCTTTCTCTTTATTTTCTTTTTCTATATTCTTGCTTTTAAGTAAATTATTTTAATTGCATAGGAATTTGATCAAATATAATTATTTCTTTGCAGTGGAACCTACAATGGAACAGAATCTTAGAGATTTAATGGTAGCTGCAGCTGTAAAAAGGTATTTTGATAATGTTATTAACCTTCACTTTTAGGTCCATTTCACACTGGGTTCAAATCCTGGTTCGAGCATGGATGTACTTTTTCTTTCTACCTATACTATCTTTGTCCTTTCCTTGTATGAATGGATTGTGAATGGTTGACTACCCTATAAACGAGTACCTATGGCATGTGTGTACTGAGGAAGTCAGACTCTTCATAAAAATAAGATTCAATTGGAAAAGTGGAGCAGCGCACCCTACAGCCTAGTTGGCACACGACAACAACAACATTTATCATTAATTATTACAATTAATGGAATTTTTTAGAAAATTAATAAAATGTATCTATTTGATTTTATCTATTGTAAAGAAGCATTAATAATATTTTGTTAACAATCTCATTTAATTTCATTGGTTGAAACCTCTGTGAACCAATCCATGGTTAATACCAATAAACATGAGAAGAACATGAATGAATTTTACTCTTCATAGTTATGGCAAAATGTAATCAGAAGTTGTGGCTGCTTATATACATAATTTTCTTTATCATGTAAAGTACTTGTATTTTTTCTTTAATGAAATAAGAACATTGATATAATATTTTAGATAGAAAAGAAGAAAGAAATAATGCTTACAAATTTTGTAAAGTATTCAACTTACCAATATTTTATTACATATATTGTGTTCCGACAATTTTTATTTAATCAAAAAAATTTTGGTAAATTCCTGTAATCTGCTATGAGTTTGGTATGATTTCCACTTATCACTCCAAACACTGCAGTTATCTTACCCACCTAAATTACGTCTATTTGCACAATATTCGGTTTTAAAATTCACACTCAAACTCAAGTTTTGAATATGACAATCTTACACTGTTTTTGATTTCAAATGCTGAAATTTTGAATTTATTTTACAAATTATAGTTACTTTTTACACTAATATTACAAAACTAATAATTAGAAACTAATTTTACAAAGAAATATATTACAAAACAAATATAAAAGAACTATGAAAATAAATATTACTGTTCCTACCCGGTCTAAAACATAATCAAATTTTATAATTATTTTCTTTCACTTTATCAAATTAAAAAAATTTTACAAATACACTTTATATAAAAAAATACAAAGCATATTTTAACAACTATGCTATGAATCTAAATAGCATAAATAATATACATTTTTATGAAAACTTTGGATTTCTAATTAACAGCACAGTAGCATACAATTTAAAAAACATCTATATAAACACAATCTGGCATGGAGGTAACTGGGCAATAAAACTAAATCAGTAATATAAATTGCATTTTTTAAAAATTCTGGTTTTAATTAGCAGGGCATTGGTACCCATCTTTAAAAACATCAGTATAAATGCAGTCTTTGACAAGATACAACAGGACAAAAGCAAAATGTATTTTTAATTTCTTTTTTAACTTAAAGTTAATTTAGAAATTAAAATTTCTAAATTAACTTTAATTCAAATACTTAAATTTTAACTACAGTGGATGCTCGTTTTTATAAATCTAATTTTTGAACTAATGGTTAGTCCCTTCCCTGACACCATAGACATGATGCTAATTTTAGCTCCAATTTACGAATGAAAATTTTGAAAAATCTCCTTTTTGTAAACTTTTATTTTTGACAAATAGTTTTCTTTTTCATTTTTTATGATCTGATGTTTTTTCAATTTTTTATGATTACTTTTTATATCTGTCTGAGAATTCAATTCATTCTTGAACAATAAAACTGCATGTGCAAGCAATCCAGACATTGTGGATCAATAATTGGGAATATCAAGCATTTCATTGGAAAGTACTGCAGTGCTGAATTCAACTCCTTTTGTTTCTCATAGATAAGGGTACAGAAAGGAAAAAGAATTCGACGCACATTAAAAGTTTGTGCAGTTTTGTTTTATAATTGGCTTTATTTCACTTGAATGCCTCAATTTTTAATGTTTGATTTGTTGAGAAAGATTGGATTGTATCTGCAGAGGATTTATTGCATTTTAAGAATGAACACACTTTTCAATTGAAACAAAAAATAAAATTCTCAAAATAGATAAAAAAATATGAAATAAGACAAAAATTGTTAAAAATATTGTATACTAAAGAACGTCCTCTCGACAATTTAAGAACTAAGGGAAAAAACTGAAAACAGTGCCAGCAAAAGTGTTCCCTCTCAAAAATATTATAGGGAAACAAAACATCCTAAACTATAAAAATACTTGGCTGAGAGGAATGAACATTCCTGTTGATGGTATTGCCGTTAACCATTTAACATATTTGCCTGTATTTGAAACAGGCAAAAGTTACTTGCAAATTTGCACATGCCCATATCTCACACTGTTATTTTTTATCTCACATTATTTTATTTTTAATGCCCATATGAAATACGTTCCAGTAAAAAAAGATAGGATAGCCATCGAACTTATTTAGATAATAATCAAACTTATGTAGATTATAATCAAATTTATTTAACATAGATGGCATCACTATGCAGCATTTCTCTTGTCTAAATCCAGTGGTGTATTTTGAAGATTAGCTATGAATCTTCTATATGATATGAATACTGAATTTTAAGCCATTTTTATGTTTGCAAATATGACATAGTCTGATTTTAATAATTCTAAATTCAAAATAAACCATGTAATCAAATTGCTTAGGTTTTGTTTGTATAATATGTATTTTTTCAATATTTTTCGTCACATTCACTTCCTACCACAGAAATTACAAAAAATAATCTATACTATATCTATATACTCATTTTATGTCGAAAAAACTCGATCATATTTAACAGCTTTTCCAAAAAAGAACTGGTGCTTTAAAGGGTTAAAAAGAAATCAAACTGCTTCGCTAAAGATGAACAAAACCTGGGTACTAACATAGGTTATAGTGGATGCTAAAATAAAGAGTATTATGCAAATATTATTTAAATTGTACTACTCCCTCACTTGCTATTACTACACCTCGTTTTATTTTATGTATACAAATTAACAAATTATTACACTTAGGTTAAACATGTGAAACTTGTGATTATTTTTTTCTCCAATGGTTATCAACATTTTCCATCTTCCATCAAATGAAGAAGCAATATAATTTTTTAGAGAGGTTGGAATTTTACCTAAAGAACATGTTTGTAAAAAGTGTGAAGAATTTGGAGAATAGTTGAAATATTAAAATTGAAAGGCCCTGAATGATTGTGAAAGTTGGTGAAAGCTTTTTTATGCATTGAAAGAATCATCAAAGTTGTATCTCACCACAACATTGGGTTTTTGGAGGAATTTGCTGGGAGACAAATAAACATTTTTAGTCAGAGTTCCAAGCCAGAGGATAAGAACATTAAGTCATGAAATCCAAAATAATGTTGCTGAAGGCTCAACAATAGTGTTAGATTCATGGCCTAAATATCAAACAAGAGGTCATTGCTGCCAGTTTTGAATATTTTAAGGTGAATTATCAATACAATTTTGCTGAGACATCTATGCAGACTCGTACTCAACACATGGATAGGATTTGGGAATCCACAAAATGGCACAACTAGCAACAACAACCATCATTTTGATACCTATTTAGCTGAATTTATTTGGTAGAAAAACAGGAAATGCATTTCAATGCTATTATGAAAGCTATTTCCCACAACTTTTAACACATTAACTTCACCATTTTCTTTTAACCAGTTTTAATTAAGTTAATTAAAATTTTCTTAATTTGTATTTAGTTTATGTATATGTGTGTGTGTTTTTTATATATATATTCAGGTCTTTTGGTTTTTAAGTTTTTATTCCTTTATAATTAGGACTTTATTTTTAAAAGAATTTATAAAGATAAACCAAAAATTGCTATTGAAAATTTTTATTACCTAATGTCGCCAAGGTAGTCATAAGTTCTGAAAAGTAGTTTGGTAAAAAAATAATCATATCTTTATATAATACATAATTTTTCTATTTTACAAATTTTCTTTTTTATTAACTGTTTTACTTCTTACTATGAATTCATAAAAATGAGCATTTACTATATAAATGAAAAAGCAAAATACAACAAAAACTTCAAGGTTTGCTTAAACCTCCAAACAAATTTCACATATGTGCATATTAAATTACATCATAAAATCGTAAGAATCCATTCTGAATCAATAATCTACTGATTTTGGTACATGTGGCACTCATACCAACTTATAGCATTTAGTTTAAAAAAAATTTTGGTGATAATCGTATGAATGTTATTGATTTAATGCTGTTGCTCAGTTGGTGGTCTTTAACACTTTACATTGTATAGCAGGGACACTCAACAGAAAGTAGATGAACTCTTTGGGGATCAATAGAAGTTTATGGGTCTATACTGTTTCAGAAAGTGTATAACTATTTTAAAAAGAAAAGAATTGTAAACCTAATTATTTTTTTCAATTTTTTTATTCATATTCTTATTCAAACTGCCATCGTTAAGTATTTTATGCAAAATCATCAATGTTATAATTATGTTATCTGCTGCATATCGTATAGAAAAATGTGATGAGGTTAAGGAAGAAAATTCTTTTAAAATGTATGGATGTGGGTAAAAGGTTGGAAATAATAACTCTAAATATTGTTATTAATGATACTTGTTTAAATTTTTTATTTAAAAACATGTATAATAGCTTATATTTTCCCTACTAAACCCAATATAATTGAATATGTTGCACTGATAAGCACATTTACCATTGACAGTTGGACTAAAGAAAGCACAACTATCAAAATCATTTTGATGAAATATGAATCTTAATGAATTTTTTAGTGTCTTTCTGTTCTCTTGATAATTTTATTCATATTCTAGCCGCATCAAATTAATGGAGTTTATTAAGAATATTTTATTTGTGTTCTGATTTGGGATCCCTAAAGAATGCTTTACCATGAATATTTTTTGAACATTATATTACTCATCATATTAATTTGAAATCTTGTGATAATTCAAATGGATTTTTCAATTCTCAATTTGGTGATTTGATCTAATATTCAGTTTTAAAGTAATGTTGTTTTTTGTCATTAATTTCATCATATCTTTAAGTTATAGATTTTTTATTATGATAATTTTTCTGTTTAAATATTAATAATAATAAGTATCTTTTAAACCAGTTAACCATAAAAAATTTCAAGTGTCCAATTCAATTATATTTTTCATAATATATATACAGCTTTATTCTCCTTTTTTATTCGTTAATTTATGCTTTAAAATTTGAGACTATAATTGCCCTCTTTTGTTTTAACATATGCATTTACATTTGATTTTACTATTCTTTTCACTTATTTAAATATTTTGATTTTGCTTTCGTTTTTATAATTAATCAGATTTAATTTACCTGTTTGTCTTTACATAAATTTAACACCATAAACTACGAAATTAATTTTCCATTTTTATTTACGTGCTTATATTTTCATTTATGTTTTTATATTTAAGTTACCATTGTGTGAAAAATATTTTAATCTTTATACCATTATGTAATATATTTTTTTAAATTTTAAATTTGCATATTTTATAATAATAATTTATTTAATACAAATTTTATTAAAGATGCATTTTTTATTTAAACAATTATTCTTGTTATTATAATAGTTCAACTAAATAATTTAGTGAACAGAGGTTATATTTATTTTAACATTTTACCCTTTTTTCTTAAAAATTAATTTTTCTTGAATAGATCTTTCTTTTCAGTCTTCCATGGTTGTTATTATATAGTTCATATTGATTTTATTTGTGTACTCTTTTGTGTATGTATTTGTAAGGACAACTGTAGTTAACATTTTCTTAGTATTTATTGTGGAATGATTTATGTAATTTTAATTTAATCTTATTTTTTCAGAATGAGGACAATTGAAACAACTACTGAAACTTCAGGTATGCTTATATTAATGAACAAAACTTATTTTGGGTGTGATAAAGCTTATTTGAAATATACTGCCAGTATAAAAAATAATGCCAATATTACAAATATCAAAATGTTAAGCTATTTGTTTGCATTTTGATATTGAATATCATAACTAAGTTCATTGGAACTTATCAATTTGTTGGAAAAAAAAAAACCCTTGCATTTCTGTAATTCCCTAAATTTTTCATTGTTCCTTCCTAACATCCTAACTCCTTCAGTTACTAAACAAACTCTCTTGTTATGGGAAATTCCATTTTACATAAATCTTATAAAACTTTTAGTTATATATTTCTATTAAATTATTTCATCTTTAGATTGCAGTATTGATTTACATCATCCAATACCAAACACAGAAGAGATTCCAGATTCAGATGAATTCTCCATAACAAGTTCACAAGACCTATTTCCAGAATCTTACAGCCAACTGGAAGAATATGGTTCCAATAATCCTGAGAATGATTTTGATGCATCAAGTGCTTTGTCAGACATGTCTCTTTCTACTGAAACAATACCAGAGTAAGTTATTCATGCTGTCTGGCACTAGCAACTTCATGTTTAGTATATTTTTCCAATTTCTCAGAGGGGTTATTATAACAAATCATTGGATTTTGTTTCATCATAAAATAATTTGCTAAAAGGAAAATTTTATCTTCTTACTGCATAGCATACAACATTAAATTTTTTTTTACCCTTTCCATATTATTGCTCTCTAGGAAAAATTTTCATAAATGGAAGACTATTCACATGCAAGGAAAAACTCAGAAAACTCCACATCATCCACACAACAGATTTTCATTTAGGAAACCAAAATACAATTGCTCTACAACAGCCAGGATTGAACATGGGATCTCATAATCAAGAGTATGATTTTACCATAGTATATGGTAATCTCTAAATTGTTAAACTTTGAAAGAAACTGAACAAAGTAAAATCATATTAAATATAGAGATATGATTTTCAATAAACTAGCATTATTTTATGCTTTGTAAGTGACAGCCTTACTGCAAGAGATTGCAATAGAATATTTGAAAACCCTCTGTGTAGAGAGTCATCAAGACTTCATGAATGATTTTACACTAATAATTAGCTTATTTAAGTGTTTCAAAGAAATAAACTTCCTTGACTGGATCTACTGAAACATAATATTTATCTCCCATTGTTCAACATTGTCTTTGAATCAATCAAATGCCTTCCATTTCAAAGAACACCATCCTAGTATTAGGCTACTGTGAATCTTAACTATCTTTATAATGCTTTTAAAACCATTGTATATCATTATGGTATTAACTTTATTATGAAAAAGCTTTGCATTATAATTCTATTAAAGTTTCACGATTAATAATCTAAGCAATTTGTAATAGATTTTCTATTTCTAAATTCACTTCTAGATCCGAATACATGTCTCTTCAAATTCATCACTACATTGTTTGAATGAATCGAGGTTTAATACATTCTTAAATTACTTTTAATAATTCTTGATTTATATTATTAATTTATAAGGTGTCTTCAAATGATATAAATGTAATTTGTAAATTTATTTCTCTTAAAATAGAACTGGAGCAGAATCCTTGACAGAAAGTGATATTGAAGAAGAAAGTGTATGTTTTGCTTTATAGTTTAAAAATATTTTTTTTTAATTTTTGATCATTTAGTCTTCTGTATTATTTTATAAAATACTATTTTATATTGAAATTGATATTTTTTCTCTAGATACAACTACAAGTATTGAACAAAATTCCAGATTGTAGTATATTTTTACCAAAGATGGAACCTTTGGAAAATCATTACATTTTGTTTTCGGTAAATAGAAAATATTTTTTGTTCAATTCATAAATGTGAGTGATTTTACATTTGGTTTAATATTTGATGCTGTTTAAGAAGGTGATAAAGTTCGTGTCATTGGCCTTATCCTACAAGTTGGTACAGGTGCCAGATGCACTAAACCTATAGATTACTGCACTAGAATATATTCATTTGGTGATTCTATGACATATTCCAATATGCACAATTCTTTTGTAGTTTTATTAACCCTTGTGTTTTATTTTTTCTGAGTTTACTTTTAAATAGTTATGATTGGAATTTTTCATTATTTTATCACAATTTAGAAGTCAACTAGATGTTATTATTTTGTAAAGTTGTGTAATTTGTAATTTATGTTTTTTTTGAATTTATTTCTGATAGTGTTTTTTTTTTTAATTTCACAGGATGTGGATTTTGAAAACTGGGATTTCACCACGACCAATAGTTAATTTAGCAAAATTGGTTAAGCTTTTCAGCTATTTTCTATTTGAAAATCTAGTAATTTCGCCATTGGAGACATTTTTTAAAAATTACACCAAATATGTTATGTAGGTTAAGATTTTATTGCCAAATATGCTAAACCTGTAGATTAATGGACCCCAGGAGAGATTTTTGCAATTTTATGACATTACCTGATGTGTGCACAAAAAATTTATTTGAACTTATAGTAACCCTTGAAGTTTTTTCTGTATTTCATTTATTTTGCATTTATGCTTGAAGCCCGGTACTCTTAGTGGCAGCGTTTCACGCTCCCATGACACAGGTCTGAGGTTCGATCCTCAGGCTGGGCAAGGTTGACTCAGCCTTTCATCCCTTCAGTGGGTCGATTAACTGAGCACCAAGAATGCTTGGAAACTAAACACTGGGTGTCTTATGTTAGGCTGACTACCTAACTGGGACATATGCTTTGCACCCTAGGACCCTCGGTCATGAAAACAGTTATGGGCACTGTATGCCTTGGCCCACATGGGCTGTCGCATCATGGAGTTTAGTTTAGTACATTTATGCTTGAAATATTTATGTTGGATGTTGCGTGATATGAAAAAATGAAGCTTTATTTTTAAGGTGAATAAAAGGAGAACATTTCACATTTTTGTATTTGTGTAAAGGTAATGTCAGGTATGGATGCTGATAAATTGAATTTGCGTTTTCTTTTTTCTATTTTTTTATTTTAAAATGCAGTTTTGTCTAATAAATGCCAAAAAATTTTCTACAAGTGATGATTAGGTGAGTACTGTATTTTTCTGTGTATAATCTTCAGTTGCATATTATCCACAAGAACTTTTTTTTTTATTTAAAGAAAAAGCATCGCATAATCCACTGCAACTTTTTTGAATATTCAAAAATATATACTACTGATAATATATACTGCCAAATAAAATAAAAAATACACAGTTAGATTAAAAATATAATAAATTGTGAAAAAGGTATGTTTGAAACCATTTCAATGCAAAGTGCAAAAAGCCGAGATGAAAGTGCAACATCAATCAAGATTCTAGTAAATGACGATTCTAGTAAAATTTGCCAATTTTTAGTTTTAATAGCTTTTAAGATGAGTTTATACATATTTTAAAAATAAAACATATTTGTTTCATTAATAGTTAAATGAAAGAAATTGATTATTTTCGAACTAAGCATTTTAGAAATATTTTCTTTTGTACTGCTCATACTTTGTTTGTCGCCATTTTTTTATTTTCCTTCCATATAGCTTTAGTTTAAAATTTGCTGTGTAACTTAATTACTTTTGCTTCCACATGACGATACACGAATTTGAATGTTTCAGAGCGAAGCATCTCATGCTAAGACAGATGACGAAATGATGTTAGTCAATTGAAATTGTAATATCATTCCAAGGAATTGAATTTGTTCTTGAACGTAATTAAACAATGCTGATTATATTAAAAATAAATCAGTCAAGTCATGGTGCCATCTTTTATTTATTTTATGAAGGATAAACTGCAATTTTTAAAAAATACTTTATTTTAAGCTTATCTGATTTAGAATGTTTTTTTTTATCAAATCATCTTCTGCAGCATATAATACACACAAGGAAATTTGAAACTTTTTAATGCATAATTTGTGGATTATATGCAGGAAAATAGGGTACTTCTACTTTGTGTTACTCCATTAAAATTGCTGTTATGTTTAATAATTTATTAAATATGTGTAGAAATATTTGATGTATGTATTTAAGTTTATTGTGAATTGTAATTCCTGTTAATTAAAAACTTGAGTTTTCATAAAAATGTATGTTATTTATTTTATTGATTTAGTTCTATTGCCAGGTTGTCTTTTTTGCATTTTTATATAACTAAAATGAATATTTCTTTTTTATTATGTAATTCTAATAGTAAATTTGGCTGTATTAAACCTAATTTTTTTTTAAAAAAAATATTTTTATACTTTTAATAATTGTCTACAAATATTATTTGTAGACAATTATTAAAAGTGATTTTTAATATATTTTTATTTTTCTAAAAAATATTTTTTGTCATGAATGTTATATTTACCTAGTATTATGATACTTAAACTGATGTTGTGTGACCATCTGATATTTACAGCCCCATATACGAATTGGGAGTGCACCTCGCCCTTACCCAAGTTCTTATCAAGATAAATGGGATTTCAATCATGTTCGTATGCCCTGTTCCCCATTTAATAAATATCCTGTTGGAATTTTGGTATGCTTTTTTTATTTTCCTTTTTAAATACAATTGGTTTTAATTAGTACTTTTACATTATTGTTTCTGGATGTTATTAATTTGCTAATTGTTGAATTATGCTGTTTTTTTATGAGAAAATTTTTATGAGATATTGAATACATATTGCTTCATGAAAACTATTGTTAAATACAAAACTTGTTAAATGGACTTTTTGTTTCACATAAGTTATCAGAAATAAAAATTAAATTCATATCACTTTTTATTTGTATGTCTTATTTTATTTACATAAATTTTTCTAGAAAATCAAAAGTAGAAATATTCCTTTGAAAAATAAGAATCCACTTAATTTTTAAATAATGTGCAAAATTAAAAGAAATATTTGCCATTTTTATATGTTTAATCAAAATGTACCATTTATAACAATGTTAATAAAGTAATTGATAAATAAAAATGTAAAGTGATAAATCATTAAAGTGATATTCTTTATTACTTATATATTTATAAGTTTGTTTAAATTATCAACTGTTGTTTTATAGCTCAAGTTTCAAAAGTATATTTTGTTATTTTATTCAAAATAGTAATTTTCCAATGAAGAAATACTTTGATTTATAAGAATTAAAATGAAAATTTGCATTACCTTGTTTATAATTTTTTTCATTACTACATACTTTAATTGATACTAAGCAGCAAAGCAAAAATTTCTTCCTTTTTTATTATTATTTAAACGATTAGCATTTTTATGAAGAAAACGACTTTCAATTTAGAAATTATAATTCAGTTTATTTTTCAGACAGGAAGTACTGAAATCAGGAGCCGATGGGATTTAATTTGTCGCAGCTTGAGCAGAAATATAGAGTCATCTCAACAACTTGAAGTAAAAATAGCATTTGATAAAATTTTGTTTTAATTTTATTTTTCTCGTGAAATATAAATGATTGTTTTCCTAGAAAAAGTAAATTCTAAAATTTTTCATTATTCAAAGTATTTACATAATTTAATGGATTTTTTATTTATTTACTGAAAATGCATCTACAATTTACTATTTTTATATAATTGATATTATTTTTCTCTTCAGTAAATGAGGTAAATTTAGTAATTTAATTTAACAATTTAAATTTATGACTTTACTTTTACATTTTTAGGAAGCAATAATGAAATATAATTACCAATATAAAGATAGGTGGAACTTCAACAGTTTGCATGCATTCTTCAATTTGGTAAATAAATTTTACTGATTATATCAGAATTAAACAAAATGGAATGTTTTATGTTTTTTCCTGTGTAATGATATTTTTTAATTAAAACTATTATAAATAATGTTTTTGAATTTAATAGGATAGTTTAGTGCTTTTTTACATTTGAAGAGTCAAAAACATTAAATTAATTTAATGTTTTTAAAACCATACATTCAGCTTTTTTGTTTTTTACAGAGCAATTTTAAACAAATGTACATTATGCATAAGTTTTCAATGTTTATGAAAAATGGTATGATATTATTCTTTTAAAATATTCCTGACATCAAGTAAAAATCTGTTAGTGATAATAAACATCTTAGAACTTCATTTATGTGTGCAAAATATAAACATCCATCAAAATTGTTTTATATTATAAACACACTTTTCATATAAAACAGTTTAAAAGTATGTGACATTCTTTTATAACAGCTTGTATGCAAGGGGGTAGGCATTAAGGGGCTGTGATTTGTTGGTGGACCTCATAGACATTTTGAGGTTATGACCACTGCTAATTTTTATGATCTGCATGCCTGAAAATGTACTTGCTTAACTCCCCATTATTATTGAAGGTGATCCTGTGACAAATAAATTAGCTTGTGGCACAGATAAGTCTGCCCACCCTAGTCATATATACACAATTTATATTGGAATTTTCTTTAAAGACAAATTAATTATTTTAAAAGAAGAATGATAAATGTACAATTTGCTTATTGAATGAAATAAAAAAAAATTCTGTAATGTGTTTATTGGGAAAACATCTTGCTTAAAAAGTATAAATAGAATTGCATATAAATTATAAAATTTTTATACATTCTCATTACATTATCATTAAAATATAAACAAAAGAATTACATTTGATTATTATCAGAATATTGTGAAAAATCTACTTATAATAGAAGTTTGCTTTAAGTGTTGAAATATTATTGTTGACAAATAAATAAAAAATTCTTTTTCTTTTTTTATATGGAAGTATTTATCTGAAGATGAGCAACTACATTTTTTTGAAACTATTCTTCCACCCATGATTGCTATGGCTAAAGATTTACCGAATATATGTACACAGGTAAAAATAAGTTTTTGTACATTTTATTTCCTTTATATTCTCTGTTTTCTTTCATTTTCCCCTGAGATATTTAAAACTTTTATTAAAAGCTTAAATTTTACAGTTGAATTTTCAAAGAAAATTAATGAATGTTCCTAGTTTAGATATTAAAAAAATGTGATGATCATGAAATGAGCTTAAAAGAGCATAATTTTATTTTTATAATTTAAATAATGCTATAATAAATGTATGTTGCTTATAAGTGTCAACAGTATTAAAATTAAAATAGTGGAAAAATGTAAAGAAAAACATTGATTACAAAAAAATTAATCTATTTTTACTAAATAGTAATTTTTTTATAGTTTAATGAAGTTAGAACCTTGTGTTTTTAAAATAAGAAAATGAAGCTCATTTTATATTAATTATTAGAAAAAGTAGTACTAGGAAAAACCTGTAATAAAAAAATTCATTAACATTAGTGTTTTATGTTATGTTAATCATAAAAATAAACTGAGTTTTAATATCTTTCCATTTTAAAGTTATAAATTGAGTACTTTTATTTTATTTTTTAGAATAAATAATACAATAATATTATTTACACTAAATAAATGATTGTAGAAAAGATTAAACAACTAAATTACCTAACAAAATTAAGGTAAAGGTAATGTAAAAAGTGATAAAATAGATTGAAGTAAATTACTGATTTAAAATCCCTCTACATAAATTTTAACTCCTCTTGATATGGAAGTATTGTTTCAGAGTGATTTTAAATTAGCAGTTCACCAATTAGGATATTTTAAATACCATTTGCACTTGTTATTATGGTCATTTTATTTCTAAGATGTGTGTAAAAGGTTCTGACAACTGCAAAATTATTACCAAATGCATTGAAGCAATTATATTTTGTTGCTGAAGGATAGAGATTGTCTGCTTTCATGCAAAACTGTATGTTAAGAAGCATGTTCTGCCTAATATTTTTAGACCAACTGATGCAACCCTTCCCAATTGTAGCCCATACCCACAATCATGAAAGAGGCATTTTAGCTGTGCACACTCATTTATTAATATAATAACACAAACACTTATAGTAAATAGCTAGATATACACTTATTAATGCTACCTTACAACTATTAGAATTCTGTTGATGTTTCTGTTTACATTTGCAATCTTTTCTGTTGCCTGCTTCTCACTCTCTCTCTAAAGAAAAACCATCCCCAAATAAGCGTGGATGGAGGATGACATTACTCAGACATCACACCCCTGCCTAAAATTGGAATCTGTAATTAATCCACACTGATTGTGTTCTATAATCAATTCCACAAGTGATCTGAAGAGTCACATTTCAAACTCCAATTGTCTGGATTTGTTTCTCATTCAGTGGTTGTCGAAGACTGTTGAGATTTTATCAGTTTCTGGCTTGCATAGCTCTCTTGATAGATGCAGTTGTCTCTCCAATGAGAAAGGCATGCATCACACTGCTTGAGGAATGACAATCCAACTACAAGTATTTTGTGGCTGGGTGCTTCATCTAGACAAGACATCTTAAGTACTTAAATGCTCTGTCGTGTTCTGCCAACCAACATAGTCTTGAGAGCTTCTCTTTTAACTAATTAAGATAAGAGAATACACCTTTTTGTGCATAATTAAGTGTGCAATCACAATAATAATTACGTAGTCCTAGTACACTCTTCAACTATTTCTTTGTTTCTGGTCTAGCTAATTTTTTAATAGCTGCAACTTTGTCAAGATCAGTCATGGCTGCCAGATTGAATAATTTGTCCTAAATATTTAATGTAAGATTTTGTGAAAGTACATTTCTTCATCATTTTCACTGAAAATTTTAAATTTTGAAGTTTTGGAAAGATCTTCAAGGTGAGATAAATGTTCATTCCATGTCTTGAAATGTGTCACAGTGTCATCCAAATAAGTGCAAGAAAAATTCTAATACTTAGTAAGAGCCTTTGTTCATCAGTCTCTGAAAAGTGGCTATTGCATTGTCCAAACAGTAGCCAAACCTTAAATTTGCACTATGCCTTATGTGTTTTGAAACAAACCAAATCCTGGCTTTCTTCCTCAATTGTTATGGAACATTATCCTGTAACTAAATTTATCATGGTGATAATGTTTGATTTTCCATGCGAAACAAGAGTTCAATGGGATTTTGTATGGGAAAATCATCACTCATCATAACTGCATTTAGCTCATTAAAGTAAACATATAACATTGTACCATGCTTCTTCATTACACAAACTATAAGATACATAATTTCTTCATGGCTTTCCTTGATTAATCCTAACAACAATAATTCTTCAGTTTGTCTACTTCAGTTTTTAATGTTTCTGGGATTCAAAATATTTGTGATTTATTTCTGTCTTGTTTAACCTAATCTTATGTACACCTACTTAGACTATTCTGGCACTATTCATAAACAATAATTTATATTTTGACTATAAATTTAAAATCTTCTAACATTTTCCAAAAGATTATAATCCTGTTGTTCTAAACTAAAAAATTTTTTATGTCTCTCACACTATTAGTGTTATAGACTTCACATAACTCTTCTTTATTTACTTCTGCTGATATCCCAGGTATAAATTTCATAATTTTATTCACACATTTTCTCCTCTTTAGTTTCAAAGTAGCTGTATGCAGTTTTTAGCAAATTGAAAATGGAAGGTGTAATAATGTGCAATTCTCAACTACTTATCTATGACTGCAAATAATACATCTATATCAATAAAGAAATATTTAGAATCTTATGATATTAATGAAATCAGTTTAAAAGTAATTTTTATCTGATATTAAAGTAATTTTTCTTCAAAACAGATAATTTGAATTTTTAATTTCTCATTAATTTAGAAGGAATGTGATATTAAGTTTATATGAATTACACTGATTTCAGTAGCGCTATCAAGGACAGATTTAATTTCGTTTGTACTTAACACTATGTTTTTGTACTGTAGCGTTTGTGTATGAATTGGCTTTTTCTTGTAGAAAGAAGTTTCAACTCAAACTTAGTCTATGAATTTTATTATTATTTTTTTTTATCAATGAGTTTCATTGATTTAACTTTGAAAATTTCCAAATTTATTTCTGTTCGAATGCAAATGTACTGTTTATTTATATACATTACATTCCTTAAAGGAATTCATGTTTCTATAGTGTTTATATCTTGTGTAAGGTGATAGGTATATTTTGCTAACCTGTTTCAATTATCTTTCATCATGATTAAAGAGATTTGTTGGTTTATGGTACAGTTCATAAAACATTCTACCTTTTAAAATATAAACCAATTATTGCTCAATTCATCTATATGTTTTGGCTTATACTAAGTATCTAATTCATTTATTTTAACACAACTTCATGCTTCAACATCTAGTGCATTTAACAATCTATCACTGATTATTAATTCATTCAGTGTTTCAAAATCTCTCACATTCCACAATTTACAATAAAAATCCCAATTACATATGATTCCATTTTTATTTCTTTTCAAGCAGAAAAAGTTTTTGAGACAAGCTTCTGTTGTCTCCTAAATTGTTTTGGAATTAAGGTTTTAATCTTACAATATTTTATTTTTTATACAGTTGCATAAACTACTAAATGCACTGCCCATTCATCTAACAAATCAAATAAAATTTCATCCTTAAATTCTTCTGCAATATTTTTGATTTCAAGAACATTTTCTTTAGTAGCAGAAATTAAATTCCATTATTTGGTTTTATTAGGAAATGATATAAAGTTTTAACACTTTTTATTAACTTTTCTAAAGTATTATTTAGATTTTGTCCATTTTCTCCCATGCTTAAAGTATTATTCACTGCCTGAAGTCTCGCCATTACTAGTTTAGTTCTTTCTAATTCCATTTCCGATTTCTGACATTCTTTTTCTATCTTCAGCAACTCAGATGTAATTCTGACTCTACATTCAAATTTAATTCCTTAGGCACTACCATTAAATCCTCCTTTTTCAATCTTTTTTATATTAAACATGACTGCATCTTTAATATAATATTTAAATAACAAACCTTATCAAATTATTCTATTTGTGACAAACCTTCCTCATATAATTATTATACCTCTAATATTTTTCATAGTTCAAAAAACTAAACTATTTATCTTTTCCATGCAGAATAATCAAATATTCCTACCTCAATTAATTCTCTGGCTCCTGAAATAGGTAACGAGATATTTATTCTAATTCCTTTTTCTTCCTTTTCACTGTAAATAACAAAAATCATGAGGCATTTTTAGTTTTTCACACACACATTTATTAATTTAATAACATACACATATAAATAGCTAAATATATATACATATAATTAATACCATCACACTGCTAATAAAATTCTACTGACAGGAGCTGTAGTTGCAACTTTCTACATTGCATGAATGAGTGGGAATGGAGGTTGACGTCACCTAGGCATCCAATTCACATTCATTACAGACAATTATATATATAAATTTACTGTTGCGATTAAAATGGAATCTTTACCTGTTCTTGTACTTTCAAGAAGAGCTGAGATTTTAATATAAGCTTCAATATTGAAAAAAATCAATGAATACATAAATCAGTTAATTTGAGATTTACGTAAGTAGTAGAAAAGGAATTTTATGAAGCAAGCATTTAAATGAACTAAGCAGTAAAGTAATTTTGTATGACTGACATTTCTATTTTTGAATATACAGCTTTTGAATAAAATCTTTTTGATTATCCAGTATATTTATGTATTATTAAATGGACATATTAATAATTAAAATAAATTATAACCATTAATCTTTTCATATTAACAATTAATAATTTAATTTTGTTTTCATATTTGAATGTTATGTGATTAAATATTGTAATTAATATTTTTATTTCTTAAACAGCCTCCTCCTCTAATGAAGCAAAACAAGGATTTCTATTTAACATTATCACAAAAACAAATTGCTTGTCTGTTGTTGAATGCTTTTTTCTGCACATTCCCACGCAGAAACTTATGTACCAGGAGTCGACACAATAAGGTTAAACATGAATATTATAATTTTCCAGACATAAATTTCAATCGGTATGTTTTATCATTGTTTTTTACTATTTCTAATCTTTCCCAACCCATTTCCAAAATAAAAATGGTTTAAAGTTGTTATTGCACCAGCATACTACCCTGTACCACCCAATTGTCTTTAACTTTTTCAATCTCATTCACCATTCAATTCAAATGTGCTTATCATCACTTAACAGGAGATGCAGCAGTAAAACCGTGCATTCTTTTAATGTGGAAAAAGTTTTATTGATGCACTTTTTCTAAAGTTTGGCAGGTATGTATTTGGGTTGTAGTTCATTATAAAATAAATTTCATACTGTCACTTATTTAATAGTATTCATATTATAACATTGTCATAAAAACCATAAAATTCTCTTCAGTTAAATAATTATTTGAGTGTTATACTTCATGGTTATTACAATTTTCTTTGTTTTATTATTTTTCTGGTAATTACATTGATTTCCAAAAATGACAGAAAATAACACAAAAATACCAATAACTTCTTCAAAAATTACCAGTCTGTATAAAATTTGAATTTATTTTTAAGTAATGTGTACTGAAAAGTTGCATATTTGAAAAATAGAATTGCAAATTAGGTGAAATTGCTGTAAATATTCTGAGATAGCATAACAATGACATACTATCATTTGCCCAAAAAACTACTATAGAGATCTATTCTAGACTAGAGGCTGGAAAAAGTCAGACAAAATTTGCTAGATGAATAAATAAGAGTTTTGCTGCTCATAGGCTTTAGCAGAAATTTCTAACCACAGATTCAGAAGTCAAGTAGTTCAGCCAAGGACAACTATATACTGTGGTGAGCATCGATCATCAATATTTTTTGTTATCTGCATGAAGGCATAGAGTTGCGATTATGTTTATATTCAGATCATCCTTTGCTGCAAGCATCATAAGAATGTTACCAATATCAAGCATGCATGAAAAAATTCATGAAAATGATCCTTGAGAATGCAGCCAGTCATCTGCATTTTACTCATATCATGTTATGGTACAGAATATTTGAAATAGGTATATATGAACATATCTACAAGATTATTTATTAGGGGAAAGCTTCCCTTTATAGATGAATCTCAGTTTAAATATCAAAAACACTGAAAATGTTTTTTGATCTGAAACTTAGTATAATTCATTCATCCATGAAAGAGATTCTTATGAATTAGCCAATATCTATTTTGGTGGTATATATTTGAATGGCTGTATTGATTTCCATGTTTTTTCACATAAACTCATGAATGCTTGTATTTATAAAGATGCAATTTTTGTTGCTTATGTAGGTTCTTATGCAAGGGCAATAGGTGATGATTTCCTGCTACTAGGTTACACTTTATATTAATGCTTTATCTTGAACGCTTAGTTAAACATTATGAATGCTTTATTATGATTTTCACAATATCTCCATAAGAATCATCAGTCATGCTCATAACTGCTTTGCAAAAGCAATTATTTTTACTTTTTTACAACTGAAGACAAACTAATAATTACATAATTTATAGTATCATTCATTATTGTATTGCTTTTTAAAAAAGATAGTGCTCCATATTAATTTTCATCTTTGAAAGCACTCATCATCATCTATCTGATTGAGGAGATGTTTGATGTTGGAGATGCGAATGTAATAAATTTCCAGATAGTAAACATTTCAAGCTATTTTTCATCACTCATTGTAAGCCACCAAAGCTCTGAAGTAAACTTTTTAGATGTATACAATATTTAAGATGTTGTCCTGCAGCACCCTTTGTGCTTCTCAGCTAATATTGGAATGTAAAAGCATGAAATGATCAACAATAAATAAATTTCAGTGATATTTTTTCTTTAAATACTGTATTTTCTTGTATATAATAAGCAAAGCCTTTTTTCTAGTAAAATAAAAAAGGCGTCATCTAATCTGCAACAGCTATGATCCACAGTAATTTTTGCAGTGAATATTTCAAACTATATACTGCTGATAATGTTGCATCTCATAAAATAAAAAATACATTGTATGATTTAAAATATAATTGTTAAAAAAACATTTATTATTAAAAACATCTGATTGGATTTATTTGTATATATCTCATCACAAAGTGTGATAAATTTATATGAAAGTACCAGATTAATCAAGAGCGATTATTTCAAGAAGATGCTAGTATTTTTTAAATGAGGTTACACACATTTTAAAATTAAAATATATTTGTTTTATTATTAATTGAAAGAAAGAAATGCATTTAATTTTTAGCAAACTGCGCATTGGATTTTTTTTCTTTTGTATTGCGCATGTTTTGTTTTTCACATTACATTAATGTTTTTTGAAGCCCAGTGGTTTAGTAGCAGTGTTTCACACTCCCAAGGCACAGGTCCAAGGTTTGATCCTCATGCTAGGCAAGGTTGACTCAGCCTTTCATCTCTTCAGTGAGTTGATAAACTGAGTACCAAGCAAGCTTGGGAACTAAACACTGGGGGTCTCATGTTAGGCTAACCACCTAACTGGGATATATGCTTAACTCCCCAGGGCCTTCAGTCATGAAAACAGTTATGGACATTGTAGGCCATGGTCTATATGAGCTGTTGTGCCACAGAGTAACAGTAGTTAAATGTTTTTCACCATTTTTTTATTTGCTATCTCAATAGCTTTTAGTTTAAAATCTGCTGTGTATCTTATCCACTTTCATTTCCATATGAAATGGCTCAGATCAAGTCAAAATATAAAATGATGTTAGCCAACAGCATCTTATATCTTTCAAGGAACCAAATTCGTTCTTGAACAAAATCGATTGGATTAGATAAGTCAGCAAAATTGTGGCACTATCTGTTATTTATATTACAAAACATAAACATCATTTCTTTCAAAACTTTATTGAGAGTTTTTCTGTTTGAGAATGTTTTACATCAGTTTATCCACTGTGGCATGTTATACGCACAACAAAATTCAAAACTTTTTTAGCATATGATCCATGGATTGTACAAGTTATCATTTAGCATATTATCCATGGATACAGTAACTTCCTTGATTTATTTTTAAGTGTATTTTTGTACTGAATGCATAAATTATCTTATGAGCAACTTTTCAATACTGGTTTTAAAAAATCATACAATATTTAGAATTTCATTAAGTTTTTGTAAATTTTCTATAGTAAGTGTTCATTTATTTCTAGGCTTTTTACTGGAGTGAAGAATAAAATTTCTTCTTCAAATGCAGAAAAATTAAAATGTCTGATAAATTATTTCAGACGAATTACATCTGAAGGTAGAGTTTTCAATTGTATTATATTTTATGTGCACTTTAACTTGCAAGTTCTCTGTGTAGTGTTACTATCTTTTCCTTTTCATCAATAAAATGTTACTGTGTTTTCCAAACTAAAAATTCTTTCATTTTCATTTTTTAATATCATGACCTATTGATTTTGCATTTCAATTTAATTGATATGTTATTTTTGATAATATTTCAATGAAGCATTTTATTGTTAACATTTTTTTGAAACACTGATGATTTTCAAAATAATGAAAACATTCTAGATTTATAAGGAGTCTTTTATTAATTAATATTTTATATGACCAATTTTATGTTTAGATTTTAACCCTTGTAGTTCAGTGTTCCAGGTGATGGAACACCTAACTTTAATTTGTTACCAAATTGTTGCAGTTAGCAATAAATAGGTGAAATTTGGCTTAAAATGTTCTTTAAACTTTCGTTTTTGATAATAGATGGCAGCACTACATGATACGATCAGTAATTTTCAATTATAGCAGATTATTTAAATCTCTTAATTTTGAAGGAATATTGCCGAATTTTTTTCTCATACAAAAATAATTGTTTGACAAGAAATTTCTGTTTCATTTTGTTGCCTGTACATTGAATTATTTATTTTATATTACTTTAAATTTTTATGCATATAGTATATGCAGAATTGTCTAATAAAACAAGATGTTCCATCCCCTAGAACAATGCTCCGCAGCTGCACTTTTCCTTTACACGATTCGCCTAGCTGGCAGCTGAATGGTTAGCCCTCTTGCCTGCGGTTCAACAGTTCGTGGGTTTGAATCTCATCGTGGACTTGGATGCTTGTAGTGGTTCAGAATCCACTTTAAACCGTAGGTCCCGGTCTAATTATCCCTCTTGTGGAAAAAATAACCGTTGAGTGACAAACAAACAAACCTTTACATGATTCAGAGTGCGATTAGCCTTGAACTCAATGATGAGGAAAACAGCTGTGCTTATTTTTTCTGTTTTTCTCTCTTTTGGGGTTGACTAAACTAATGTTGAGGAATTTACAAGGTAGGATTACTTGTATGGATAATATTTCTACACCCTTTTTGGTCTCTTGAATTGGAAAGCTTCAGGGGGATATAGGATTATATGAGTTAGTTCAAATCATCTCTAGTTACAAAAGCATAATTTTTATGCTCTCGTTTTTTCTTTTGGCTGCTATACATTTTGTAATATTGTATAGATATTTTTTGAATTTATATATTTTTAGTTTATTTTTTTTGCAAATGTAATTTTAATTTTTAGCTAATTTTTTAAATTTGTTAATTGCTATTGAATGCCACAAAGAGATTTTAGTCCTTTTGAAGCAATAAAAATGCTTCAAAAATTGCTCTCAGAATATGCAAATAGTGATACAGAGAAATATGTTCCTAAACCACTTGATCAATCTCAGTTGGATAATGTTATGTTGGATGCTAGTGAAAATGATGGCGATGATTTATCTCAACCAGGCTCCTCTATGCAGCCCCAAAACCTTAGTTGGATAACTTAAAAGATTGTATAAAATGCTTTTTTTTGGTGTAAAGTGGCAGGCTTCCTTGTGGTGCACCCTGTACCATGCTAAATCTGCTACACAGGTGTAATGCATTGTTTTCTCATTCATATGCCAAAACATTTACATGTATATGGCCTTCACTGCAATGCTCGCTTTTTACTACTCTTGCGGCGCTATGTTCCATGTGATGGAACACTCACAAAATCGAAATGGTACGTGCAATATTTAAAAAATTTTCATTGTATACTCTTAAAGGCCTAAATAGACAACCTACCAAATTTTTTGTTAATATTTCAACTTTAAAGGGTAGTGCACCTGAAAGGATTAAAAAATCTTGAATTCTTTTGGGAATTGAATCATAAATATCGAACAATATTTAAAGCATAGTTCAACATTCTTTTCTAAGATCTAAAAGTTCTTAGAGAAATCTCTATGAGGGATATTGATTCTGGATTGAGCTCACTAAAATAGACAATAATGGCATATTAAGATTAAAGCACTGTGGTCCAAGGTAAATGTTTCTGTTCATCAATATTTAGATAGGGATTATTTACTATGGTTGGACTAATCCTGCAACACACACACACATGAATAATTTAGACATAAATAAAATGAGATAAAATTTTCCGGCATTATTATCCTGAAGGTACTGCTGGAAGCAAAGTTTGTATAATGGGATGAATGTAATATTATGGAACATCGCTTAGTGAGCATAATTCATTCCAGAGTCATATTTGTGAAGCAAAACACTCATTTATGTGAAACAGCTTTTTCATATAAATTAATGTGAAAAACAACAATGCATTCCATATCAAAAAATTTTGCTGACACTTTGACAACTTTGGAAAAAATGCAACACACCATTATAATTAAATTAATTTATAGTACAAATGGTAATTCTTTATTAGGGTGATGTTTCTTAATGTAAAATACAACAGTTTTCCATTCCATGTTTTAATATTTTTCTTATTTCGATATTTCGCCTGAAGATTGTTGCTTTTTAGTTACTTCTTCTTACTCTTTCTTAAACTATTGACAAAATTTATTGCTGTGAAATACTATGCAACTCCATTAAGCTCTTCAGTGGTCAACACTTCACTGTACTTTTCCACAAACTCTATGATATCACTGGCATCCACATCCAATCCAATGAAAGTGACCAAAGATATAATCTTCTTGACTACAGGTTTCATGGGTACTGTCTCAAACCCCTAAATCCACAATACTCTGTCCAAAAGTTCTAAACAAATGAGGAATTCTTTTAGCAACTTCTTCCATCATCTTTATGCTGGTAAGTATGTGGAAGAAATTTTTTCAAAACTCTATAGAGTGAGTTGAGTTTCTCCACTCACTTAAAAACAATCCTCAAAGAGCAATTAGCACCTGTTTAAGCTGTTCGGTGTTCCCTAATGAATGTAAACATGCTATAAAGCATATCATCTAAGCATCTCATATATGTTCTATGAGATTTTAAATGAGAATGGTCAGTTTATTTGAGTGATATCTTCCAGTAGCTACTGAATAACTGGGGTCCATTGTGGCCTTGTATTGTTTTTCACAAAAGTAAAGTTTGCTCTAATAATACTTTAGTACAGTTGTACATGGAGAAAGATCACTTCCTTTCTATAGAATCTGTGGTTACAAAACCCTATCAAAAATACGGAACTCAGTCCACATGTTCAGCTTAATGCCTCTCCATACAAATCTAGAACAACTGTAATGGTCTCTTTATATGATGAAACCATGTCTCGATCTCTCTGAAAAATGAACTGCCATTGAGACTTTATTATAGCACTGAAATGACTCATCTGTAAAGAGGACATGATTCCATTGATGAGATCTCTAGTTTTTATGCTACTCTAAACAGTGCCAACTTTCAAAGGCATGCAGTGTTCTGTATTATGTCTAAATAAATAATTAAAGACCTAAAAGTAATGTCTTTAATTGCATTTCCATCATTTTTACTGTAACTTTGAGCATACTGCACACTGGCAACAGGTGTTACATATTTTATTACATATCCAGTGACATTTTTTCTGTGACATTTCCCTAAGCATGATCTTTCTACTGAATTGCATATGTTTTACTCTTCTACATAATTGCATATGCATGACCTTCTACTCTATTGTATGTTAGTTGCAGTGATCACAAGAACTCTTCGTTTTCAGTTTTATAGCTCTCTACCTAAAATTTACATTGATGCTTATGTTGTGCACACCAGTGAAATCGTGAATTTAATTTATGAAAATCTTCATATAAAATTATCTTCTGGCTTTCAGAAATTAGTGCAAATGATCTACTTATCTAAACCCTTTTTAGTCATTTATTATTTTTCTGCTTAAAAATGTTTTATTATTTATCTTCAGCTTTAATTACCTTATCAATCCAATTGAATTTCAGAGCCTACTGGCACAGTGACATTTCACCGACAGTGTCTCAGCAATTTTCCTGACTGGAAGGAATCGACTGAAGGTATTAGAACAGTTATTGTAAAATCTGATGGTACAATCGAGTCAGAAGGCTCTGGCATGTTACAGGTACAATTTTAAATAATTTTATTGCAGAAATACAGAATATTAGCATCTTGTTATCTGAATGATTTTTTGATTATCTAGAGTACTTAATATATCTTTAATCCTACAATTTTGTAAATCAATTTCATCCTTGTATTATAAAGAATATTCCTTTGAATCTCAAAATATTTCATTTGTACTTAATATGCTTTGAGTGGCTGTCAAAACCTGTAAAATTTAAGCCTTTTCAAAAATACTGACAGAGAAAGATACCAAATAAAGGACTTATAAAATTAAAATAATTTGAAAAAATATGATTCTAAGTATTTAAATTGTATGCTTAAAATTATCCATATGTGGTGAATTTGGGTATAGTATATTAACTGTGTCAAAGTCTCTATCAACATATGACACATAAATTTGCATTTTCCCTTGTTTTATGCCTAATATGTAATGCATAGTTATCTGATGAATGCTGAGTGTGAGAAATTTCAATTAAACAGTTGATGTGTTTCATTTCTTCTTTGAACTTTGATGATTGTTGAGATTCTGAATCCATTTTAAACTAGGTCTTGGGTGAATTAGTTTAAAGTGGATTGTGTGTGCAAAATTTATTCCTTATTTATGGAAAGTGACTCCAGAGAAAGCAACAAACCAAACTAATATCTGGTGAGTCTGGTTACTCTTTGCTCAATCATATACCAGTTAGCGCATTAATTGTGCTATTAGCTTTAATATCTTATTTAAAATGTTGATGACTGACTTCTTAACAGCAGTATTTAAATATCAGGGAGTGAAACTAATTGTTGAATCACAATAAGGTGCTAATTAATTTTAAATTATACAAAGACGAAAATCCAGGTATTTCACATGTTGGAACAGGAAAAACTAGTTCAGAATTGAAAGATCATTATATTGGTAAAATCACTTAAATCCAGATTATGTTTAAAAGATTCCTTGCTTTTAAGTTAAGACTGAATATTAAAAAAAATTATGAAGATATATTAGCATATGCATTCAAATTGGCAACTGAAAATTGAATTTTCAGTATTTCAATACTTTCACATATTATTCTTCATGCCTGAGTGTAAACTGAATTGCTCAGTATTTAATCAATTGTTTTACAATTTTGAGATTTTTTTAGTGTAACTGATACAATAATTTTTATTTATTATACAAAAAAAATTTTTTTTAGATGGTATCAGAGTGTCGTGATTTCTTAACACTACAGTCTTTCCATGTTTATAAATAAAATTGACTATTTTTTTAAATTTTAACTTTATGAATAATAATAAAAATGTTTTCCATGTTTTCCTATTTAAACTTTAATACTCTCATTTTTTGATAGAAATATTATAACGTAATAACTGTCTTCCAGTATAGTGAACTAATAATTAAAATATATTAAACTATATCTTTGTGCTATATTTTAAAACTGTAAAGGTTATTAAAATAATGAAAACACTTAAGATTAATAAATAATCCTTTATTAGTATGGGGTGTAGAACCATGTAATCTAACTTGAATTCATTTTGGGATTGATTCATTTAAGTGCTGAATAGTGTTAAGAGAAATATTTCATCAATCTTTATGGCTATATTATGAAAGTTCTGAGAGATATGCTGATGGAAAATATCTATTTTATATTGAATGCTTTGAAAAAGACCATAAAGGTTCAATTATAGATAGTAAAGTGAAAAAGACAATAGAAGACAACCAATTTATGGTTAGTTTAAATTGACAAGGACGATTTAATTTTTTAAAAATTAAACTAGTAGAATTCTAAATTATTTATTGCAATATTATACATCCTTTTTGGAAAACCTGTAAATCTAACACCTATATCAGCATATGATGAAATAACTCTCTTAAGTGATAATAAGTGCATATCTTTTTTCAGCAACTAAACATGTGTGTGTCACTACTCTTTTTTTTAAAAAAACTTTTACTGTTGATTTTTGCTGTTTGTCTCATTTCCTTGTTGATTTTACTATTTTGGTCAGATGATTGTGTGGGCTAAAGTAGAGGTTTAACTTCATTATAATCTTCATCAAATCATGGTTGGACAAGTTCTCCTGCATGGATAGATGCAATATCATCCTGGAAAATTCTATATCCTGCTGGATACAACATTTGAATCATAGAATTGATCTAATTAGCTATAATTTCTCTATACTTTTTCCCAGTGATCGTTCCTTTCAGCAGTATGTTTGTTTTAGCTGAAAACCATGACATGACTGTCCATGTCATGATCGATCCATCTCCAAGCCTCACATTTGGAAATAATCAATCGCAATCATAAACTTTTGCAGGTGCTTTTCAAACATGCGCCCCATTCTATTATATAAAAAAAGTGGGAAAGATGATTTGTCAGACCATATTATTTTCTTCCATTTATCAGTCAACTAAATTGTGTGAGTGACACCACTGTAGACGACATTTGACATTAACATCATAACAGTGGCTCTGAAACTGCTGCTGTGCCATAAATATTCATTTTGTAAAGATGTTTTCTAACTAATCATTGACACTGGTAAATCTAAATGTTGCTTGAGCTGTTTGGTCATTTTTGCTGCAGTTTTTTTATGTTTTTTGTAGTATCTAAAAATAAATTTGTAATATCTTTTCTTGCAGTTATTTTAATATCTAAAAAGACATTACAATAGTCTATTTTACTGAGCTTTGCTTTCTGTCCATTCTTTTTGCTTAACATGTGTTGTTGTATTGTATATATATTATAATGACTTTAGATACTATGCCTCTGAAAACGGTTAATTGTTAGGATGTTTCAGCCACATTTGCTCCATCTAAACAGGCTTCTACAATTTGGCTTCTTTGAGAATCTGAGAGACCAAATATTTTGTGCTTTTGAAAAAAGTTCCAAGATTTATCAAATTTTAATAAAGATATCAGAATATAAAGATTTCTATTTATAAAAAAACTGGTAATAATTATTTTTATTGCTTATGAAGTGCATTCAAAAATGTCTTTTATTCACATTTGTTTCCATTATTTTAATAATCTCCTATATTTCATTTTATTCAGATTACTAACTTTATGTATATGACAAAATATATTCTGTTTGATAATTCTTATGAGTAGTTTATAAATAATTTCCTAATACTATACTAACTACCTCTGAAGCAAGATTAGAGTTTAGGCTATATGCTATTTCTTTCACCAGACACATTTCTTTTTTTATTTACCATTGGCAATATTTTGATGGGTAAATGTGGTCTATATTTGTTATATGGAATGATTAATTTATAGTTCATATTTCTCGTGGAAAAGTAAATTGTAAACATTTGACTTTCCTTTTAGGTTGACTTCGCCAACAAATTCGTAGGGGGAGGTGTCCTGGGGAACGGATGTGTTCAAGAAGAAATTCGATTTGTGATTTGCCCAGAACTTATTGTCAGTCGACTTTTTGTGGAATGCTTGGATCAAAATGAAGTTTTAATTGTGAAAGGTAACATACTTTCAAATTGCCAATAATTAATATCAATTTAATACTTTTAACATTTTACTGTTAATTTTATATTGCATACTCTATCTACTTTTAAACTAATCTATAAATATTATTAAACAGCAGTGGTAAATGCAGATTTTATTAATTGAAGTCAAATAATTAAATCTTAAATACTAGATTGTGTGTTTATTATTTTACTTTTCTTTTTTCAATGTACCTGATTAATTTTATTTAAGCATTCTCAAGAGAAATCCATTAAATTATAAGTAACACATTCTAATGTGCTCTTTATTATGGAAATCCAGATACATTGAACTCCACACAATTCATGGGTTTGATTTCCACTTCTGATGAGAATGTTTCTTTTGTTTCAGAATCCGCTTTAATTTATATATATAGGCATTGGACTAGTTTAGTTCTTCTTTGCAAAAAGTAGCAAATAAATTAAATATTTTGTAAATTATATTCAATTTTTAAAATCATACTTAAATTCCTAAATAATATGACCCTTATTGGTCAGTAATTGTGGATTCCTATAATGGAAAATAATTTAAATGTTTCTCTGAGAAATGAAGAATTCTAATATTTTTTTAATAGAAGTAAGAGATGTTTTTGTTATCATTATATGCTTTTGTACTTTATTTGTCCAAACTATTAAAGTAGTAGCAGTATTAATAGAAGTATTTTCATGAAATACTTGTAAAACTGGTTTTGATATTAAATGCTTTAATTTTGTTGTTGATCAAATGTTATATATGCATTCAATGTGATGTTCATTTTGTTGCAGGTGTTGAACAATACAATAAATATTCTGGTTACAGTGACACTTTCACTTGGGAAGGAAATTTTCAGGATCAAACTCCACGGTAAAGACACATTTTTTTTTATTAAACCTCTTAAAATATGCATTAGCATATTTTAAAATTAATATCATAAATAAATAATTTAAAATTTTTAAACATACAAAATAATTGTTATTGTGTTGTACATTTCTTTTTCTATTAATGATTATAATTATTTCCATTTCTATTAATGATCTATTATCTCTATTAATGATTATATCCTATCATTCATATACTATTTAATTAAAAAAATTGTAATACTTAAGAATATTTTAATAGTTTTGATTATATTAGATGAAGTCATAAATATTTTTAATCTTCCTTATTTTACTTTTTCAATGTGCATCAATAAATTTGTTTTTATTAGACCTGTTTTAGTTATCTTTTCTTTACTACTTAGTATTAAACAATTGTGAGTTTTAAGCTATCATCTTAGTTAGCTAAAAGCAAATCAGCAATTTAAATAAATGTACAATGAGGATTATATAACAATAAGTTTATTTTTATTTTGCTTCAACTAAGTTTCATAAATTTGTATTAAAAATATAGTAATTCTTCTATTAGTAATTTTAAATAATTTTTTTAATCTTAGGTTATTCTAGTTATAATCAATAAAAAGTTTTCTATAGAACTTGAAAAATACTGTGTCTAATGCTGGGAAAGCATGATGGCATCATTATACAAATAATTCTTCAGATATTTATTCTTGATTAAGTCATTGAAAATTTTCATTTCATTCTTAGTAACTTCCTTGAATACGCTTAAAAATAATTTTGTATATAAATCATGTAAAAAAGTTTGAATCTAAATTAGATTTCACAAAAGATTTACTGTTAAATCTTACTAGAAAGCTCAAATGTAAAGTTTTAAATTCCTTGTTAATGTAACATTTATCATATATGTTATATTTATAAACTATTTTCTAAAATTTGATAACTTTTAACAAAATGCATTCATTTGGAATTAAAAGCAGAAATTATTTTATATAGAGCTGCTTTATTTTATTTTTTAAAAATTATGCAAAAGTTTTCAATTAATGATAAAGAGGGAAAATAAATTAGTCAAATTAAAAACTTATTCATGCTCAAATTTTAATATAGTCCATGGAATTCTATTTATGTAGTTTTTGATTGAGTTATCACTAACAATAATGAGCTTCAAGTTACATATATATAACTATAATTCAAATTTTTCATGGATTATATTTATTACCAAAGTGGATTGTTATTTGTAGTGATAGATGGGGGAGAAGATGCACGCAAGTTGTAGCCATGGATGCAATGTACTTCAGAGATACAAATTACCAGTTCAAGCCATTCTGCATTGAAAGAGAATTAAATAAGGTATAGAAAATTATGAATGCATGTGTAATATATTCTAATCTCATGCCTCAATCTATAAAGATGTTAATCAGTGTTTCTTACAATTAGTTATATTTAAATGCATAATTACTTCTTCTGTATGTGTATTCATGTGGAACAATTGTATTTTGCATTGAAATGTCTTTTCAAATATTAGGTTGGGGAATAAGTTCGTAGCATTTTAACACAGACTTTTATTTAACCAAAAAACAATAATTATATATTAGCCGTTGCTGTTTACAACCACTTCCCATCTCTTGATAAATTTGTTGATGCTGTTCCGTCAAAAATCACCTGGTCTGGTGTCAAAGAAATTGTAGAGCCAGTTTTTAAGAATCTCTTTGTTATTGAAGGCAACACCCTTCATATGGTTTGACAAAGAGCGAAAAAAGATGGTGCAAGGTCAGGAGAATATAACGTATACTGAAGGACCTCCCATTCGAGCTCTTGGAATGCGACTTTGATGACTTGTGCAACACAGGGCCTGGAGTTGTCGTGAAGGAGTATGGTTTGACCATGTCGATCAGGTCTTTTTAGTCAAATTACCTCATTTACGTGGTGTAAATGGGCAATGTAGAGCTCCTTGTTGACTGTGGCATTCTTTTCAACATTTCCCAGTGTACGAAGAAGTCCTTAAAAACTGACTCAACTTCTTTGACTAGACCAGGCGATTTTTGGCGGAACAGTATCAATAAATTAGTCGAGATGTGAGAAGAGGTTGTAAACAGCAATGCGAAATATGTAAATAATCAACTTATTGATATAATAATTGTTTTTATTTAAATAAAAGTCTTTGGTAATATAATAATATAAAAAGCCTTTTCTGTACTTTATGCATAATTTCCTTCATTTATTTACTATAATTACTTTTGTATTATAGAAAATAATACAGCCATTGTAAGTATTGCGATTATAGCACAAGTTATTTTGTTAATTACAATATAAGAAAATATAAGGTATAGTGAATTTTTTAATGATGAAATTATTAAAATGTGTGCTTTTTTGAAATATTGAGTAAATTTGACATCAAAAATTAAGTACCATGTAATATCTTTGAGTGTTAAAGTATTCAAAAATCCAAATTTTATTTTAGAAGAAAGTTCATAAATCCTCTTTGATTTTTAAGTTTCTATTTTACTTTTAGCTATAAAAACTTTTTTTTATCAGCATTACAAGAATTTTGGCACTTAAGAAATTAATCCCAACATTCATTTTGATGGTATTCCTTTATAAGCAGTCTTAACAAAAATAAAATACTAATTTGACACAAACGTAGAAACGTTTTACATTGTTAAATTTGTTGAATGCAAATTACAGAGCATATTATTAAGTGTGTTTACTATACTTTGTTCAAAAAGAAAAACATTTTTACAGGCATTTTGTGGCTTTTATGAAGATGCGCATCCAGGAAATTTATCTGCAGTTGCTACTGGCAACTGGGGTTGTGGTGCTTTTAAAGGTGATCCAAGCCTAAAGTTTATAATCCAGTTAATGGCAGTTTCTCAAGCTGGTCGAGATATGTTGTACTTCACGTTTGGCAATAAATCTCTAAAAAGAGAACTGAAACAAATGTATGCCTTATTTATAGACAAGCATTTATCTATTGGTAAGAAATTGTTTACTCTATTTAAATTTTTCCTTTTTAATAGCATTCAACTTTGATTTATGACAAACTAAAGTTTGATTTAAGTCACTTTATAAATAAGTTGAGAACTGAATATTTTTCTGCATACAATTCAAAAATACACAACTTTTACTTATAGGTCAGACTTTATAAATTATTATAGTTAAAGCTCATTATTAAAGTTAAACATTAACAAAAATATAAAATGAATTTTCTTTTTAATTATTTTACTATACTAGATGCCTAGTCATCAATATTTGCTTTGATACAGCATGATTTATTTTTTGCCTGCCAAAGCTTTAAAAGAATATTTAAAGGAAGGAAAAGTTCCAAGAAACATTAAATTCAACATCGATTGCACTGGCAATTAATCTGATCAATTTTATTCAATTTGTGAGTGTCATTTTTAAAAATATACTATGACAGTGAAAAGGCAATGCTTAGAATTCACGCACAGTAAGTAATGAAATTCCAAAAAAAAAAAAAAAAAAAAAAAATTTTTAAATAATGTTTATTATAACACAATTCACTTATAAGAAATCATGTTATAAGCATAAATGTAAATATTACTTAATTTATATTTATGCTCAATAATTTGCTTGACTGTCATTGGTAGCAATACATTCAACACTAAATCTAGATGGTGCAGATTCAAAAGTAGACCTGAATTGTATCCTGTGGCCATTGTCACCTATACAAATGACATCTAATCCAGGCTTGCTATATTTCAATTGATATGAGTTCTGGAAAGAAAAATAAGCACCTGTATGCCTTTCAGACCATATTTAGTTTTGCTGATAAATGGTATCCCTGTAGAAAAAGCTGTGTAACCAGGTGAAGAGCTTCATCCAATATCATCAATGATATATGGATTAACCATCATACTGCTAACAATTGTCTGGAGTTGCAAGCATACCTGCCAATCTTGGAGAAAAAAGTCAGTAAACACTACCAGCAACATTTTGCTTGAAACAGAATGTTTAAAACTGTAGTACTGCAAAAAGACAATTTTACTCTTTAGATTATACATTCTGAGAATGATTTATATTAAACATATTTTGCCTCAGCCTCAATCTTAATATTTTAATAAGATATTCAGCAACCTCATACAGGAACTATAAAAAATAAAACAATATACTACATGTAAAAAAATAAACATCGACTTTTATTTCTCAATATTTATTTTGTAGGGCAACTTTTACTACACTACAGCAATTTATAAATATTAAATTTATAAAAATACATTACTAAATAAATTTGATTCAGTGACAAACACTTCTAAGAATATAGAAGTTATCAAATAATTAGTCCATAAAAAACATAATACATCTCAAATTGGAATAACTCATGGCAATATATTTTTTCTTACATTGCTGACTTAACATTTTTTAGAAATGAATCACTGAAGTCTTGTTCAAAACATTTCTCATTTTGAGAATATTTAGCTATAAATTAAGCTACTAAAATAACTCAAGACTTTTATTCCGGCAAAATTTTTACTGTTTTTCACTGTAATTGCCAAAAATCAGTTAATTTTTATACATTATCAGGAAATCAGGAGAAACGATGAAAAATCATGAGTTCCCTGATAAAATCAGTAGGGTTGACAGCTATGTGTAAGTAATGGCATCGTAAATCGTGATCCTGTGTTTTGTGATATGATATTCCTAAGTTGTAGCTATATTAGATTTGTAATAAAATTACTTTTGATTTTGACTCATTGGTAACTTTCCTAACAAAAGCCATAAATATAGGTTCTGAAATGCCAACTGGTAAATGTTTCTGATTGATATTGCATGAGAAAATTTACAATATGCTGCAAAACATTGACAAAAATTATCTCTTGGAGTGTCACATTTCCTTCTTCCACAACTAATACACAATAAATGCATCTAAATACTTCCCCACAACAATGCAGTGCTCTGACCAGTTTGTTTTTGTCAGTCCAATCACCACTGCTGGAAGTGCCTCAGTTTTCTGATACTTCTACTAAACCTTTTCTCTAGGATATAAAAAATTGCAACTTCATTCCAAGGAGACTGAGCAATAACTATTCTCTATAAGACATTTCTTCACTTACCTTGCTTCATTTGTCCTAAATTTTAATATTCTTTGCATTTGGATATTTCTACAATTTATATTATTTCCGATTATGCCATGCATACAAAATAACCCTGTAAAAGATTTGGCACATAGAATGAAACTGAAGAATGCTCCACCAAAGTAATTTGAAGAAAATAAAAACAATTTAACTTAAAAGAAATGTTAATCAAATGAAAAAGTCTTAAAATAGATAAGTCTGAATTGCTTTAAAATTTCCTAATTAGTAATCAAATATGAGGAGTCTTTTTCGATTACATAAATGCAGTTTTAATCTTAAATCATTTTAACTTTTTTAATGAACAGAATTAATAAATATTTTACTTCTCTTTTTTCAGTTGTTGTGAATTAGGAAAGACAATTAGAAAAATAGAATTAGAAAAATATACACAAATTTATTTATGATTTAAATTCTCTTTTTACTCTAGAACAAAATGTTTGTTTCATGTTAAATGGTGATTTTTTCATATAAGGGCTAATTGAACTAATACTTAACAGTTTTAATTAGATTCTGGATCACTACAAACATTCACATGTGCTGTTAACTCAATGAAATGATAGATCTAAATATTATGAGTTTACATAAACAAATCTTAAATTAGAATATATATATAAATTAGAATTTTTTCAAAATGTTCATAAGTTTGTCATATTTAGCAACACTTTTAAATAACTTAAAGTGATAAATTTTAAGATTTATTCATTTATTTCAGGTGACTTATGGAGAATTCTAGTGAGATACTCCAATAAGGCTAATATGGGGTCGAATCAGCTTAGTTTGAACGAATTTATATTCTTTGTTTTAACGGATCACAAAATGGTTAGAGAAACAAAAGATGCAGAGCAAACTACGTCAGAAGTGACTGATGATGAGCAAGCACTAAGAAACCTAATTACTGCTGTCAATGAAGACAGTGACACTGAAATTGAAGATAATGTGGATATAAGAAATGAACCAGGATAAAAAAAGTCTCATCGAGTGTATAGTATTTTATTGATATTTTAAATTATTTTTAAAAAATAATAAAAATGATTTTTACAGTGAAGAAATGTATTCAGTTTACTGGGAATCACAAATTGTCCAATCGTAACTTTCCTTTGTTTTCTGCAAAAAATAGTAGATCTGTCATTGCTTGTTCTATTGTTGCATCATGAGCTAGATTGTAAATCTAAAAATGAGAAATCAACTATGAAAATTTTTCATATATTAAAACAATATAGATTTATTTTCACTGAAATAAAACTTGCATCAAGAAAGTAAATTTTTTACATGCTTAAGATCATTGAATAATAAGTTTACTCTTAACAAAATTTAAAAAAAATTTACTTTTGTATTTAATAAGATTGATTCACAAAGCCAAGTATATAATTTTTTTCATCCCATGTCAATTCTATGACTGCCTTTAGTCTGAGACTCCCAATAGTCATATACCAATACAATAAAATCTGAATAACATTCAATTTCCTTTACATGAAATTTAAGTAGTTTATTTGGAAATGGATTTAATAACTTAAATAATGATAGTCCTTTTGCATATGTAGGAGGGAAATACATATTGCTTATCTAAATTTATTAGTATTGAGAAACACATGATAAAAATATTAAATAGTGCACTAGGCAATTGTATTAATATTTTAATAAAAATAGGCACAATTGATATGAAAATTTCTTTGAAATTGTTGACATGCAAACTGAGAAATAAAAAAATTAAGTTATTTTTGAAAATTTGAACTATATTTAACTAGCTGGAAAAATAGAGTTAGAGAACAAGAACATTGCCTTGCACTTTCTATGTTTTTAAAGAAGGAAGATTAAATCAAGAAAAATGTATTCATATAATTTATAGAACATCACAGGTAAATTCTTTTCAGATCAAAGAACACACAAGAAGGACATAATCTGTTTGCAAAATTCTAATATATTCAAATATTTGTTTTATATTAACTAGAGAATTAAGATTACAAAATACTTTTATCATTTGAAATTTAATAATTGTAATAATTATTTTTTATCAAACTGTATTTAATTGTGTCTATTATCATTTTAAAATAAATCTTGGGAAGCAGCTAATGCACAATTTCAGGAATTTCCTTAAAAACTCATAAAACGTCTAGATTAAAAAACGAAACGTGATATACTAAAAATAAAAATATTACAACTACAGCTGCTCTAAATACAGTTGTTAAAAATTCTTGTATATTTTGTGACTCGACCTCACATGCAGGATTAAAATGCAGAAATTTTACTGATGAACAAAAATGTTTTAAATTAAAAAGGGGAGAGCATTGTTATAGATGTTTAAATAAAAACCATTTATTAAATCAATGTAAAGTTAAAATTAAACCTTGTAAAACATGTCAAAGTTTTCAACAATATATTATTTTGCCCCTAGACAAAAATTAACAATTCGGTTCAAATTCTGCCACCTGATAAAACAAATTATTGAAATTTCAGATAATCAAGCAATATTGTTTTCTGTTTTCAAGCATAATAACTCGATAAATAGTTATTCTACTTTATTACAAACTGCTCAAGTTCAAATTGAAGACAGATATCAAAAATTAATGGCGAAAATACTTAATGCTACTGCTTCTCAAAAATCTTTCATTCGAAGGGATTTAGCAAAAGCATTCTAATTATTGGTTATTGATCTATTACATTTGGTGACAAAACACGGGACTTTGATGTTAACGTTAGATTATACTCACAAACCTTTCTTGAATTCTGAATAACGTCAGAACAGTAAATTCAAGCTTTAAAGGTACTGTACATTTATATATTATTTGAAATGGAAACTATTGATAAATTAAAATCAAAAAGAAAACTTGCTAGAACAACTTGTACTAAGTTAATAACGAAAATTGATACATTTATTCATAATTCTTGAAGATGAAATTCAATAAGCAAGTATTTATTAGAATTGGAAAAAAAAAAAAAAAAAAGCTAAAAAGTTTTAATGAAAAAATCGAAGAATTAATCACAGATACTGCTGTTTTTGAAACAAATCAAAAGTTCGATGGAATATGATAAAAACATAGGTGACTCCAAAATTAAAATTAGAGTTTAAAATTAAACTAAGTTTAAAATTAAGAAATCAGTTTCAAATAATAAAGTTAATGTTTCCTGTAGTAACAGTAGTAAACATATTCTGATTTCTATTAATTTACCTAACTTAGCATTCCAACTTTTAATGGTGATATTACTACATTTTTGGAATTTTTTAATAGTTTTTGTAGTGCTATAGATTCAAATGAATCATTAAATAATATTGATAAATTTATTTATTTAAAATCTTTTCTTTCTGGGGAAGCTTATAAACGGCTGCAGGATTTGCCTTAACGGAAGAAAATTATAAATCGTGTTTAACTTTGTTAAAAGACAGATATGGAAAATCGGAACATTTAATTAGTTGTTTTGTAAACAAACTCTTAGAAATTCAGCCAGTTTTGCTAAGAGAAACCTTTAAAGTTCGTACCATACATTCGCAAAATCCACTCCACCAGACAGCTCTCTCTATGATGTATTTTCATTTGATGCAATTTGAAGAACAAAAGTTTTGAAATTTTGAATCGTTCAAAACTGACCAAAGTTGCTGTAAGTCTTATTCAGCACATTTTAAAGTACCCAAATTATTGGAGAACACTACAGGCAGCAAAGCATAACGAGCAATGAAGCGGTGGAATGCTAGAAGAAAAGTGTCTGTCGATAAATTTCCAACTAGCTCTAAATGAAGGCATCTTGTCACTGCACATGTTATCAACAAAATATATTGCTTGTTGTCATCATTCTTTACAAACAAAGGACTAGCAAAATCAACTCTTCAACTCTGATGATTGCTAATGGATGCGACTGCTCTACTTGTTAAACTGGCAATGGAGATAAAACTTCATTTCCAGGAGAGGAGTTGAATCTTCTGCAGATAACACATTTCCGAAGTAGTGATTTCATTGTTTGTTTAGCCTTTAAAATCCAGTATTTTCCTCTGAGTTGCACTAATGTGTGACAGGGTTCGTACAGATTTCCAAGAATCAAATTCCAGAAGTTATAAGGAGTTTTCCAGGAGTCAAATCAAATATTTCCAGGAGGTATCGACATTCACATTAAATAATTTTTTACTTTATTTTAAAAATTGTTCCTAACCAAATATGCATATAATTATGTACATGCAATATTTTTCAAACATTTCTTTAAATAAAAATAAATAATTTCAAACATTAATGCAACTATTTTTTGAGTTAAAATTATTGATGATTATTTCAAAAGCCTTCAATGAATTTGCAGCTATAACAGAAAATTTTTTATTTAAATAATCAACATTCTATATAATACTGAATTATACATTGTATAAAATAATGAGTAATTTTAGAGTTTTTAGAAATTTCCTGTAGATTCAAATAGCAAAGATTCTTTTAAAAACTTATCAACAATGTATGAAAACCTCTAGCAATAAATGGCAACATTGGTTTATCAGTTTGATAAAGTATCAGAAAAGGTTCTACTTTCCGAGCAATAAATATTAAAAAAATTGTATTTAGCAGGAAAAAGTACATATCTTGGGCACTTCTGCACAATATCAAAAGTTTTGGTACCAGAATTAGGAAATGTTTTGATTTGAACATGTTTTAATATACAATAACATTTCAATCATTCTGATGAAAACACTTACATTTTCTAACCATCGATATTTCAAAACTTTAAAGGAAATTTTATGCCTAGGTTAAATCTATCAAAGTCTTCCCTACAAACCTGTGAGTCCTTAAGTAGTCTGTAAACTGCACTTGCTGTAACCTCAATTTCTGGAAATGAGGAACATCCATGACTGTAAGCGTTGTGTAAAATGTGTAGGCTGCAGCTTCCGACATTTACAATATTTGAATGATGTTCACTATTTAAAAAATCAGCCATTTTAGTCAAAACAAACCAGTTTACATGTGGGCCATCCATTGATAACTTGAGTAAAACACTTGTTCCTAATTCTAAGCACTTCTCAATCACTTTATCAAACAAAATATCTCCAGTTGAATGACCTAAAATTCGGATGAGTAATACCGTGTTTTAACCGTATCATTATCCCAAACTCTTGCATGGCAGTCCAATTGTTTTGTCTGCTGATGATTATTTACGTTTTTGTCAAAGAGAAGCACCTAATTAGAAACATTCTTAACTTTTTCTTTCAATAAATTGGAAAATTAAGGTGCAATTCCAAAAACTGTTAAATAAGCACATTTTTTTAGTACAACTGAATTGCTTTGCAATAAGCATTGTCTGGAAACATTGCTTGAAAGAGGCAATTTATCTTGTAACAAGAACTGTAGCTGAATCCATTGTTTAAATCTTTAAGGGTCCATAGAATTTCAGCCTTTAAAACTTCTCTTGAAGAAACAAATGGATAGAAAATTTCAGAGCATGCTTTGGTTTCACATTCTTCAACAAGATTAGCAGAAGTGAAAAAATCCTCTAAATGAATAAATTTTTTAGCAGATTATATATATATATATATATATATATATATATATATATATATATATATATATATATATATATAGCTGGTTCTATTATATACATATGATTTTTTCTTTCATATGGGACCTAACTGCCGATTCGTCCATACTTTAAATACAGAAGTCCTTCTAGCAAAACAGACAATAGGCATGTATTTTTTCTGAACCACACAAAAGCCAATCTTTGTATGGCTTTTAGTCTTCTGGTCATTGAAAAGACACTCTCCACCAGGCATATTAAATAATTTATTTCAGTCATTATTTCATTAATAAACAAATTTATCCTGATTCAATTAAATTATGCACAATTTTCATCAAGAGAGACATGGAAAGCATGTTTTAACTCAAATATTTTATATTTAAATATTAATATTCAAAGAATTTTATACAATATCAATTAAAATCGCCCGCCTTAATTGCACAACATATTGATTTTTAGTGATTACTTCAAGAGCCCTTAATTTTTTTTTTTTTTTTGAAATTTAAGAAGTTTCCAAGAGTTGTGTGTACCCTGGTGTGAGACACACTTGAATGGAACGCTCTTTTATGGGACTCGCAAATTAACAATTCAGTTATTTTAGAATTAGCAGGTAGTATAACTAGATGTTTTTCATTAGTTGTTAAATCAGTTCTGCCTAAGCGACCTATTCTCCTTTTGTCTTAGCAGCAACTACCAAAGTGCATATTAAGAATTGCAAAAGTACTATCCTCTTGCATACGAAATGTTAAATAACAATTTATACAAAGACAATCTGTTTTTTGGAAGTTTTACGGTAGAAGAGGCTTTCCAATTATCTCTACTGATGCTCATTCTATTTTGAACGATGCAAATATGATTATGAGAAAATTTGACACAAATTTGAAAGAACTTAAAATGTTGTGGAAAAATTCTAACTTTGATTTAAATTAATGAAAATCCTGATTCACATTTGAAGGTCTTAGGTACAATCTTAAATAATCTGTTTACCATGCAGAAAATATTAATTATTGATAATCATTTTACTTACCATATGACACAAAAAAATAACCTAATACTGGATTACCCACTATTTATATAAAATTAGTCATGAATTGCTGTATGTAAATAATCCAATTGGAATGACAATCAGTTACATGTAACATAATTGAGAGAAGAATATCTAAATAAGCAGAGAAGCACTTAAAAATTATGAGCACCACATTATTTTATTTAAAAATAGTGCTTGTGGTGAATGCATATATTAATTTTTAACCTACAACATCTAAAGTATGGATCTTTGAGTATAATTTGTTTTTAAAAAGTAATGGGTACTGTTTTCTTAAAAAGTACCAGACTTATCTAAGTCATTAATTTGGAATGCCAGAAGAGAATCCCAAATCTAACTCTTATGTTACACGAAAAGTCCTCCAGAAATTCTCCAATTGTGTGGACTCTTGCTCAACCATGGCAATGTAGCTTTTCATTCTGCAAGTTTGAAGGCTGAATTTCTTGAACAAAAAACACTTTATAGTGGCAGAACATAGCTCCTTACTCGCATTAGCCAATTAAATGAATATTTAATTTCAAAGATGAGATTAATGGGTCCATAAATATATTTAATCCAACTTCCACTCCTTAAGTTTCTCATTCCAGATATATTCAATGCTGTTTATATCTGAAAATATAAAGAGTAAAAAAAAAAATCTATGAAACCAAAGTAATGCTGCAAAAATCCCATATTCATCACTACTTTGGAGATGCTTTATCAAAATTCTTGTACATCTCAATAACTCCACATTCAAAGTCACTTAAATTTTGATATCCTTCCATTGTAATACTTATTACCAATTTAACAGCTTTACCAAACATGTATTTTCTTCCATAAGCACTATTTACCATACAGTATTGTTAATACATTGCATACCTCCATTATCTATGCATATCTAACTTTATATTAATAATCTTAATGGATAACAATAGTTATATTTTGATTTCATTGTTCATTTACAAGATGAACATTTTAATCATATTTAAAATATACTTACAGGTTTACATTTTTCTTCAGGTGGATATTTAAACGATGGACCGAAGTTGAGTGAAACCTAAAAAATGTAATAAAACTTTAATGAAATTAGACAAATTGTGTTTAGCAAACATATTTACAAAACCTTTACTCATTTTCTATTTAAACAATTTTTTAATTCAATTATAAAATAAAACTCCAAAAAGTTTTTATTAGTGCTCCTTTGCTTCTTTAGATTTATAAATGTAGAAAAACCAATTAGGCAAGGGCCTTACTCCAATCGGTTGTCTGAGTAAGTTAACACCTAGCAGTTTAGATTAGGTAGACACCTGAGATGGTATTCACTTGTATATATAATAGTAGATTGAATAATCAAAAATTGAATATCCATTGAGTCTGCTTTATTAGAACAATAATCAAAGAAAGTAAGTCAAGTTTAAACGTCAAAAGAAATAAAACTTCCAAGCATTCTCTTCAACTAGTGTATATACAGAAAGAAGAAATTCAACATGCATCCCTGTGGATCAACAATGAATGAAAAACAAATTCAAGAGATTTTACTCTAAAAAAGTATGTTTTTACTGCTATCCTGTTAGGCTTTATAAACATTTAGAGCATGTAAACCTTCAATTACAGATGCTTATAACTTGATAAGTTCCTTTAAAGATTGTTACAAGCAGCCTTCAAATTGCATTAATAAGAAAGGAATAAATCCTATGGAAGGCTGAATGTTTAATATACTATGGCATATAATTAAACAGTTTAGGTGTTTGAATATAAAATTTTTTGAATAAAATAAAAAAAAAAAAAAAAAAAAAACTTCAACTGGAATACACAAATTTTTTATTAAAAAATCTAGCAAACTGACAAAAAAGTTCTAATATTTTGAAAGGTATTGATTAAATAATTCTAATTAAAATACCAAAATGTAAAAAATTAATAATTTCAACCATATAATGATTTTAGGTATTTTATCATCTACCAAAATATATTTCTAAACTATGAAAAATATTTTTAAAGTCATTTATGTTATATAGATACTTACAGTACAACTTTTGTACAGTGATACTGCAGGATAATATGTTCCAGCAAAAATGTTTTCAAAAGCAGTTCCTATGCTTTTCCCATTTTTATAAAACACAATCTGTATGAATAACAAAACAAACAAATTAGAAAATAAAGATTTAAATAAATGTTATATGTTAGACACTATAAAGTTACTCACTTTACTACCTGGCAGTGGTTTTAGGTTTTTCAATTCCATCTGCACTTCATCTTTCTCTTCGTAATACAGATAACTTTTAAATTTTACAAGAGGCTGTAATTAAAAATAAATTATCATAAAATAATTAATTTCATTTTTTATTTCAGAAAAAGACTTCATTTACTGACTTTGTCTTTATATATTTGAGGCAAAGGTATCAAGTGACTTTTTTCAGGCAAATGTATGAGAAAACCAAGGGTATCTCCTTGTCCATAACCCTCATCAGCATAATGATACCCTTTACTTTCATGAAACTTTGTTCCTTTACGAGACCGCCAGGAATAGCTAAATTTGTCATATCCTAATGGTCCTTGGAGATTGGCTACCAAAATAAAGTTTATATTTTTAAATATCTAATTAATGTTGAAATTTTTATGAAAAAGAGTTAAATAAATTAGCTAATTTTTAAGCTTTCTGTAAAGAATCATTCAAAAAAAAAATACACAATGTATATAAATAAAATAAGTTAATAGTGGCATTATTTACATCATTAGTATATATATTAACTTTTGATACAATTTTAAATTTGATAACGTTTTCTTTGACATTGTTCTTCTAACAAGTTTTTTTTAATTATTATGCATTCAACCTAAATTTAACAAGAAATATGTATATCTTTTTATAGAATTGATTGATCAAAATTTAAATTCATAATTTAATATTTTGTTTAAATTTGCTCATTTAGCTTCAAATTTGATTTTCTATTTTTTGTTATTATAATAAACCTTAATATTTGAATATGTTATGTATATTTTAATATGAAAAATTTTCATATTCTCATAACTTACATGTTGTTTATTTATTTACATATAAATTTTAGCAATTCTTTAAAAAAAATTGTGCTAAAATGATTACATAACATTTAAATTATCTTTTTCCAACTGAAAGAAATTAAAGAATATTTTAATTTTTTCTTTAAATTTTTTTAAAAAAACTTTACGCATTTATTAAAACTGCGAAATTTTAGCTGACTTTACAAACGCTAACTTGCACAGCAATACAAGAAAACAAATACTGAATGTAATCTAACCTAGTGGCTGAGACCAACCGAGGCGTGTTGCTGATCCTTCAGGCATATCTTCAATTGTACATTCAAAATACCATGTGCCTCTATTTACACCTGAAAACAGAATAATTAATATTTAAATAAGTTTTACACAAAAAAATCTGTCCTGCAAACACAAATTATACATTTACCATGAGTTGCTCTAGCCATACAGTAACCTTTTTCTCCAGTAATTGATAATCTATCTTCTGAAACTTTTAATTGAGGAGCTACAAGTAATGAAAGGAAAATTATTTATTAATATAGTTGTAGTTTATGAAACTAGTGAATAAATTTCATACTTAATATGTACTTAATATATATATATATAATATATATATATATAGGCTAACATATTCCTTGTAAATACTTATATTAATTTATAAATTATAATAATACCATGATTATATTAATAATAAATTAAATAATTATAATAATTAATAATAATTTAAAAATAATTATATAAAATAAATTAAAAACAACCATGATTAAAAGGATTATTATGTAAAAGACAAATAACTTTTAACAATTAAATGTGCAATATTTAAAGTTTGTTAATACAAAGGTTTCTCTGGAACCCTATTCTGTATTGGGAGCAGAAAAGAGTTAGCATATTGCTTAAATTCTCTTGGAAGTTTAATCCATGGATTGATGATTGTGCTAATCTATATAGTTAACAGTGATCTTTTCTAATCCAAGTGTCTGTTACAGTGCTGATAGATGAATGTCATACTGTTTTTGTTAATGGAATTAACAAAAACAATATGATATTCATCTAATAAGAGTCTATTATATCTAATAAGAGCAAAATTATGTATCTTCTTTCCATCTGTACAAAGAGGTCATGCAGGTGCTGACTGTAAATTACCTTCCAGTTCACAGGTCAATCACGAATGAGTATAAAATCTACAGCTTAAAAACAGAAATGCAAATTAAGAAATTTCTTTAGATAATCCAATTTGCTATCAAGGCCATTCCTTTGGAACAAAATTATAACAATAATGAAGAAACAAGTAGTCTTGCTTCTGGAAGATACCAGCTGCTATAGGTGAACATGAAATGAACACTATGCATCAAGGAAAGACTTGAAGAAACTAATATACTTTGGATAGCATTTTCAAATTGTTTTTCTGCGTTAACACTTAAATAAAAAATAAAAGTCCCCCCTTCTCTAATGCCCGACTGCTTTTTAGAATTTAATCACATTCAACAGTACAAAGTGTGAAGGTGATGGCTATTTTTTCAAGTGAGTCACCCAATGGATGCATGTTTCTTTGCTCTGAAAGTGTAAGGATAGAGAAATGCAGAGAGAGGGCAGACAACCATGCCCGAACTAGAATTAAAACTTGGGACCTATTGCTTTGAAGTTAAGGATGCTAACCACTCCACCATTAGTCGGTAAAATAACAAAAGTAATCCTTTTACTCAATCCATTAAAACTTCGAAGATAGACGCTAGAGAGAAAGCTTTTCTGTCCAATAGACTACTAAATACAAGAGACTATTTTTAAACACATAAAATCCATATGAGTTATTATCAGCACAAAGTATATGGGTACAATGTAACAGTAGCCTTGATTCACTAATTGTGAAACAAATCAAAAGAATCATCAACAGTAATAACCAACTTTGGGAATGAGACTAAATGTTCAAGATCATGTCACGAGCAAAGGCCACCTTTATAAAAGGGATTCCTGAATTGTTAAATGGTGTAACTCGAAATTGAAGTCATTCAAGTCTCTAAACCAACAGAAATCTGTGAATAAACATTCCATTGGATGAATTTGAAGTCAAGATAGATGCTTATACAGGTTTGTATTAAAACCCTTTAAAATACCCCAAAATTAAAAAAAAAAAACTGATGCAAAAAAGATGGATATTGTGTCAAAAAATCAAGTAAGTTCTTTTCAAGAATCTAAATCTTCCTCAGCAATAAAATTGATTTTTTAGAAGGATACGATTCTAATTCTGATACAATTCAACAATCTAGTTATTTTATGTCTGAGAATGAATGGCAAAAGGTTTTATTGGAATTTTTAGTGAATAATGCAGATTTCTAATGCGTGACAACATGAAGATCATTGCATCTTTTACATTTCTTAAGATTTAAGGAAGACCATCATCAAAGTAGAACAAACCAATTTTTTTCATAGTCAATCAGCTTTAAATAATTTTATCAAGAAAAATGTATGACATTTTTATGCTTTCATAGAATGCTTATAGATTAGTCTGGGTATCACATACTTATTCTAAGTATTCACAACATTTCCATTCTAGGTTTAAATGTTACAAATTTTAATACCCTCTACACTTAGGTGAGAGCAATATGTTCTACTTAAATATCTTTTATTTCTTCAGCAATTACTATAATCATGAAAATCATTTCTAAAAGGAAAATTCACGTTTTAACTATTTCAACTTATCAAATACACTCATGTCCAAAAATTAAAGATAATTCAGAATCACAGAGAAATTGAACTCTAAAACAAAATTTTCACAGGCAGAATTATCACACCCATCTTAAAGAATAATATGCAAATTACAAGAAACCACCAGATGGTGACGATAGTTCGTCATGATGACAAGAGTGTAAGAGAAGGGTATATAAGGAATGGTTGCAAAGAAGTAAAATTGTTCACAAGGGCTTTCAAAGCCTTTCAGTGCAATAATTGCATAGTTATGGCGCACAGGAAACATTTGTATGATGTTTTACGTGGTAGCCATCTGGAATTTGGACGTACCCAGCTGGAAGTATCCAAGGAACTTGGAATTGCCCAGAGTGTCATCTCCAGGCTTTGGCAACGGCTACAAGATGATAGTAATGTGAGTAGATGTTATAGCACAGGTTGCGTTCTCCCTAGACTTAAATCCAATAGAGCATGTGTGGGACATGCTTGACCGACAAACTGCAGACCGCCATTTTGTAAATAGTTTCAGTTTTGAAACTTGATCCAGGGAATAAAAATCGCAATTTTTATTGATAATGTCAAACATATAGCATTTTTATTGCTCTTTATCTTTTGTTTAATAAATAGACTTTACAAATAAGTCACATTTGCTTTCTCTTTTTTTGCCTGAACTTGCATTATCTTTAATTTCTGGACACGAGTTTAGTATGACTTTAGTGTTCAGAAGGTAGAGTGGTTGAACTATTTATTATCAGTTTATAAAGAAAGGTGATTGAAACTCCTACATTTTACTTTCCACATATAATAGTAAGTCATTGCTTAAAAGGTCCAATATGATAAAATAAATATGAAGAAATATCCCTTTCTTTAAATAAAACTGAGTGGGCATGCATTGTTTTTGGATACATGCCTATTTTCTGGAAGCATACAAATTTTATTCCAAAAATTGGAAAAACAATTAATACAAAGTTATGCCCTTTTAGACTTACAATTTAACATTTTTTTAAAAGATAATAAAAAATTATATATAGATACATGCAAAAAAGAATGGATAAATCATCTTCAATCTTCTAATTTGCTCGTAAACCAAATGAATCAATAAGATATCTAATTTATTATAAGAAACTGTATTTTTGTAAATTATAGATAAACTTACTATGCATCAGTAGATTTCAAATTTGTAAGCCTGATAGAATGGAACAGTACATTAAAAAATATTAATGAATTGATATGAAGTCTTATAATTCTAAGCAATACATTTTGTTAATTAATAACAAAAACATTGCTAAATCATGTTTACACAACTATGTTTTGGTTAAATGATACAGTCAAGATAGAAAATATATGAATTTATACAATACACTGTATTTAATTTTTATTAAGTGCTTTTAGAATATCATGCAGCATAAAATGCTACATAACAGGAACAAATGTCACATTTAGATTTTTAGTTTGATTTTACTTTTTTACTGGTTACATCTTGTGCACTTAATGACTCACTTCATGTACTTTACTAGTCATATGTATTTGCATAGTCACTGTCTCCCTCCTGACTCCATTATTTAATCTAATTTACATAGTTCACAAAATGTAATTTTCTGTTTAATAGTATGAGTCTTTCTCTACTAAATTTAATTCAAATGAATTAATGCAGTTCTACAAAGAAAGAAAAAAATTCTTGGTGGCTGGGATGTTAGACCTAATTTCAGTTATATTTGAGGCACTGAATCTCAATTTGAAATTAACTTTTTTCAATCAGCTATACTTTTTCACAAATCAAATTACAAGAATCTAAATCCCACTTGAGAGTATTTTATAGGATGGGGGAAAATCCTTACCTTCATACTTTATATAATCTGGGAGTTGAAACTTGGTACTGGCTCTTAAAAATATTATATTGTATGATACAATAATAAAATTCCAAATTAACTATTTTGTGAGATCCATGTTATTAACTTAAAATAATGTGATGTACAGGGTTATTACAAAAGCATCAGCAGGTTTTCAAAGCATTTATTTCAGAACATAATTGGGTTACAACAAAGAGTTGTACATTAAAAGAAACTGATCAAAAATTAACAGTTATACTATAGATAGTTCAATATGTGCTGCTTGAATGCTTCATTCCAACATTACTCAGCTCGGTCTTGTAGATATTCATGAATGCAGTCGTGATGCGATTCCAAAACTCAGCCGAAGATAACAATAGTATGTAGACACAAACATATGGTACATCATAATACTTTTCTGAAAATTTTCCACTCAGAAGACTGTGGAATAGAAAATTTATGATATGCGGTTTGTTGATTTCTTACAATTACAAAAGAAACTAATTCTGTTCATTATTTATTCAGTAAAGTAAAGTATCTGTGAAGATTTTTGCATTTACATAAACAATTAGTTTATTTGAACTGTGGATACCAGCGCAGAATGTTTAATTAGATTGGTAGTTTGCATCTGTATGCCCACAGGAATGTTCTATGAATAGTTATCAATGATTCACACTTTGAAAATTGTAGTACACTACACAACCATGCCAACCACATGCACATTGCACACACGCTACATGAAACGAGTTTATGCTCTTGTTTGCATTTTCATAGAAACATGTGTTTCCACATTTAAACATAGTAATGTATCAAGACCCTATAATTTTTTTGTAATAACCCTGCATTTTACTGAAATATATGTTAGATATTTGAAATCATAAGCAAGAATACAATATTTGAATACAAAACATCGAATTTCACCTGAAATTAGCCAAAAATATCTTTGCATTGTTTGACTTGTTTGAAATCTTTAAATGCCAAAAAGTTTCCATTTGTGAAAATAATTTTAGATGCCTAAATAAATATTTTGATATGAAATTAGTCATAAATTTTAAAATTTAAACAGAAGGTGCAGCATTTATTTTAAATTTACCCCTATCATGAAGAGCTATAAGTACATTGCTAGGAGTCAGTTTTCGATACAGCCAACCAGGAATAGGTTTTCCTGCCCAATCTTGACTTTCATCAAACTCCTGTCGAAATGGGGCATGAGGATCAGGTTCTGCCAAAATATACCTGTAACCATCTTTGTTGAATGGGTGCTCCAAAGGATATCCATTGGGAGGCAACTTCGGCATTACTAAGTCACTAAAACAACATTTTATTGAAAATTGTAAGCAAGTGTTTTTTTATAGAAATGACTCACTATTTTTGACATACTAAGCTTCACAATGAAATAAATTAAATATTAAAGTAACTTGAAATTAAGCATTATTGAAAATATAAAGAAGTACAATAAATAAATATTTCTTTGAAAGGTCTTTATCTTTAACATTTTTACTTTATAATATTTTCATGCATAAATTAAATAAATTTGAAATTGTACATACATATAATAAAACAAACTAATTTTAAGATACTAAACTCCAATCAATTGTTTAAAATCTATAAAAAAATTTTTAGAGCTGCAACAGATTTTAGATAAGAATATCATTACTTTCTCTACTGTTGAGAATATTATATTCAATTAAATTTTCTTACTTTTTTATATTATTAAACAATCTTCTATTAAAACACAACTTTTATTTTTTATTCAACTGCCAAATTCCAAATTCACACTTTTTCATTGCACATACTGTCAATTACAATATTCTTATGTTGATTGTCACCTATAACCATATTATTCATATTTACTTAAAATCAATCAATTTTACAATAGAACAGCCAAAAATTGCATTAAGTCCTTGTAGAAGTTCAGCTACTGCACCTTTACTTTACAAGAGAACTTTTTATACATTGGCCATATTCATGTCACAAGAAGAAAACTGCAAAATTCACAAGGACCCATGTATGCAGAAGATAACAGACATGCATACAGAAATCAGTGTAATAAAACAAATTCCCATTATTCAACATTTGTTGGGATGAACCTGAGGTTATTTATTCTGAAGTATTACTCTAAGTATGGTCCTATCACTAGGTTATATTTACTATACGCATTTTCTTTTTTCAAATAAAATGTACTAAACTTATATGAATTGAATCTAACTTACAATATCAAATCATACATTCTGTAATTCTTTAAATGCAGTATTCTACTTCAAACTCTGCTCAGAATAAAATATTGGCAAACTCTTTAGAGCACCCTATTGCAATACTTACACCAAAGAATTTGGTATATGCAGGCTGATTTATTTGGATTCATATGCAGATTTTTTTGGATTCATTCATATGCTTTTATATAATGCATATGCAGGCTGAATTTATTTGGATAAATAATTTCTCCCTAATGAATGTAAATTTTTTAAAAATTAGAATTCTCTAAGTTGTTTCAAAAATAGTTAACCGTCTTGTGTTTTTGCACAAATATATAATTATAAAGAGAGAAAATTATTAGTATTAAGTACAGCTTGTTACCATGAAAATATTCATATTAGGACTGATAATTATAATAATTAATGGTTAATCATTCATTTTTATTCACCATGTAACTAAAATTTAATCTAAAATATAGATGAAAAAATATGAAAACTTTTAGATATATTTATTCTTCTGGAAAGAGAAAATAAAAACCTACCTTATATATATATATATACAAAATATTTTATATTAAGTGATTCAATAAAGAAAGGTACCTTTAAGGTATATTTAATAGCTATATAAATTTTATAACATTAATAGTATTGTAATTCATAGCTAAGTTATTATTCTTTTATTCACCAAACAATTTAGAGATTAATCTAAAACATTGTGAAAGACTTTATTTTGATATTAACATGATTATAAAATATTTAATTATAAATTAAAAGAAAATATCTTCCAACTTAATTTTTGATTTTGTAAGCAAATTATACATTGAAACAAGTAAAATGGAAATCTTGTTTAATTAATGATTTACAAATTATTTTATTTGACTAAAAAGTAAATTTTAAATGGAAACTGCAGCATGTATTAATAAAAACAGAACTTCAAATAGTTAATTACTTACATACATTTTATTTATCAATTTATTTGTTTTAAGTCAAGTATTTATCAAGAAAAATAAAGCAGAAATAGACCTAACATAAATCTTAAATTTACCTTTTAACTTTTTTTCCTGTTCCAGACATTTGACCATCAAAAAATTTCCTTTTACTGCTGCGCCCCTTAGCACCACTAAAATCTATTAAAATATAATGAATTTTTTAAGCTATAGAAGATAATACTATAAAAAACTTATTTAATCTTATACTGATAAAGAAGTAAAATTATTTGAATTTTTAAATGTTTGCAAAAATTCAGCAGATACCAAAAAAGAATTTTTTCTAAATCTAATCCTTGTTAATATCATTGAATAATTTGAATATACCAAAATGAAATAATGTAACAATTTCTTAAAAACTTCAGAGAATCGTTCTCTGCAGTAAATAAAAATTAAAAAATTGCAAATTAATTTTTTGATATATGTTGACATGAATACAGTTAGCTGTGCATGCATATATATGTTGAAAATATAATTTAAATGTATACTTAAATATAGCTCTCTTAAAAGAATGTTCTTATTTATCCTATATAATTAGGAGTAATATTTGATAATTTATTGTGACTTGATTGATCTAATCAGTCTAAATATGAAATTTGATTAATTTAGTGTTCAATACAAATAATTATTAAATATATACATGTAAAATTTTAACTTAAGGAAAATTTATATTGTAATTTTTTAATATATCAAAAGTTCATATTTTTCTGTAGATAATCATTTATATATAGATTAATAATGATTTTGAAAAAGCAATTGGAAGATTTGAAGAGTTCTCTATCTGAAAAATGATATTAGATTAATATTTCTAAATTAACTTTTTGATTGCTTTGAATTCAGTTATTTTTCAATATGTATTATTTTGAAAAATTTCATTTAGCTTCTGTGCAAAAAATAACCATGAAAATAATTTCCTGTTTTGTATTATCATCATATTTTCATTCATTAGAATACCATTCATCTACAATAGCTTTGATTGTATTTTTATATCATATAAATAATAACAATAAAATTCTCCACTTCAAACTTTAGACAATATAATTTATGTAATCACCCTTTTTCTTTAAAATTAAAGAATCATTGGTTCATGAAATATTAAGTATGGTGAAAAAAATGTAAAATGTTATCTGTAAGTACAAAAATATAAATTAACATTTTTAAGAGTTTTCAAAAATAAAAATTATAAGTCATTTAAAACAAGGAGTTAAAATTATAAATTGACATCCAGGTGTTGCATTAAAGTAGTTACATTTATTTTGATTTAATGTAACCATATAACTCAGTTTGATGGCAAATAATTAATATGAAAATGAATAATTTATAATTACTCCTTAGATAAATACATAAATATTAATTATAGATAATATATATTAATGTATATAGACTGAGTGAGGGAAAAATATGGAATGAAAATAAATCTGAAAAATTCTGTGGGAAACTATGAGTAGTTGAATGCTGAGGATTTAATATTTCCCTCCAGATCTAAAAGGAAGAATCAATTTTTAATAAATTAAGTGTGGCAGGAATTTTTAATAAAATATTGACTATTTATTTAAAACTGTTCTCATAAAAATTTTTCTTAATTTAAGTTTTATAAACTTTATGAGAAAGTATGAAATAATAATTTAATGATTTATTTTTTAATTATTTAAAAATGTTTATAGACCATTAAAATTTATAATTCAAGATCTTTATATATTAATTTAATATATTAGAAAAATAAATAAGGAAACAAAATCACTGTTTCAATAAAGCACATCTAATGATGATTGTTTAACAGCATTTAGAAAAATACTCAATTATCAATTTTCACATAAATAGTTGAAAATCTTGGTTATTTACATTTTCTCAAAATATAAATATTAATAAACTTATTAATCAAAACTTTTTGAAAAGAAGAAAAAATATTCAAATAAGTCAACCAGAAAACATCTAGCAAGACAAATAAGAATTTTTATAATACAGCAAATGCCATATTTAAGTAAACAAAAAAAATTTAACACTATAATAATTTAATCCTTACTACTTTGTGAAGATGATGAATCGATATTCAGTTTCTGTGGACCCCGAGTAACAGCATCATAACTGGGACCAATTTTTGTCAAATCCTAAAAGAGAAATATGAACATGTTTTGCAGATATAATAACAAGTTTAATGAAAAGATGGAAATAATTTTTTTAAATACAAAGATAACAATTTTTGTTTTGTCTTAAGAGAGAAATAAAAATATCATTGCAATTGAGAAATTAAAATTTCTAAGCTTCATAAATCTAGATTATTAAAAATATTTTATATAAATATTTAAAAAATACAATGTAAAATTTATTAATAATTTTGCATTGTTATCCTTTTTTCAAATTTTTACTCAGGTAAGTTATGAATTAAGTATAACAGAGGACAATACTGATATCAAGTAGTTAAACTGATTTCAGTAGGTTTGCTTTTAAGTATTAGACATTAATTAAAAACTGAAAAAAGATAAGTGTTTCTCTACAATCCTTAAAATCATTATTTGAAACATTTTAGATTAATGAAATATAAACTAATGTATCTAAAAGTTGTCAAAAATAAAAATTATAATGCATAAAAGAAAAATAATAGTTTCTGCTTTGCAGCAAAAAATAAAATGTACTTTTTATGCAAAAAAAAAAAATAAAATAAATAAATAAATAAATAAATAAGAATGCAATTTTCTAAAAAGTAAATTTTGTTCCAATAACACAAAAATAATGAATATGGACAAGTTTTTATACACAAATTTCTTTCTTTGTTTTGTTTTTCTGAGATATAGATTTGAAGAATTAGAGAGCAAAAACTTAAATTTTAAAAACATTCTTAAAAATTCTAGTTTTTATAACTAAATAAAATGCTAAATAAAATATTTTGTTAATCAATTTTATATATAAATTATATGTATAATTTTTTTATTATTTTTAAACATAAAAAAAGAATATTTTTAAAATGATTTATATGTTATTAATTTATACCTGTTTAATTTGTAACTCATTTATAAAATTAAATTGATAGCAATATCTATTATCTAAGTTTCAATCAATATGCAATGATATTTTTCTCAAGTGTTTTTAGTACTTTAATTAATTTTCACTTTATTTTATTTTGTTTTAGTCCATTATAAACAAGACGTTCTTCAATATTCCTAAATAACAATAGATATTAACAAGTTTTTTTTATATTATTTTCTATGTTATTTTTGTTATTACATACAATTTTCAAAATAAATAAATAAAATGCTGTTTTTCTAACAATCAAATGCTTCAATTTTTGAAAAGATTATGAGTGAAATATACAAAAGTAATTCAATTTTAAAGTCAGTAAATTGTGGAAATTTTAGTAAAACATTCTCTCATAAAATGTTTCTACAAAACAATATAAATTATCATCTAAATCAAAATTTTTGATTTACAAGAATTATTAAAAATGCATCATGCATATAAATATTGTAATATATGAAGAAATAATGACTTCAATTTTTGTTGTTTGTTCTCATATTTATGGATCCAGCAAAAGAAGAGTAAATATTATTAGTCAAGACAAAAAGTGGCAACAATTGTGACCACCAAATCAAGAGCATCTTGACTACAAAAGATATCTTGTAGTGGGTTCATAAGTGGTACTAAATTAAGCTTTAGAACTCTAGAAGAGAAAGAAAGGTGCTCAAAAATGTATTTTGGCATGAGTAGGCATTGCAGTTTTTGCAAGATGCATACAATATAGTTTTATCAGGATGTATCCTTACGCACATAAAATGATGGACCCTTAATCTTGTAACTGTAGATATCAGTATTCTCAGGATGTCAAAAGTCTGTGATGAATGGCTTCTTAAAAGGGTGAGATAAGATTCTAAATCTGGCAACTTCAATTGCATCAGCAGTGTGCTTTTTGCACTAGGTTGACCATGGTCTTTGGACTCTTTGATTAAAGAATAAGCACATTCATTTCCTTTAATATTTACATGTGCAGGTATCCATATCATCACACAAGATATTACCTTGCAATGCAGATACTTGAGTAGAAAATTTATAGATGAGGTGATGTTAGTCTCTCGTCAATGATGACTTCTGAGGCTGATTTAGAATCTGAAAGGATAATCAGTCCTTCAGCAGTATCTATAGTTTGCAAGTGACTCAGGTAAAAAGTAAGAGTTTCTTTAATTTCCAGGAGTTACCTGGTGAAGTTAGTGGCCATTAAAGCAGTATTAATTTTGTTTTCATATCTTCAGCCATCTGAAAGAGGGAAAAGAATGCCAGCATCGCCTTTGTTGAGGGATATATTTTTCAAAATATTTCATTAAAACTTTCCTTTTGAAACCGTTTTTTCACTATAAATTATTTACAACATAACTGCAGTTTTTGATACTCATACTTGCAGTGAAAATTTTTAAGAGCTTAAAAAGTTGTGTTATTTTTAAATGTATTTTGATATTAAAAACAGATATTAACTATTTTATACTTTCCTACAACATGAAAAGAAATCAACAAGTCAGTATATAAATGCTTTATGTTCACTAACTTATTTCTTGGTATGTCTGATGCAATTTATACTAGAAAATATAAACAGTTTCGATCTAAATTTTCAATTAGTTCATTTGAGTTGGTTTTGCAGATAATAATGAATATTTTTACAAAAAACTTAGTAATAATTTACAATTTTAAAGCTATTATGTGTTCCAAACTGCATAATTTAGTTTTAAAAGAAATTTTTGGAAAAATTGTTATTTCATTGATCACATATTAAAATTTTATGTAATACATTATTCCATGTTCATTAAATTACAACTATAAAATAATTTTTATGATAAAAATTAAATATGATACTAATAATGAAGAAATTATTCCATTTTAGAAATAAATGAATTAATAAATATTTTACCTGATTGACCAATCCAAACATGGGACTATCATAGCCTCTATCATCACATACAAATATGTCTGTGTCTTTAAGCTATAAAAATCATTTAATACATTAAGCTGATGCAGATGATTGTTTTATGTATTAAATATTCAAATGACATTATAATAATGATACATCATACTTAAAAATTCCATTGTAACTCACAAAATAAAATTATATAATATTAATAAAATCAGAACAAACCACAGCCTTATGCACAGTTGTATGCCAAGTCTGTTTGATCCTTCTTTGCATTGGAGTTAAATATTCCCATTTTGAAACAATATAAGGTATCACTTCCTAAAAATGAATTTATTCTATGAAAAATTGGAAATTTAATAGAAGTAAACTTAATATGCAGAGCTTATTAAGTTTAATTATTGAGAAATCAAAATATATTAACAAATCCCTTAAAAAATTAGTTAATATATTCTAATTTCTCAATTAAATCAAACTAATAAAAAGATATTTATATTATGAAATTTTCATTAACATAATTATAAAAGAATACTTTCAAGCTACATGAAAAGGACAACTTAACAAACAAGTGTGTTATAAGGTATTTGAATATTTAACATATTGTGCTTCGTGGAATGATTTTAATTATGAAACCTTTGAATTCATGAAATGCAAGAGAAGGAAACCAAAATACTTCCATCCATCTATATCAAAATGTGAATACGGGAAGCAGATGCACAACATTCATCTCCCATTATTGCTTTCTTGATTAAGAACCAAACATTCTACAAACCTGTTACTCATGTTACTGATTTAGCTTCATTGGTCAGTTATTGACTCCTGCCTACCAACAAGAGATATTTTTTATATATGTAGGATTAGTTAAAACTATATATATATATATATATATACACACATTCATACATATATATATATAACAAATTGTATGTTACTGATCAAGCTAAATAAACAGAATTTTTTAGAGTTATTTCATGCTTTCTTTTATTATACTTTCAAATAAAAACTTTTATAAATGAAAAATTAATTATTATATGATCAAACCCAGTATAAAATTAAAGGAAATACTCAAATTTGTGTGATAAGCAAAATCTAAAATTAAACTTGATTGCTTAATTTTGTAACAGAGAAAATTAAAATTTCTCAAGACCACACTGACTGAAAACTAATAATCAAATATTGTACCAGAACATGGGATGAAATAGGATTTTACCAAACATTTAAATGTATTTATATTTTTAATTTGTGTAATTTGCTTATAAATTTTCAAACATGTGCAAAGATGTATAATGCATGCAAAGAACTTTGAAATTAACATATTGGAATAGGACACTCAGAAGAAATAAACATATTGTTAATTAGTTGGTTTGTTCTTTCACAGTCACTTTCTGCATAAGTGCGACTCAACAATTTATATTCTTAGGTTTGATATCCTCTTGATTTTAAAATCACTTTTTGAACAGTTAACTCAATAAAATCCTACAATTGAAAATAAATTCCGAACTATTACAAATATCTATATCTAAAGAATAAATTAAATCAATGAGCTTTTGAAACAAAATCAGCATTAATCTTTCAGTTGTCAACTTGGAACTCACATTAAGAAAAATGTAAATTCTTAATCGATGTAAATAAAATCCTTATTCTGTTTGCCCCTGAACTTTTGCTGGAAAATGAATTGCGAGTAACACTCCAAAATGGAATGAAACTTGTAGCAGTACAATGACTAACTTGAAACTTCTCAAGACCACACTGACGAAAAACAAATTGGAAGAAGGATGAAAAGTCCTAATTTCAATATTTAAAAATTTTGCAACCACAAGAAATTTTCAAGCATTTCCAACTTCATTTGTTTCTAACTGATCTAAAAGTAAGCTTTATTTGTGGTACAAAACCATATTTTAAACACATTAAATAAATGGTAAAATTTCAAAAAATAATAAAAGGTAGGAACACATTTTTTGCTAAAAGTTATGGTTTGTGAATAAAGTAATGAAAGATTAAATGTTAACAGAATAAAAATCCTATTGACTTATTTGCATGTGAAAGTTTTTAATCAGCATTTACATCAATAAAATTACTAAATATTATTGATGTAAATGCTTTTTTAATTTTATAAATGTAAATGATGTTTCTTAATGTAATAAAAAATTAACATAAGAAAAAGAATGCGCCAGACAATAGCTACTAACAAGAAATTACCATTTTATTTTCTACTTATTTATTCATATATATTGAAAAACTGTATTAGAAAAAGATAAACACACAAATTACAGAAACACATTAGAAATAAATTTTTAATTGAGTGAATGTTCAATACTAATACATAAACTTGACACATCCTGCATTTATCATTAAAATTAATTGAAACTTAATTTAAATATATATTCTTAATCTAAAAGCTTTTCAAGTACTTACTATAAATAAAATAAAAACAATGAGGAAAGCACTTTTGATGATTAATACTTTTACCTACGAGAATCTGAAATCTGTTAGAATTTAAAAAACACTGTTTCAAATATTTTTGTAAAATTTATTAATTTAACAAAAAAAATGTTTAGCTATTATACTTTTAAAACAAATGCTGGGAAGAACTAACAATACTTTCAAATGTTGTAAAAAACTGACCTTGTCTTTGGAGAACATTGTTCGAGGCTGACCCTCAGCCTTACACTTCTGCATTAAATTTGCTAAAGCAGTTCCACACATTTGGCTGAAATCTGAAAGTTAAATGTAATTTTCAGTGACTAACAATTTTTTGAATTTCATGCAATAAATAAAAATAATTGATATAAATACTAACTAACAGGAATCATACATTAATTCAATATGCAAAAATCCCTCACTAATCAGTTTGACAAAATGAATTTTTGTCATAAAGAAATGTTTAATCAAAATTTAAAACTAAAGAAATAAATATCTACATGAAAAAAAAATCATCTTATAATGAAATTTTATTAATTTGGTATATTTTTAATTAAATTACAAAATTAAATAAGATTAGAAATAACATCAAATTCAGGAAGAAAAGTGATTAGGATATCAGTATGAAATGAAGGAGTAAAATATGCACTCTTAAAAACTTCAGAAAATTCAAAATATTCAATTGATTTTGATAAAATTTCTCCATTAATTGCATGAAGAAGAATGCAACAAACAGGAAAATAGAGTTTTTATTTCTACTTCATTTTTATTTAAGTTATAAATATTAGATACAAATTCCAAATAATTTTGTTGATATTCAAGAATTTAAGATACATCTTTTTGAGAGTAAGTAGCTTATATACAATATATAAGTTTATATTTAATTTGACACAATTCATAAAAAATTTGAATGAACTTATAATTAGATTTTCTACTTGAAAATTCCTACTTATTTTCATTCATAAATATTACATTTTCCACTTGCTAAAAGAAGGACTGAAATGCCTTACTTGGTTGTTTCTTTGAAAAACTTTCAACTCCTGAAGAATTGCACAATTTACAAAAGAAGGTATAGTAAGTCATAAAAGGTACACACTTTCTGAAAAAACGCAAAATATTTATATAATTTCACTTTTGAAAAAATTTATCTTTAATACATTCTCTACTAACTAACAATTCTTTTCCACAACATACTTAATTAAGTACAAATAATGCACAAATTATAAATTAACTCTATGGCATATTTGCATATTACCTAACAAAGGGAGTTATAAGATATTTGAACATTTAACATCACATTTGACTTTTGAGGAAAATTTCCCTTATACAGTAGGCACAATTGAAATTTCCATGCAGCCACTTGAACAGAGAAGCTTACAAAGGTGTAACTCACATTTCTATCATTCAATAATAGCTGATAATAAATCTTAGCACTTTCTATCAAAAGACAATATATTCACAAATAGACAACGATGAGCTTACAACACAATGAATTTGTAAGTTCTTACTCTCATTAGAATAGTTTTTAAGGCACATGCAAATGTATATTTTTCAATTAAAATCTCTCTTACCATAAACATTTTAATTAATCGTCTAATAGTCTTTATTATTCTATCTTATAACTGAAGATCTATTTTACAATTGAAATTTTTTAATACACCAATTAAACATCATACACAATCACATTTTCATTTTTAATATTCATAATTTACAGTTCTTGTTTTTAATTAATGACAATTTATTTTTATTCAGATTATTAAAATAATGGAAGCAAGAATCTCATAATTCTTTCTTTACAGCAAATGTGTGTAACAATATTTTGTTTCTTAACAGAGTTTTTTACTTAAGACAATTAAAATAAGGGAAATAAGATATGTATAAGATAATTTTATTTTTCAACATAATTTTGTATTTAATATACTGTATTTTTCTGTATATAATCCACAGCAGCATATAATCCCGAGTAATTTTTTTGCCAAATAGTCAAATATATATATATATATATATATATATATATATATATATATATATATATATATATATATATATATATATATATATATATATTACTAATAATGTGGTAATCATAAAATAAAAAATACACAATATAAATAAAAATGTGATAAATTGTGCAGAAAAATAACATTTACAATGAAAAACATCTTATTGGATCTTATTTGGAGCCACCTCATTGCAAAGTGTGATAAATGGAGATAAAGCGGAAGATCAATTATCAAGAGTGATTATTTCAAGATGATTCTAATAAAATTTTTAGTTTACAATAATTTATTTGTTTGTTAACAATTAAATGAAAGAAAAGGATTATTTTTAAACTGTGCATTAGATAAATTTTTCTTTTGCACTGTACATGCTTTATTTTTCACATTCCATTAACACATTCATCACCATTTCTTTGCCTTCTTTATAGCTTTTAGCTTAAAATCTGCTGGGCAACTTACACATTTTTGCTTTCATTCAACGATTTACAAATTTGAATATTTTCAGAATGAAACAGCTCGGGTCAAGACAAAATGATGACAACCAATAGCAACTGTAATATTTGCCAAAAAACTAAATTTGTTTTTGAATGAAATTGGGCAAAACTCATTACAGCTAAAATAAGTTAGCTGAATCATAAAGCCATCTGTTATTTATTTTACAAAAAAATAAACAGCCTTTCTTTCAAAACTTAATTGTGAGCTTTTCTGATGATGACTGCTTATTATCAAATTACCTGTAGCTGTGTACAATACACACAACAAAATTTAAAAATTTTTAACACATAATAAATGGATTATATAAAGGAGAATACAATATGAAAATAAAGAAAACAAAAATTTGATAATCCTTTCCTAGCAGCAATTATATATAAAGTAATTTTGCTGTTTGATATATTTCTTTACTTAACATAATTAGATTAAGATAAAGTAAGCAAACATTTTAGAATTTTTTCATAGCAATAGTCAAGTATACAGTAATTTTACATTTTATATATTCAAATACTTAATACTAAGTTTTATAAATTCAGTAAATAATTTACCCAATAGGTATTGAGATGCAACTTTCATGAAACCATTTTGAGCATCCACCACACTGTAATTCAACAACATTTAAGTTTCTTTCCCTTCCACTAAAAAGTAAACAAATAAATGAAATAAAATTAAACAATTACATTTATCAATGCAAATAAATTCATATTTTAATACAATTAAGTCATCTTACATTTTAGTATAATCAAATAAGCAATATAAATGTTAATAAATTGTTAATATCTAATTTTCATATAACATTCATACAATTATCCAAAAATAACCTTTTAGCAATCTTTTCTCTCTCTTTGTAAACCTTTGGAATAAATATTTGGCCACAAAACCAGCTGTTTTTGTTGCTGAAAATAAATTAAGTGAAACATCATAGATGATAGACGAAAGAATATTGCTCCTTATCTGTTATCAATAACACTTGTAGCCAAATATTTTACTAAATTAGGTAAAAAGCTAACACACAGAAAAGAATTCTTTCTTTACTCACATTCTGTAATTTTATTTGAATTCCTGTTGTCTTACATGAAAATTTAAAAGTTTTCGAAGAATAAAACATTTTGGATAAAATTTCTGTGAGAACAAAGAATTATTCACCATAAAAAGAAAGTTTATGAAAAAGTAACAAAATTAAATTTAACATCATCAATTCTTGAAATGAATCAAAATGTAAATATGGCATGGCCAAGAAAAATTTTTTCATATTTAATTTCTGTCACTCTTAATTACATATTTTTTTTAAAAAAACAAATTTTCAGATACTTTAAAAATTACTTTTTAATATAGTAAAGAAATAAAGAGCTTAACCATTTTCTATTCCTAATGAAATATTCCTGATTTAAATAAAATGCTACTGCATGAGTCAAGCTTTTAAATAAATTATTAAACTCATTATTAAATTATTAAAAACAATTATAAAATTTTTCAATTTATTTCAATGACTATAAACAGGCTATAGCATACTTGTATTATAATATGTACTATAATTTAATTTGTATTATAACAGGGTTTGTACCGATTTCTAGGAATCAAATCAAGAATTTTGATTAGCTATTGACATTTATGTTAAGCATTTTTTTTTGTTCTTCCCAAATAAAATAATGTAACTATATGTATGTAACATTTTTCAACTATATTTATAAATAATAAAAATAAATAATTTAAAAAATTAAGTCTTGATTATGCTAGAATTATTTTTAATGATTAATTTAACTGCCTTCAATGAATTTACAGCTATAACAGAAAAATTTTATTTAAATAATATTCTTTACATTACTGAATCATACATTATATAAAATGATGGGTAATTTTAGAGTTTTTAAACATTATCAGTATTTTTTATCTACTTTATTTAATATTTCAAAATGTGTACAACCATCTCTTTTCAAATAAATATATTTATTCACAACAAAATAAATACAACTATTAGATAAAGTTTCCAGGATGACCTTTTTCCCAATTATTATCTAATAAAAGCAACTTCAAACTTCCCCTCTATTTACTTTTAAGCTCTTTTAAAACTAGACAATTTCACTTCCATATTCTAGATTTTTCACAATTTCTTGAATTATTCAATAGATTTTCACACATATTTCTTAGTATATTTATATATAATTAACAAAATAAAATGCGCATTTTTACCACCTCTAAAATCTGTTGCTTTCAATTCATTATTAATACTGAGTAATACTGAAGCAACATGGCGATAAGCGTTTGATTTTTCAATTAATTTTAATTTGCTAGTTCTTTCTACCTTCTCAGCATACTCTATTATAGATTTTGCAAGTTTATTTATTTCATCTTCCAAATGCTTCTTCAAATCCAGCATCTAATTAACTTTTTTTGATTGCCTTGATCTGTTACAACAATACAAGTTTAAAATGAAAAAACAGCAGAAAAAAATTTGCATTAAATATGTAAACAATATATAAAAATCTACAATAAATGACAGCTTAGGCTTATCAGTTTGATGATCTCTCAGAAAAAGTTCCACTTCCCAATCAATAAACATAAAAAATTACATTTAGCAGAAAAACGAGCCTTTCTTAATGGATTTTTACTCAAAACACTTAAATTTTTTAACCATCAATACTTAAAAACTTTAAAAGAAAATTTTACACCTGGTCCAAGGCTACCAAAGTCATCCCTAAGAATAGGTAAATCTTTAACTAGTCTGTAATTGCTGTTACCTCAACTTCTAGAAATGAGAAACAACCATGGATTAAGCATTATGTAGAATGTGTAGGCTGTAGCTTCCAACATTTATTATATCTAAATGCTGTTCAGTTTTTAAAAAATTAGCTATTTTAGTGAAAACGGACCAGTTTACAATTTACTGACAACAGGAACAATCAATTTTTTCCTAATTCTGAGCACTTCTAATTCACTTTTGTATCATGATCCTAACATTTTACTTGGCAGTCCAACTGTTTTGTTTGCAGATGATCATTTAAACTTTCCTCAAAGAGAAGCACATAATTACTAACATTCATAACCTTTTTCAATAAATTGGAAAATAAGGGCAGTTCCAAAAACTGTTAAATAAGCTCACTTTTTTTCACCACAATTGAATTGCTTTGCAATAACACTATCTGGAAACATTGTTTGGGAGAGAAAATATATATTCTTAGAAAAACTCTATATTTGAATATGTTCAAAACTTTAAGAATCCATAGAATTTCCTTTAAAATTTCTTCTAAAGAAAACAATGAATCTAAAATTTCAGAGCATGCTTGGCTTCACTTTCTTTAACAGGAATAGCAGTAGTAGAAAAATCTTTTAAATGAATAGATTTTTTGGCAGGTACAGATTGCACAAATAAATACACTGTTTTTCCCCTTTTCATATGACATTTGACAACAGATTTTATTTGAAATACAAAAGTCTTTTTTACCAACCAGACAATGGATATGTGTTTCATCTGAACCACATAAAGCCAATCTTTGTTTGGTTTTGCCTGGGTTCACAGGTCATTGAAAAGATATTTTACATTAGGCATATTAAATCATTTATTTCAGACTTTATTTCAAAAGAATAAAATTAATTATGATTCACATGCAATTTTTACCAAAGAAGTTGTGCAAAGTATACACTAACTTAAAAAAATTTATATTTAAATAATATTCAACGAATTTTAAAATATATAAAGAAAACAGTAACAAAGAAAAAAGAACCAATTAAAATCACCAGTCTGATTGCACCACAGGACACTCTTATTGGTGATTATTTCACTTTACACACATAAATCTATATACTATCAGCCCCAATTGAACTGAATCATCATGAAACTATTGTGGTTGAACTGAATCTTTATTTTAGTCAACAGTTATGAATACAATAACAATTTGATCATGCTGCAATCTAGTGGTAACATTAAAAGTTAATACTTAATTTTGTTATGAGACAATTTCATTGAAAATTTTAAAATATTAAAATCTAACTCAAAAAATTCAGAATATTTTCTAGCATCAAAGCAAGTAAAACTTCCAGGAGTAATTCATAATTTTCAGAGAATTAAGTCAAAATTCCAGCAGTTGTACTAACCCTGTTATAAAATTATAAAACTTTTAAATTACTCTTAAAAACAGGCAGAAGCTTGTTTCAATGCTTTCATAATTTTGAAATAATTTATTGTGTTTTCGCTTTTTATAAATTTCTAACACACAATATTTTTATAATTTTGATTTTCAACTGAAATTATCTGTATTTTTATTTAAATAGTTCTCTAAACATTTATTGTATTATGTTAAATATCCACCTCATCTAACATTAATGTGATTAACCAATAATTTATATTTTTAACTAATCATTTATTAAAACCTTTACCCACATAATCATTTTATTTTTTCTTTCTCAACCTAAAATAACTATAAAATAAAAATGCAATGTGTAAATAAATAAAAACACACTGTAAATGGATAACAAAATTAAAAAATTTCTACAGTGTAGATGAAAAAATCTCATTCCAATAACTTTAACAATCAAAACTGTAAAACAAAAAAAATAATAATAATGATAATGTAAAAAATTATAAATGATAGGTTGTTAGGTTGGTTCATTGGGTTTTATGGTCCTTATAAGATCCGAAAATGGACATGCTGCCCCAAAAATAAGATTTTTGTACAAAAAATTTTTTTTCATCATTTTTTATTAACTTTTTTTTATAATAACCGAAGCAACGATAAAATTTTGAAAAACAAAGATCAGTGTAAATTAATAAATGGTAAAATATAAACAAAATTAAACATAATAGGTTTGATTTGCTTGCCCTGTCATAATTTTTAATACACTAAGAAGCAATTGAACTAAAAAATATGATTTAATTTGGATTCCAAACCATTAAATATTGATGCCCAAGATGGAAATTGATTGCAAAAATTATTGAACATAAGATTAGAGCAATAATTATTTAGCTGATATAAGCTCTTAATGGAATGAAAAAACTTAGCATACATAAAGAGTAATTAAGAACAATTAAAAAATTTATAATTTTATGATCCAGAATTAAAACCGGATGATACTTGTCAGTTATCCCATTTTAAAACACCATTTTTAAAGTCAAACTTTGGTTAAATTTTATTTTTATGAAACGTAACAGCATGTACAAGCAAATGCGAAAAACATCTGGTTTTCACGAGCATGCCAAAAATGTTTCCAGCAAACCTGGTGAGAAAAAATGTAAAATTATCATAGTGTAAGTTGGTTGATACTGACAGGGTTTAACAGTAATACTGCAGCAAGATAATAAAATTATTATCAAATACAATGAATAAGAATTAATATTGTGATAAAAAATAATTTAATATACATAGGTCAAGCAAATTAAACCTATTACACGAATTTAATTTTGTTTGTATGTTACAATTTATTTTCTTTCATATTATTATATGTATATATTAGCTGTTTCATCTCATTATTTTATGTTATAATAATACAATTATTATTCATATCAAATTTTATTAATAAAAGATATATTGAAAAGAATTTTGAAAAGGTATTTGACTGTAAAATAAACAAAATGAAATATTATTATATTGACATATGGTATTGATTATTATATTACTAGTATATCTATAATAGATCAAATGTAATAAATTCATAAAATTATGCATAAAAGAAAAGTTTATAAAAATTGTGCAATATTACCAATAGCAATTTTGAGGATCCTGTGAGCGCTCATCTACTGAGCATTGACTCTCATCATTACCATTTGCAGAAGTATATTTTTCATTTTTACCCTGCATTCCTGTCTCAACTGCATTTTTTATTGCATTATTTTGCATGACTTGAAAATCCTCTGGACGAATTTCGTTGTAATCATTTGTATTTGTATCACCTTCTTGATGCATTGATATTTTTTGCAAATTTACAGCAGTTTCATTAGCATTATGATTTTCTTTAGCAACAGTTTCTTTTTCAGCACTCATTCCAGTATTCAAATCTACTTCCATAGCACTTTCCATTTTAGAGCCAAATATTAAACCAGAGTTCTATATTTTTGATTAATCTAAATATAAAATAAAATGATTTAGCAGGTTTTCGATCAAACACTGGAAAACTGAGAATTAAAATATTATAAATATGCCCTGAAATTCTTATTAAAAAAAATTGTAAAGTAAAAAAATTGATCAATACATTTTTAAAATCTATTTGTGACAACCCATTCCAGAAACTAAGATTTAAAACAAAGCACTTTTTAGAAGTTCGTTCTATTTCATGTGAATCTGTATTCTTAAAACTTTTACATTAACTCTCGCCTTGCATGTCAGATAATTCTCAAACCAAAAATATTCGGTGCTAAATCTTTTTTCTTCAAGTTCTAACAATTTTAATAAATGTATCCTGTACAATTTATATTTTCCTCTATAATTTCTCATTTACTTTTTTTTATTTTTGTGCATAAAATAATGAAATTTTTCTTTGTTTTTATAACTTTGTTACATCTAAACTTTTGCTACAGATTTCATTGAAATATTCATATTTACATAATCAATATAAATATTTCAATGTAAGTGATTATAACACTTGCACAACTTTTGAAGTTTATAAGAATTTGAGGTTTTTATGGTTGCACGTGAATATTACTTATTCCCATGCCACCATAAAATCCTCAATTACTTAAGGGTTCATGCTTAATGTCAACTTATTGCCTTATTTTATTCATACCAGATAGATGACAAAAGTCTAAAATAAAAATCTAATGTAATGTTTTCAGAGAAAATGCAATTACAATGCATTAACATTAAATGATAATAGAACGAATCCTGCTTACCAATAAAATCCCATGACAAAATGGGTTTCTTTATAAGATAACTTTCAATCTGTACAAAATTTAATCACAATTGTAAAAGCTCAACATAGAACCTTTGCTTGTTACAGGGTACAGTAATTAGTATAATTCTTTAACTTTAAAAGTAATGTTATGCCATTCTGTAAATTCTAAATAGGAATTTTAAAACAAAGAAATAATAATGCTGAAAGAGAAATTAAGCTATAACATATGATTCATGATATTTTTTAATAAATTATAAGTTGAAACTGAGCATTCTTATTTATAATTATGCAAGTAAATAAAAGTATACCTTTTATACTTATATTTTATGTAGTTATTAAGAATTTTCATTAAACACTTATTACATACTTATGAATTCAGAAGTATTACATGGTATATTTTACATGGTTTACCATACTATTACTCATACAAGTAAAGTCCTCAAATACACATTTATTGCTCAATTAATTAATATAATTATACAAACTGACTCATTAAGATACTGCTTCTTGACTTTTGCATGGCAGCAATAAAATTTTTCTTTAAAATTTTGTATTATTACTTTAATTAATAATGAATCTTTACAAGAAAATTTTTTATTCAAATTATTCATTTAATGTCAATAAGTTGTGTTATTTCATTATGGCTTTTACTTTATATTTCATTTTATTCATAGATATATACCTATATACTTGACAGAGTGAAATTTGTTTTTTTTAGCATTATTGCAGTAAGTCATGTGATAGAAAAATAGGAGAATTTACTTGCATGTGATACTCAATACTCTGTAATTTTGGTGATTCTAATAGAAAAATAGTGCAAATTCACTTTAATGGATAACATTAACTTGTTTATCATTCTATGGTCATATTTTTCTCACTAGATTTACTTAACCAGGATTGGCAGTTCAGAGTGGATTCCAAACCATAACAAACAGCTATGTCAAAAGTGGGAGACCATTACTTTTAATAAACAAATTGTAGAAAGCTAGATCAAATACCTTTCAGCTATGAGAACATAAAAGATACGATTTTACTGATTTTTATTAATGTTTTAAATAATTTATTATTACTAAATTCAAAAACATACAAAATAAAAATAATCTATATTATAAATGCCACAAAAATTTTAAAGATGAACAGGTTCTAAGTGGCATATATTTAAAGTAGTGACTTTACATTTATTGAATTTCTCATGTTTTATATCAGCTATTTATTTTTAATGCATTTAATCATGAATAAATGCATGTGCTGTTCAAGTTTGAAAGTCTATCTTCATTGTACACATTCCCATTAGTTAAGTATTAGATAAATACTGCTTTCCTTCAAAATAAATAAATTTCCAATATATATTTGTTATATGATATTGGGCTATAGTATCAACCTTAATGGAAAACTTTGTAAAGGAAGCAGATTTGGGATAAGAGCACTATAACAGATACTTTACTATAATGGAGCAAGAACACTATAGATTCTTTGTTATAAGACATCAAATTCCTGATTTATAGTACTGGAGGAAAGTTATTTTAAGTTACAATAAGGATATGTTTTTTATTTAGATAGAATGTATGTTCCATTATCACAGAATATGTTGGCGCAGGGTTCCTTAAAACTTTTTGATGAAGACCCCATAATATCTACAGAAATGCTATGAAGCCCTATAATCACCATGCAAATCTGACACACATGTGGGTGAAACAATCAATTTCTTTACTTATACTTAATATAATCTTACAGTTTTAGATCATAAACTTTTATTTGTAATTTTAATACATGAAATAATATGACAGTTTAAAATACGAAACAAAATTAATGAAAGTAAGATAATAATAATTTCAACTACTTTGGTAAATTTAACATTAAATATAATCTACTAATTAATTTGCTTGATTTTTTTGGGAACTATTTTACCTTGAAGAGATTTTTTAGACCAAAACAAATGTAACGAGTGAGAGAACATTTGACTGTCCAAGTTAATATGAAGGAAGGTATACAAAAATAGAGAAAACTAGCGTTAACATAATTCAGGAAAACAGAGAATATTTTATTAATAGAATGACAAAAATAAAACAGAATTCATTGAAATTAGAATATTTAAAGCAATCAACCTATCCGCAAACCTGAATTGCCTCTTAAAGTTTATTTCGGAAGGTATTGTCAACAGTTCGTTAACTTTTGCTACATTCCGCTCATCACAACAAAGGAAAACATTTTAAGTTTGTTTACAGATTAATCAGTTACGGTAACCGCTAAACTTGGTATTATAACTTGTGAGAGAGAATATCTATATTTCGGTTTTGTTTTATAAGTCAAAATTATTTTGTACACTATTCTGAATATGATAAATAATTCGGAAATAATATATTATTTCAAAAATATGTATTATTTAATATTGCATGAAAACAACACTGTTATCAATTCAGGTATTGTTCAACACGCAATATTATTTTCTGCTTTCAATGGATAAGGCTTCACCATTGAATGAGTTAGGTGAATGTGATTTGCGGGGGTGAATAAGTGATCTACGGAAATGATTGCAATTAATAGTTAGTCATTAAAAATTTAATTTATCACATCTCTGTAACTCATTATGATTTAAGTTATAAATTTTCTCAGAAAACTTTTGAATAAGTTTCAATCTGTCATTCTGCGATTTCCATACGAAAAATGAAATCGCCAACTCCGCCAGCGTAATGTAATTTAATTTCTATATTAAGAAAGGTGCTTTATGTTTATAAATATATGTAGATTATGTGTGTCTGAATCATTGGTTTGCTCTTTTTTTATATTATAACTTGTGAGCTTCTTAAGCTCAAATTCTAGTATACAGTATTATAATTATGTCATTTTTTATTTAAATTTTCTTTCATTTAGATAAGCGAAATATTGTCAAGTGTGTTATATTTTTATTTACTTTTAATATAGTTTGAAAATTTTAGCTTGGTTAAATGATAAGTTGCTATTTATTCATTTGTTACGTTATATTTATTCTTAAGTTTCATAAGTTTTCGCTTTCTATTTTAATTTGAGTTTATTTACTTTTATGATAGTTTAATAATGAATGGTTACATATTGAACTTCATACACTTTTTGCTTTATAGTTTGTTATTTTATCTGTTTAGGTTTCATAATTTTATTAGATTTATACATTCTGTTTGAACAAGATGAAGAAATTATTTTCAAGATTTGATGGTCGTGGAGACCAATCTAGTAAGGAACCAAATACTTTTATTGGAAAGGTTTTTGCTGTAGGGAAATATACTGTAACAGTTGAAGATGTTATTGCTGAAGGTAATAAATATTTTTGACTACATTTTCTATCAGTTTCTGTCAGACTTGCTCATTGCATGAAAAATTTACATTATGTGTAGAATTTGACTAATGCAAATAAAATTATCCTGTTAGTTTAAGTTTCTTCTTTAGTGCATAGAAATATATAAATCAATTCTTTGATAGAAATTATATAAAACACATTTCAAAATTGCTTTATTTATTAAATGGCGTTAAAAATTTGCATTGTTGCATATAACTTTTGAATAATATAAATTAACCTATTTATGAAAGTTTTTTTCTACTTATTAATTTAAGTAATGCTTCTTATAATGTGGATTTTAGTATTAAATGTATATCTCTCTTTGATGTAATGTGTGTACTTAAAAACTTCAAAATATTATAACATTGAATATATTTATTTATTAAATATAAATGTTTTCTTATTGTGTATGGAAATTATGATTTTGGTTCTAAACAATTTATAAATCCTATACAATGTAAGGTTTTTCAGAAGTTCAATTAATCATAAATGTTGGAAGCTCTCACAATCAGTCATCAGTTTAGTCCATATACCGATTGAAATTTGCAATAATGAATCAAAAAAGCAAAATAAGGTATTTGTTTTGGTGCAGTAATCTACTGATTAAGTTTGTTGTTATTTTCAGCAGCAGGTACAATTGTGTCCATTTTTTATTATATTTAATAGGCAAAAGAAAAAAAATGCTAATTTAAGAAAGATGCAAGTCTTACATTTCTGTGAATTTACCTTTTTCTTAATACAATGTGGTAATAAACTGATTTAAATAACTCTAATAATATATTATGACTATCTATATTTCATTCATGGTTATTTAATAAAGAATTCATCAATTTTACAGAGCATTTTTCACAGTATTTATTTATATATTACACTAAAATAATATATTGCACTTTAATGTGGTAATTTTTATACTCTTTCACATTTATTAGCTAAACTATAATTGAATTGAAAATTATTTCTTCATGTTTGAATAATGTCCATCTGCATTTGAATTTATTTTGGGAATTTTCAGCAATTAAATTAGTCTAGCAATTTTTAAATATCAATTATTTCAAGTTAATTATCAATTTTTTAGTTTATCTTATCTTCTAAAATAGACTTGTCTATCAGTGTTTTTAAGTGATTAAAATATATATTTTGCTTTTACTTACTCTGCATTTTGTTTTATTTTTGAATATGTTAATTTCATAAGTTACCTTGAATTGATCAAAAGTTTGATTTATATATTTCTAAAATTTTTATTTTATTCTTGAAGTTTTCTCTTTTATAATATATTGTGTTGCTTCTTTGACTATATAATTTATGAAATTTCTTACAATAGTATAAAGGCTTTAACTACTGCTTTAATGCTGCTGCACTGTAATAAGATTTTGATGAAATAATAACTAATAATTTTAGAATATTTATTAAAATTTGATAAAAATTTCCAACAACTTGTGTATGTATATTATTTTTTGAGGATTTAAATCCAACACAGAAGTATTACAGAAGTATACATTTTAATTTTGTGCAAATAGAAACATTATTTAAAGATGATATATTTAATTTATATTTTATATAGTGTATACTGAAACTAAAACTTTGTTTCATGTTATTACGTCTGACATTTGACAGTTTGTAAGTCATCAGTCAGCAAAGTCTGTTAGGAGGATATAAATTATATCCTCCTAATAAAAACTTTAATTTTGCTTGTTCATATTTTGTTTTAATGCCTCATTTTTCACAAATAGTTTGCTGCATATGGCAAATGAATTAAAATTTATATAAGTAACAAAATAATCATTTTCATGAAAGAAAAATAATTAATTTTATTCAATATTTGTTCACATAACCACTATTCCATTTTTTCAGGAATATGTTAAGAAATACTTCTCAATTTATATAAATTTTACTTAAATGTTAAAAAACCTAATAATTAAAAGAAACATTGCTTAAGAACTTTGTGTATATAGTAATATTCCTTTCAATCATGTAATAATTCTTTAAAGTATTTCTATTTATTGAAACCGATTCACTAAAATGTTATTGTATTCAATAATTTAAATTGTAATTGGCTTTTTCTTTTTAATATTTTGAATTAAATTTTTTTCCATATTATTCAAATGGAATTGATTTATCTTAATATGATTTAATCTGCTTTTAGAAATTAACACATCAGAAATATTTTGTAATGTATACTTTAATTTATCTATTAGAAAAGTGTCTTCTTTTTGTTGAACAATCGATTTACATAAGTAATGTCTGTTGCCAAAATTTTATATTTTGAAAATATCTAACTAGCCTAATTTGTTATGTATTTGAAAATTTTTATTTCATTATAAAATGTATAGATTTGCTTTTTTATTTATTAGTTTTTTAAAAAAAAAAAAGATTGCTAAGTTTACATTTAATTCACCAGCTTATCTTATAAATTTATAGTACAATATCTGATTTATAATAAATAAAATAACTTAAAAAATATAAGTACTGTATTTTCCTGTGTATAATCCACAGCGGCGTATTATCCGCAAGCCCACTTTTTGAGCAAAAGAAAAAAGCGTTGCATAATCTGCAGCGGCGTATAGTCCACTGCAATTTTTCTGACGAATAGTCGAAAACTTATGGTGCAGATAATTTGGTGCCAAATAAAATAAAAAATACACATTATGATTAAAAATATAATAAATTCTATAGAAAAAATATTTATAGTGATAAAGACCTGTTTGAATCCACCTCAACGAAAGGTGCAATTAACTGAAATGAAAGCATGACATCGAACAAGATCAGAAAAGATTATATTAAATCTTATTGATTTATAGATTTTAATAACTTAGGTTACATATATTATAAAAATAAACTATATTTGTTTGGTTAATAGTTAAATGAAAGATTTTTTTTCTAACTGTGTGTGGAATACAAATTTTTTTGTACATAGCATGCTGTTTCTTACCTTACATTACACATTTATCAATATTTTTTTCATTTATATTCCCTATAGCTTTCGCCGAGCTGACAGCCGAATGGTTATCGGTCTTGCCTTAGGTTCAACAGTTCGTGGGTTCGAATCCCACCTCGGGCATGGATGTTCGTAGTGGTTCGGAATCCACTTTAAACTGTAGGTCCCAATCTAATTAGCCCTAGTGTGCAAAAAATGACTGTTGAGTGACAAACAAAATCAAAAACAAATCCCTATAGCTTTTGGTTTAAAATTTGCTCCGTAACTTAATTTTTACTTCACTATGCCAATATATGAATTTAAATGTTTTCAAAGTGAAAAAGTTCAGGTCAAGATAAAATGCAAAATGATACTAATGAATTGGAATTTTAATATCGTTCAGAGGAACTGAATTTGTTCTTGAATGTAATTTGACAATGCTGATTATAGTTTAAATAATTCATAAAAAAATAGCAAATGGCGCTACGACTCAATTTAAACATAAACGACATTTCTTTAAAACTTTATTGTAAGCTTTTCTGGTGAAAAATATTTATCAAATAATCCGTGGCGACTAAATAATACGCGCAACGAAATTCCGATTTTTTTTTAACACATAATTCGCTGATTATATACAGGAAAATAGGGTAATAAGGACATTCATTTCAAATTTTGACCTTAATTAAAGTAAAAAATTATTTTTTCCGTATTACTTTCATTGCAGCTAATTTTCTGTATCAATCTAATTGTAAATATTCATATTTTGCTCTGTAAAAGTAATTTTAAAAAATTGTCTAATAAATGCATTTGTCTCAAGTTTTATACTTTTTAAGAAAAATATATATTAAAAAATAGTACTACCAGCACCCATACTTTTTTTTTTACTTATACCAAAATGTTTAAATGACTACAAACACTAATATGAGCAAGGTTTTATAGATTTTTTATAAATGATCAAACTTTATTCTTTGTTGAGGAGTGTTCTGAGGTAAATCTTATTATTTATCATGTAATTAGATATGCATTTAGGTATGCAAAAAAACATACCACTCACTGTTAACAAAATTTTAATGCTTTACTATCGTTTTTAACAAAAATTATCGCATTTTAATCAGAAATTGTATTGTTTATTTTAAACATTGTTTTGCTTCAATGTTTCACATATATTATTAAAAATTGGACCTTTATTTGCTTTAGTCACTTCAATGTAACATTTTTCAAAGAATATATAGTTTTCTATTATAAAATAATACAGGGTCAATAATTTATCACCTGAGAAAAAATGTTGCTGAAAATTATAAATGTTAAATTTTTCTAGTAAGTCATAATTTGGCTCAAACTAGTCCTCAAGAAGAAAAATATTTTCATCTCTCATTTCTGCTTGAAGAAAATATAACTATTGACTGTTATAAATGTAATGCAAGAATTGCTCATGCACATGTTTAACATAGGCTTCACAATCCTGTTTAAAATGAATATGATTGGGGAGCCTATGTTAAATATAAATTTGATTAGTTTCTATTTTATTTAATATAAAAAAAATGGTAAGAACTGTGTAAACACACAAAAATTGTTTTCTTGAAAAGTAGAAAAACTGCAATATATTATTTCAAAATAATAAAAGTTGCATTAAATACCTATTATAAACAATAATTAACTTTCTTCTTTTGAACTTCAGGTTTTAGGGAAGCTGAAAATATATGTATCTTCCATATCCATTGATTATAGTTAAAGCATGTATATCATGTTGAATGAATAAGCTATGAACTAAGGCATAAAAAAATGGTGAAGCTAAATTATATGTTAAAATTTTCATCTTCATTCAAGTACTGATCAAACAATTGTGTGTGAATACATAACAGAAATGGAGGGAAAGTACTGAATTTTGAAACATTTTACTCAATTTCATTTTAATGCATGTGAAATAATTCAATGTATTAAATTTAATACACTGAATAAATATGTTGATAAATGGTTTTATTTTCAAATAAAACATACTATATAAATTCTCACTAAAAATTTATCTTGTGTTAGATAAATTACAAATAACAATGCTCTGAAATTTACTTTTTATTCCTTTTTATAAAATATTGAAAATTTATGATGCAAATTCAAGAATGAATTATTATATTTCATTATTTTATATTTTCCGAATTGGTTAATACTGTGGTTCATGAACTTATGAGCATTGCAACCAATTTTTAAAACAATCTATAAAGATCCTTTCCATCCTTGATGGTTAGAATTCTTTGGATAATTGACTGCCAAGAATAAAGACAAATAATTAAAATATATGACTGTAACAGTTCAGAAACTGTATAATAATTTTATAGCATGCCTTAATACATACTACATTTTTAACTATTACTAGATCCAGTAAGTGTTCCCATGTAAATAAGAAAAAATAATTCAGTTTAGAAATTTAAAATAATAAAATTTAACAAGACCCTGAAAATATTTGCTAATGACTTATAAATGAATATTTCTACAAAGAATGATAATTCTCATATGTCAAAAAATACAACTATATACAGAAAATAAATTCAAACGAGAAATTAACTATGCCAATAATTTCCACGGGTCATGTAGACAGCCTACTTGCAAAGAGAGTAAAGTTGTTTAATGATTGTTGCATAAAAAAAATCCATGGCTGTCTAATTTGGCCAATAGTCTGACAGTCTTTAATTCTTGAGGGCCTTACATTGAAACTAAATGATTTAGCCAGAATGCATAATGATGCCCTTATTCAAGTCTTGTCAGTCTAAAGATTTTACTTTTGCTTCATTTTTAAAGCTCTATCCAGTTCAAAATAGCTTTGCTTCTTATTGCTGGTTGGCAGTTATAGTTTAGATGATAGACAAGAGGATCCATTCTGGAAACACTTTTGTATTTGCTGAATGATTCCTTTACTTACAACAATTTATAATTAACATATGTATGTATGTATTTATTTAGTATTTTGAGAATAATCTAAATTTATTTATAGGAGGTTTTGCAATAGTTTTCTTAGTGAAGGGATCAAATAATGTTAGATATGCTCTGAAGAGAATGTTTGTGAATAATGATCATGATTTAAATGTGTGCAAGAGAGAAATCACAATAGCTGTAAGTACTAATCTTTTTTTTTTGTGACAGTATCTGATTTTTGCCTTAAGAAATACCATTTCAAATTATATAAAAAAATCTAAAATTATTGATTAATCTACAACAAATAATCACAACAGAAAGGACATCATCAAAAGAGAATAAAATGAGATATCATGATATCAAAACAGAAGAGGGAGTTTTACTCTATTACTCTCGGGATGATTGGTCTAGTTCAAGTTCAAAATTGCTGCATTCCATAAAAATAACTCTTATGTAGTGTTACTATCTGTTGGGACCAATAGTTACTATTCTCATTAGGATATTTATTACTTTTTTATAAACGGTTGGAGTTGTTAAATGATTCTGCAAATAAATATCCTAATGTATTCTATGTTAAATTCGTCCAATTAGGCATTATGTTTTTCTTTAATCCACTTAAAGTATTAAAGCACCCTCTGAGATTTTATATTTCTTGTTTCCATCATTTATTTGAAATTATTTAAGTATTTAAAATTATTGAATTTCACTTTTTTATTTTATGTTCAACCAAAGTCTTGGCTACATATTTAATTGCAGATATATTTGTATGAAATTTTAGGAATTTGTTACTTATTTTAAAACAAATTTAATTGCTTGTGACATAAAGAAAGTAATTTTTCCTTAAATAGCATGGCATTTGTGATTTTGTGTTTAATGCTTTTTGGTAGTAGCAGTATTTTTTAATTTCTAGCTGTATATAATCATGCAGTGGAAATGCTTTTAAGTGATTTAAATATGAACTAGATCATTTTTATTTGTAATTATATTTTAGTATATTAATTTCATGTGAAAATACAATTTGTCTTAATAGCTGCTCTGTTTCATCCATCTCAGAATAGAATTCCATTTTTACTTTAAGGAAAACTTAAAAATGTAAATCAATAAAGTAATTGCTTATTTACTTTAAAATATTTGCTAGGATAAGCTGATTAGAAACTTAAAATTATTTAAGTATGAGCATAGAAATTTAATTAATGTAATCATTCTCATTATTATTCTTAGTTATGCAATTGCTTTATATATATTGAGCTTTATATTTATTAATTTTGTGTAAGTAAAAAAGCTTCAGATTCTTACCAAGTTACATGTGACAAGAAAATTTTTGTTTAGAATATATTTTCATGGTGGTCAAAGTTGTTTAATTAATAAAAACTAGTTGAAGGTCAGTTAATGAGAAAAAATTTAATAAGTGAACTTACTGCAGAAAACATATTTTAAAAGTATTTTTACATGGTTATGACAGAAGTAAAAGATTTTCTAAGAATTGTTCAAAAAAAAAATAACAGAATGATGCATAGATTTTAGAATTTTAATAAAAATTGTTCTTTCTGCAAACAAAAATTATTGAAATTTTTTATAGAAAGTTTGGAAGAATTGATCAAGTAAAATGTATGTTTCAAATTTATCTTAAAATATTTTGGTGTACTCTTCTATAATATATTTGAAAGTTTAAAATACCATAAGTAAAATTTTTTAAAGTTTCTTATTTAATCTTTGATAATTGAATCACCTGCAACCAAAATGTTAATTAGTATGGCCTGTTTAGTAACTTAAGGTTTAAAATATGATATATCTGTATATTGAGCTCAAAAATGCTCTTAATGATACTGATAATTAATATAAAATTTTATATAAGATTATGTATTGTGTTCCTCTTTATTTTATAAAAAAACATCTTCACATGACTATTGGAAAATTCAGATATCAAGGGAATTATTCCATTGTAAAGTTATCTAAAACATTTCATCATTTTCTAAGTTTTTTTTATTAGAAGTTTATTAGAAGCAGATAACCAAATTAAATGCTCTTTGCAATGTTGACAAAATTGGAGAGTTAATATTAATTTGTTTTAATAGAATCATTGTAAACATTAAATTAAATATGACTGAACTTTCTTACACACACACACACACACACACACACACACACACACACACACACACACACACACATACACATATATATATATATATATATATATATATATATATATATATATATATATATATATATATATATATATATATATATTAATTTGTTAACTGCATGTTGTTTAATACCTACTGGGTAAATCATAAACATAACTAAAATATTTTATTTGAACTTTCATACTTTCAGTATGGTACATAGTTACTTTAGAATTTGTGGTATAAGAATAAATATTATGTTTTTCTTTACTGTTAAATTTTTCTTCTTTATAAAATCCCATAGAAAGTTTTATTCATACAAGTTTGTTTTTAAGTAAGCAATGATTTATTCATTCTTAGCCTTTAAAATATTAAGGTAGTAGTAGTTTTAGTGTAGTTTCAAATGAAAGATAATGCAATAATATTTATTTTCATTTTCAATTTGAAATCAAATGAACAATTTTAAAAATTAGCTATTTTTTATTAACTATGCAAGCCTACCAAGGGGAAAATATTTATAGCCTCTAGGTTCTTGTAGCAAGCATTTTAGGTATATTTGAAGCACTGAATACTAATATGACAATCACACATCTCTACTTTTTTTAAATATTATACAAATTCTTCACATTTTGTAAGAAAAATTACTTTTATTTAAAACAATAAAAATTTGAGATTTCAGACTTAGTAATTTGGTTTTCTGTCTCTTAAACAGTTGACACATAAATTTCCTTTATTTTTTTTATTTAAAGCCTTTGTTCTTCATATTCAAAAAGTTAGCTCTGAGCAACAAACAAGCCTCTTTCTCTTTTAATTGTTCATTCATTTTTTCCTGCCATTTCCAATAAATATTAAAGATGTTCTTAACTGGGAATCCTTTTTAATTATATTAAAATTAAAAGTTTTTGGCTGAATAGTTTAATGGCAAAGTTTATTTCCAGTGTCAATTTTTCATAAAAAAAAAAAATTGCACCTTGAGTTATTGTTTTTTTTTTTATTTATTTATTTATTTATTTATTTTTTTGAACCTCATGTTTAGCTGTTTTCATCAGGAAGAGATTCATTATCTCAGCTTCTTATAATTTGTTAGGCTTGAAACTTGATACATAGGTTCTCTGATTCCAAAGAAGCATTGTATGGTACAATATTTGTATAGTGAAAATTCTAACTTTATTTTTTATTTGATTTTGAAATTGGTTAACATGTAATTAAAATTTCATACCTAATAGAAAAAGAATATTATAGAAATTTGTGCTCCTGGTCAAAAATATTACCATATTTGTATTTAGAACATTAGTTTGATATGAAATCTTATCTTGATTTCTAAACTATTATCCTGTGTTTTTGTTTGTACTGTTGCTTAGTTGAAATGTTGTATGAAATTCCATGTGTTAAAGAAATATTTCAATATTAATTATTCCAAATGTTCCCTTTATTACAGAGTAATCTAAAGGGTCACAAAAACATCATAGGATTTCTAGATAGCAGTATTAATCCTGCTGGCAGTGGTGTATATGAAATTCTTATGCTTATGCATTACTACAGAGGTTTGTAGATTACTTTTAGTAAATATCATATATAAATATTTTGTATTACTTTTTATGGAATAGAAAATACTTTTGACGAAACTCCACTGTGAATAAAAACAAATGCCTCTCAGATAATGTGATTGTACATAATAATTTTTTTGAGAAAAGGTGATGAATGTATGAGAAAATATTTCTAATTTTTAATGAAAATATTGATAAAATTAATTTATAATGAATGTAAACTATTAACGTTTATTGTCAAAAAAAGACTCAAAATTATTTAAACCCACAAAAATGATCAAATGTATGCATAATTTTATTCAATAAATTTAAATTTCTAATAATTAATTGGAATAGTGTATATTTATATACTTAAACTTGATTTATTATAACAGAAAGGAATTTTAATAAATAGAAAAGGATTGGAAATCATCAGAAATTGCATACAAAATTAGAAGTCTAATTTTTATCTTAATAAATCTATTTCAAGTAAAATTTTTGATGAAAAAAACTTGTTTTTCAATTAACAAAGATTACAATTCACAATAAACCTAAATGTATTTATGTCAATATTTCTATGCACTATTTAATAAATTATTACATATAATAGCATTTTTAATCAAATAACATAAAGTAAAAAAGTACTCAACTAATCATCACTTGTGAAAGAATAAAAAAATGCAAATTTAAATTAAAACCATCCATACCTTTCACAAGCTAAACACAAATACGAAAACTTTAATTTTTCCATTTTATTCACTTTGAAAATAAAATATCACCATTCATATTTTGCACTGGCTAAACACAAATATGAATTTTTAAATTTTGTTCATTTTAAAATTGTAACTTTATTTTTCTCTATCATAATTCCAAACACAAATCTTTCAAGCATAAATGTAACAAAAAATTTCAAAAACATGGTTAAAGCTTCAAGTATTACTATAACTCTTAACAAATTTTGTACATGTCCACATCAAGTTACTTCATAAAATCAGAGATTAATCAAAATCACAAGAATCTACAAGTTGATGCATTTGATACCAGCTTCTAGGATTTAGCCAAAATATAAGTGGAGTATAAAAAATATCAATATGAGATTTTAAAAGAAATCAATAAGAATGAACATTAACTTTGTAGATTATTCTATTAACTCAGAATATCCATTTAAGTTTTTCTTCCAAAAATGTAAATAAAAGGAAAAAGTATATTAAACTGTTCAAACATTGTAATTGTTGCAGTGAGATTAATAGAAAATTTCTTCTCCTTAGTAATTTGCACTAAAAGAATTCAAACCTTTTATTTTTACCTGAATTGATATTCTAATCATGCTTTTGTATATATTGTGTGTTGTTCTTATGGTATTTAAATAAATAAAATTGTTGAAGTATTAATTAATTTAGAAAAGTTTACTTATGTTAAATGATGAAAGTCCTTGAAGTCCATTGTGCTTGGTTGTTAACTTTGATTAGCATTGCAGCCATCTGTTCACCTGTTTGGTTTCAAATCCCACTCTGACTAGATTTTTTTTTTAATTTTCCTTTTAAATTCTAGTCATTTAGTCTTGGTACAAAACCAAACCCCACTGAGACAAATTATTTTAAAAGATTTTATTTTTAGATGAAAATTCAAATCTTTTAAATTTTTCTCAGTCTAAATGAGTGAAAACAGGAATAATACATATTTACTAGTAATTAACTCCATTATTTAAATAAAAGTTCTTTCTTAAAACTCCTTAAAATATTTATACATAATTTATGATAAATTTATGATACATATTAAGTAAATATCCTGTAAAATGTATTTTAATTTAGTTATTAATTTTGTATGGAGGCATTCCTGGTTTTTTTTCTTAGTTGAAGTAATTTCATGAAAGAAATATTTAACATTTAATAAAATATTTTGTTGAATGATAGATGTCTTTATATTTTGTTCACTAATTCTAGTTTTCATTGCTACTTGATTAGGATAAATTAATTAATGAAAAATTTAATTCTCTCTTAATGCATCCTACATCTTCTATTACCAATTTTTTTTTTAATACTTAAAGGTATGAGTTAATTCTCTTCAATTACCTACAATTAATTTTTCTTATCTAATCAGTACATAAAACTTTACAGTGAAACTTTTACTTAAAAATGGAACAGCATTTACATATTGAAACTAATTAGAAGCTGTAACTTGCTAATTTCCCAGCATATTACACCTTAAAACTAGTAAAAAGTAGTTAGAATTGATATCATACTCTTAGCAAATAATTTAAAAGATGCTTTATTTAAAATGTATAATTCTCATATATATATATATATATATATATATATATATATATATATATATATATATATATATATATATATATATATATATATATATATATACACATATACATATATATATATATATATATATATATATATATATATATATATATATATATATATATATAATATTAATGCCAGAAGAATAGTAATGTGCTTATTTAAGAAGTCAAAGCAAGGAATTTGCTTTGTAAGATATTTATTCTATACATTTAAATTTGCATAAAAAAATTTAAATATTTTTTTACATTTAATTCTTCAAATGATTATCAGTAGCCAATTTAATTACTGAAAAAACTTCATTTGTAAATTCTAGTTCACTTATCCTGTCTCAATGTTTTTTTTTTTTTTTTTTTACATTTTTTAAATTGGCATTTAAAAATGAATTGAGAAATTATACTCCAGATTTAGCATACATTATGTGTATCAAATTATATATTTTTAAACTGTTTAAGCTATTCAACTTAACCAAACTATTCAAATTGCTTCTGAATCAAAGTTTTATCTCATTAAAATTCAGTGGGGTTAAAAATTAGCAACTTTTCTTTTGTAACGAAAACTTGTAAAATATTATAAATTTATAAATATTCAAAATATATATTGCTTTTATTTGTAAAATGATAATTTAAGAAGTGAATAATTGTTGTATAACTTGAATTTTTTATTTTTGTTGTACCATTTTTTTTTGAATGAAACTCTTAAAACTTTCTGTATTGCATTCATTTTAATTCCTTTTAAGAACATTCAGTGTGAAAAATAAAGTTTTTTTACATATTATTTTACAAATTGTTAAGTAATATTTCTTACTGAAATTTCTTACAAAATGAAAAATGGTGGTTATAATATATAAAAACATATGGTTTGTATTTTTACTCTTGAGGCCATTTGCGCATTTTAAAATATTTATTTCCTGTCATTAATTCTTTAGTAATCTGTATCAATTGTTTAACACTCATAAATTAAAGGAGATTGAAAATTGATTTTAAAATGAAAAAAAATTTGTTCCATTGAGCTCAAATTTGTTTTTAAAAACATTAAAGTATTATAAATATAGCATTCTTTTCTCTTTATAGCTTTTTATATTAAATACATCCAGCATACAGTTAATATTTTTTAATTAATGATGCTCTCAAAAAAAGAGATTAACTTTCATATTTTTAATTAATTTTTAGTGTTAATTCATGTGATCTTTCTGCACAACCTACAATTACACCAAAAAGTGTTCATTGTATGGCACATGAATTGTTCATATTAAAGCATGCAGTTACTGAAGTTGACATTTTTTTGCGTGCGTTTTTTTCTTATTTTTTTCTCTCTCTCTTTGTGAAACATCTTGAATTGGTAATTAAGCACTTCATCTTGCATCATTTTGTAAATTATTTCAGTATTATTGGTTTGGGCATTTGTAAATATTTAGTTGAGATATTGCTGTAGTATAGACTAGTGCATTTCACTTTTATTAATACTATTGGATCTAATTATGAATTTCTAAGCAATTTTTTTCCTTACAATTAGGTGAGTGCAAAATTTATACCTATTTTTATTACCCATAATGGAGAGGAAATAAATACAAAATGCTAATTACCTATGATTGTGCATAATCCCCGTTTCAATTTACGAGTCCTTGTCATCTCATAGGAAATGAATTCCTCGCAGGTAAAATTCTAGCAGTTACAAATAGAAAATTCTTGACTAGCAGTTTTCACAACATCATCAAACATTTTCTGGCTATAGGAATTATTCAACACATGAAATAAATGGTCAGTTGATGCCAAGTCGGGAGAATGTGAAGGGTGAGGTAACCTCCAAATTAAGGCCCATATTAACGTTCGGTGAATGATAACAGCAGCGTGTATTTAGCATGATCATGATGAAAGATAATGCCATAAATATATACATCAGAAATAGTTTTCTTGGCGCAGCATGTCCAATTTTGGACCTTGCGCCATAAAACCCAACCAACCAACTAAAGATAATCCTATGACAATTTATGAGACCTGACTATTTTGTTATCGGAGTTTAATGTAGCCTAACTGTAGGCATTAGAAGAGAGCATTGATGATTTGATTTGAGTGGCAGGACCTCTCAATTAATCATTTTCTTCATATACCCCACCTCATATTCCATAATGTCTTACTGAGAGAAAGTTCATCTTTTAAAAGTCAATGCAAGCAGGTCAGAAGATTGGCACAGTTCCACAATACTTTACATTATGGTTATAACCTACTTATCAGTATCATTTTTGTACCTAGAAAGCAAAAGACATACATGGTAATTTGGTCATCGTGTTGATTAGTAGTCAAATTATGTAGATATTTCATTCAACTCAGACTCAGATAACAATGTGTCGTATGCTCCTTCTTTGAAATTTTGTTTTTTAGTTGATTTATTGTGAGACACACAATTTATTTATATATTAACGATTCAAATGTTTGAGTGATCAATGGCTTCAGTCATTCAGACGTATGTGGCATCAATTCCATTACAAATTTACATATCCAAAAATGGGTAAAAATTTTGCATTTACCCAATATAATATCTGAGTCTCAATTAATATTCCTAATAACAAATGTAACTTAATCTTTTTATAAGGTCATGTTCTTCAGCTTATGAATGACCGGCTGCAATATGGATTTTCTGAACCTGAAATTCTACAAATATTTTGTGATGTGTGTGAAGCTGTTTCAAGGCTACATCACTGTCAGACTCCTATCATTCACAGGGATCTTAAAGTAAATGCCATTTATATTTTTATTAACTTTTCTATAGTTAAAAAATGGGTTATTTGTTTAAAAATGGGTATATATATATAAATATATATACACACATACACACACTCACAAAGCCACACATATAGGTACACAAATCAATATTTTTTTTATTTAATAACACTGTATAGCCTTAAAAAAGCATATATAAAGAATGCAATTATAATTAAAATAAAAGTTCTTGAAAAGTGTAGAATGTTGTAGATTTTTTAAAATAAAAGTTATCACAATGTAAAAAAAAATTAAATTTTTTTAAAACTGATTTTTCCTCATGGATCTTAAAAATCAATGTATATATATATATATATATATATATATATATATATATATATATATATATATATATATATATATATATATATATATATTGATGATGAAATATTATAAGTTAAAAAATATTTATAGATTTACAAAAGGAAGAAAAATATTCATGGGAAATATCACCTAAGTTTTTGTTTGTGTGATAAATATTTGCAACTATATTTTAATTTTATTCTAGATTTTTTCAATGAAATAAATACTATGTAATGTGAGTATTATGGTCTGACCTACTTAGCACAAGATTGATAACATTTTCTTCATAAGATTCTAATTACATTTCTTATAGCTTTGGACTTGATTTTTGTTATATTTTTGTGTATTATTAATCACTATGTATCACTACATTTATTAATCTACCCAATGCAGAGTTAGTACAACTCCTGTGAACACCTGGAATTTGAAAAAAATTTTTAAGGGCCCTTGTGTAACCCCTCTAATTTTGATTTGACTCTTTGAAAATTGTGAATTCCTCCTAGAATTTTTATCTTGATGCATTTGCTTTTTATTAGAAAATATATTTTTTTTTAGTTTTTTATTTAATATTTTAAAATTTTCAATGAAGTTGCCCAAAAACCTAATTGAGTGTTATCTCTTAATTTTACCACTAGATAGCAGCATGATCAATATTACATTGTTGTATTCAATACTGTTGACTAAAATAAAGATTCAGTTTATCGATAATAACTTCATGATGTTCCAGTTCAGTGAAGATCAGATTTATGTGTGTGAAGTGAAGATACTAGTCACACACCAATATGATTGTCATGTGACAGGCGATTTTAAATTCTTCTTTTTCTATTTGTTTCTGTTTTCTTTATATTGTATAGCTGCCAACTCTACTGATTTTATCAGAAAACTCCTTATTTTTCATCCTTTCTCCTGATTTCCAGATAATGTATAAAAATATACCTATTTTTGTCAATTTCAGTAAAAAACTTTAAAACAGCCAAAAATATTGCTGGAAAAAAGTCTATTGAGTTGTTTTAGTAGCTTAAACAATCAACAGATAGTGTGCATACGGAGTTAAATAGGGCGTGCAGTTGTCTGTTGATCAGGCAGAATCCCATGCAGAATGCACATAACTATAATATAAATGTAAAATAATACTAAATCTGTTTGTCTTAATATGTAGATTATTAAGTAATAAATAGGTTATTATTTAATATTTAATTTAACTCAAGAGAAAATTGATTAAAGTAAATTAATAATTTAAATATTGGAGCTCAATTTAATCCAGTATCTTCAAACATGGCATGACAGTTTGCATATTAGCAACAAATATCTACAAGCATCTAACCCTATACACTCACCTGAAACACTGCCATTTATTTAAATTCCAAAAAAAAGTTACATCTTCTGGTAAAGCTTGTCTTTGTTTACAATGAAAATTACAATTCTTGGGTATGTATAATAAAATTAATATATATATACTACCCTTTTTAACATTCTGTTTCAAGCAAAAATGCCATTAATAGTAGTTTCTACTAATTTTTTTTAAACCTTCAAGGTTAACAGGTATGATATTGTATAAAATTCACTGAATATTAATATTTAAATTAAAAATTTTTTAGTTAAATATACTTCCCATATTTTCTTTGGTTAAAATTGCGTATAATTTCAGCGAATCCAAATGCATTTGTATGTCAATGAAATAAATTATTTAATATTTGCCTGTTGAAAAATGTCTTTTCTATGATCTGTAGACTCTGGAAAAGGCACACTAAGATTAGCTTTTGCATGATTCAGAGAAAAAAAATTTCATAATTTTGTAGAAGAATTTAAATTATTACATCCGACTATAAGATTTCAAGATTGTATTGATGAGAAATTTCATCTTATTAAAGATAGATACTATTTATTTTAACTTACATTTAAATAGACAAAATTACTGTCACTCATAGAAAGAAGTTAATTTATTACTCTTGTAGTTGTTGAATGTGGTTCTGTTAACAAAAATTTGATGGTAGAAAATTTAAATGATTAATCAATTGCATCAAAGTGAATCATTGATTATCACAGTTCAGTATATTGTTGACATGTCTAAAACATAGGATGTGTCAACAATATAATAATTAGCGAAGACTTAAGAGTTGTACTACTTTTGCCAGCTAAAAGTATAAATTTAGAGGAATTAAACAGCCAATAATAAAAGGAAAGAAAAACACTTTGAAGAAATTGAAGTGAAACTAAAAAAGGAGCATTTGGAAGATTGCATACATGAGCTTGAAAAATCTACCACTAAGTATGCTGATGAAGCTGAAAGAATTTGTAAATTATCATTAATTGCAAAAGCAAACATGTGTCACTGTGGTGCTTCAGAGAAGCAATATTTGTTACTGTGTATTATAATAAGGAATCGAAAATGAAATCTTTAGGAGTGGAAAGTTTCCATTTTCTAACATCTATATTTTGTTTACATAAATAACTAGGAAATATAAAAATTTATTTAATGATTAAAGAAAGGGCTAAAATATGGATGTGAAACTCTATGGTTTTAAAAGAGTTTGAAAATAAACAAAAGAAAAATTTATATTTGCTTTTATTAAATAATAATTGGAAAAAAGTCTTTATTTAATAGTTATATTTATTTGTTTTGAAAAATTATATATATTTGAATATAAATAAAATATATTTGAAAAGAGTTTGTTATACACACCTTGAAATATTCAGTAAATTAATAGATAGAAATTTATTGAAGTTGTTTACAAACTCTAAAGTTACCCATAATTTTATACAATGTATAAATAAGTAATGCATAAACTATTGATTATTCAATTTTTTTTTTCTGTTATGGCTGTGAATTCATTGAAGGCTTTTAAAATAATCATTAAATATAATTCTAACATAAATAAAAAAATATTCTCATTAATTTTTGCAATTATTTATTTTTAATAATTACAAATATGATTGAAAAATGTTGCATTTACATAATTATATAATATTTAATTAAGAACAATTTTTAAAATAAAATAAAATAAAAATATTTAACATAAATATTGTTACTTTCAAGAAATTATTGATTTGACTCCTAGAAACCCTGTTGGTATGTATTACCTATAATATAATGTGTGTTTTCATATTTGTTTTATAATTAGTAAAAATAAAATAATCTGTAAGTAGTCCATCATGAGGTAGAAAATATTTTTATTTCTAAAAAGATTTTGTAAAGCAAGTCTTAGATTTGCTTTACAATTTAAAAATCAATTTGTAAAGCAAATCTTTAGGAAACTCTGTTGGAGAAGCTGAATTCATAGTGCTCTGACCTTTGATTCAACAATTCATGTAGTCAATTTTTACTTATGAGGTAAACTAAACTTGCAAAATAATCATATGAAGGCTGTAGCAGATTTAGCGTAACTCAGAGTGCACCACTCTCAGGCCTGCTACATTACACCTTTAGTCATACTAATGACTGGGAACATCTTTTCAGTTGCCCCTCCTTTATTCATGTTTGCTCTGAAGATTATTTTTGAGTCCTACCTCCTGCAAGCTCTACTTCCAAATCATACTTGACTACAAGATGAATTATGTCTGAGAAGACATTTGCGATTGTAATTTAAAAAAAAATATTTTTTTCTTTAGTCTTGGCTGCTTGTATTGGATCCTCTATAAGTTCCAATCTAACAAACATTTTTCTGGAAAAATTTACCATTGAGCAACAACCATCAAAAGTAATTTTGTAACATATAATTTATTATCAGTCTTAAAATCAGACTTGGTGACAATTCTGAAATTTATTGCCAAAAGATTTGTAGCTATGAATACTTCACAGAAATGTAAAAACTACTCTTCTGATCATTGTGAAAGTGAGTTCTTATTGTATTTAAATTATTGAAGCCATAATGTTTACCTCTAATAAACTATTTCCTATCTCTTTTTGGCCAACCTATGGGGTGTTCATTTCGTTAAAGTGGACATACCTTAACATCCACTTTGGTATGATCTACATATATCTATAATCAATCCATTTGCCCAATTTTGACAGTTGGACACTATTTCAATAATTTTTCAAGCTCTATTTATTACATTGCTGTCAGTAAACTTCATATTTTCCTGTATTCAAAGATGCGTTTTAGACTACAGGATATGTTGTGTCCAAGGTTTTGCAAACATTGGTTTCCCTTGCTGACAAAAGATATGGTATTGAGTTCTCTTGGCTCCTTAGTCACATAAGTCTTGGGGGTAATGAAAGACTAGTGCAGCTATTACAGCTGCATTGACTTCACTTCAGTCATCTATCTCCTTTTATTGACATTAGAAAGGGTGTAAAAATGCATTTATTCTCCCTAGTAAGAGTTATGTAGCATGTAGGTCATAAACAAATTCCATGCCATATCATCAGTTTTACTGTCATGATATGCTGAAGTAAGAGTAAATCACCTTAATATCAGACATATGTTTCACACATTGTCACGTGTTTCTAAATGAACTAAATCCTTGGTGTGAAATGTATGATGAATAATTTATTGTCTATCATGTTTTAATAGCATAAATATTTTTTAACCCTTATAGTAGTACCTTTTTTATGTTAAAATTTAATTTGATTTTTAGAGAGCCATACCATAGTAACTTGTGTGATTATATTTGTCACAGCTATTTTTTTTTCTATTTAAATTTTAATTTATATGTATACTCAAAGAAATTGGTATTTATTAAGATTTTAACCTTGCTTGTGTTTAAAAACAAGAGATTACTTTTTAAAACTTAAGTGTTAATGCAGCTTATCCTTTTTTTGGGATTTAGTACCATGAAATTCAATTAACCAACTAATAGATGATTTCTTTTAAACATATCTAAGTATAAGAGGTTATGAAGTGGGGAATACATCACACTTGATCTCTATATGTAATTTTATAAACTTAATACTATTTCTGAATTTTTAACATCTGAATTTGAAAATGTATCTAGTTATAGTGTCACATTAAAAAAGTAATCTTTTTAACTATCATATAGCCGACCGATGGCTGAGTGGTTAGCATTCCTGACTCCAGAACTATGGGTCCCAGGTTCAAATCCCAGTTCGGGCATTGATGTTACTTTCCTTCTCTGTCCTTTCTTCTTTGATGATATATCAATGTGGCCTACCTTATGAATGGGTTTATGATGGTATGACGCAGGCAACGCTACTTGCCTCTGTGACTTGGTTCACTGGTGCCCGCTGGGTTACGACAAATGTGTAGCAGTTTCTGGCCTTTTTGTGGCATAGGGTTCGTCACCCAAGTACCCGTCGTTGGGGGAAAAAATATCATATAGTTGAACTATTTGATCCTGTTATTAAATTAATAGATCTGTGAAGTTCTTATACTAAAGAAAAGTGATTTTTGTATTAAAGTTGCAATATTAGCTTATGTTATGATTATTTTAGGTTGTGTTAGGGACTTCTAATCTACAGCAGATGTTTTATTAAAAAATAACTACTGAAACTCAGTAGTTATTGATGTGGAATGTGTTTCAATTGCTCGGCCTAACATGTTAGTTCTGAAAATAATTTTAAACAATGTTTTCTTAATGCAAAGTCTGCAGTGTATATTAGATTTAAAAATATATTTGTGAATTCAAATTCTAAAATTTTAAGCATGTAAATATTTTGATTGCAATAAAAGCACAAATTATTTTTATTTTAATTATAATTACTTTTGTCTTTTAATTTATTTTTCCATAAATACATCTATTTTTATGTTAATTAAGGTGTTTTTGTGTTAATAATGCACAAATTTTCCTTTTGTTTTAACATTATTTACATTTATTTTAACATGATTTTTATTTTTCTTGAATTTTAAGAACAAGATATTAATTTACAAACTTTTGATTTGATAAATTATTTATTTTAAATATAATGACTGTGTAAAGACTTGAAGAAAGTAAAAGAATTAAATAGAAAAGCTGCTATATCAATATTGTAAAATATTTTTGATTGTTTTTTTTTGTGATTATGTAAAAAAAAAAAAAAGATTTTCTAAAGTTTACTAAAGTTATCATGTTTTGGTTCATATTCAATAAGGATAACATTAGATCAGATGTTTTTTTTATTTTTTATTATTAAACAAAATTGAAGAAGGAATACTTATGAGTAAATACTTATAGATGGAATTCTCTTTCTAGGTTGAAAACATACTTCTTAGTGATAGTGGAAATTATGTGCTCTGTGATTTCGGGAGTGCTACAGCAAAAGTAATCAATCCTCAAACATATGGGGTTAACCAAGCTGAAGAAGAAATTAAGAAGTAATTATAAAACTTCTTAAACTCATTGTTATAAATTAATGAGTTATTAAAAAAGTTGCTTTTTTAAACATTAGTTTTTGAGAAAATGTTATTACTAAAAGAAACTTTTGGGTGGAAAGCACTTCATTTCTAATCTAAACTTACAGAAGTTATGTTTATGATCGTAGTGATTTTTTTTCCAGATATTTAAAATTAATGAATTACTGCTTTCTGTATTAGGAGAAAATCATCTTTTAATTTTTTAAAAAATAATGAATTCTTTTAATACTCTTAATAGTAATACTCTGATAAGGGAATCATCTAGTGGGACTTTGAAGCTTTAAATTAAACTAAACTCTTTGGCTCAATAGCCCATGTGGGCCAAGGGCTACAATACGCATCTGTTTTCCTGACTCAGAGGCCCTGGGTGCAAAATATATGTTCCAATTAAGTAATAAGCTTAATGCGAAATCCCAAATATTTAGTTCCCAAGCATACTTTGTACTCAGTTTTTTGACCCACTGAAGGGATGAAAGGCTGAGTCTACCTTGCCCAGACTAAGGATCAAACCTCTGTCTTGTGTCTTGGGAGCATGAAACACTACCACTAAGCCATTGGGCTTCCTTTGAAGTTTTATCTTCTTTTAAAACAGTCCTGTATCACTTTCAGGTGCATTTCAGTTTTGTTCGTGTAAATCATGGGTGTCACTTTTCCATTATTTGAAAATTTTGAAATAACTTTTGTAATCCAAAAACAAGTTTTAAGAATTATCTTAAGATTTTGAGGTGTAATTGTTTAAAGATACATACAAAATTGCTTTAAAATAAAATTCTACTCAAATAATATAAGAATAATCTGATTCAGACCATCTGCTTCAAATATGTTGATAAGTTGCTTAACAATTACAAAAGGTTTATCCTTAAACAAAATATCCCTTTCCTAAACAAAATATTTTGGATATTTTGCTGTATTTAATCAGCATCAAGTTAGTAGCTTAATGTCTAGCTCTATCACCTTCAATACAATTATTCATGGAATTGATTCCCTACTCGAATTTGAATGTTTAGTCATTCAGAGTAAAATTTAAACAATATTTTTCTGTAAACTGCTAATCTATTAATTGTAACTGGCCATTGTCAAACATTGTCATTTATCAATTATCAAAACAGTAAAGTAGATTCAATCAGCTATGACATTTTTCTAAATTTGCTAATTCTCTATTTTAAATTTGAACCTTCTTAAAAAATAAGTGAAATTAAATGTAAGCCTTGCTTTATTTAATCACTGTATCAATATTAAATTAATAAATGATCCTTTGTCAGTATTAAATTTATTTACATTGCAATAAAAAATAAATGACCATCTAAAAATTCATTTATGTCAAATATTGAAACTCTGGATTTTTTTCTGTACTTAGGAAAATTACGTTGTTGAGGGGAATCTTTCTTGGAATGGGGGAAACTGTTACTTTTCTGAATGTTGCAGTTATTATTTATGTTTCTTCTCAAGCAGTTTGTAACTTTAAATTTTGTATTTTCACTTTTTTTTTCTTTTTTATTAAATACAAACAGTTTACAATGGAAAGCATTAAGGATGTTTGTCCTGCAATATACCATATAACTGTGTGGAAACCAGTGGCACTGGGGAGCAAATCTCGTAAGTTTTCCTCAACAGCATTTAAAGGGTTAAGGAAAATCTTTAATATGTTTAAAGTGTGAGCTCTTTATTGCCTGATTCCCTCTCAATGTCATTTTAATCAAGAACACTATTAACTAATAAAATTTATGAATTTCTTTTTAAGAGAAGGAGTTTGCATCTATTTTTTTAATATAAGAAATATAAAATCCTGACCCAGTAATAACTTTCCCTTGAATTTTAATTATGTAACTGTACACATATAGTATGCAAAATCTGTATTTAAAAATTTTTTTAATAATATATTAGTAGAATAATATTTCTTCATTTATATCTTTGTATTGTTCACTATGATGTGAATACTAATTAGTGTTTGTGTGTGTATAATTTTCATACTATAAATATTCATACTTTTGTTTACTAGGTATACTACTTTATCGTATAGAGCTCCTGAAATGATAGATTTATATTGTGGAAAGTCTATAACAACTAAAGTAGATATATGGGTATGTATATATTAAATTTTTTGAAATTATGATGAAATACATAAAAAATCATTTTAGTCTTATTAAAATCAATTTTGATGCTATAGTCCACTTTATTTTGATTCCAAGTTACATTACTACTAGCTTAGAATTTTAAAAACCAACAATTTAATATTTTATTGGCTTTTATATATGATACTAGCAATGTATAAGACATCTACATTCTAAAAAAATATATATAGCATTTTTTTTACAAAGTATGAAATATGAGAATTATGTTTCAAGAGGCTATGATCAGCTTATTATTTAAAAGACATTCCTCAAAAATATATTTGTTATTGGCTGTAACTCCTTTATTGACAGTGTATTTTGTATTAAGTGTTTTTTTATGCAACATATAATTTTTTCTATTTTATTCCTTTTTATATATATAGCTCAGCATGCCAGTAATTCTTGTTAAACAAATTTATTGATACCACATATTCTGTTGCTTCTAAATGGAATGAATACTAGTAACAGATTCAGAACATTAGAGGTGGATAAAAAGATATTGCTTCTTGCTATGTGATGCTTTAGAGAAATTAAGGATTATTTCATGCATTATATACATAACAAACTTATGTATTATACCACAGAATGATATAGTGTGTATGAATTATTAATTGTTTTATATGTATGTTTGACATTCAGTAATGTGTCTAGTATTTTCTAGATTGTTCAACTTCAAATGTATGAGTCACTATTAAAAGTAAACTTTTTCAATCATTTTATTTTCTATTATAATTCTTATAATAGAAAATAGAATAAAATTATATTCTATGATAAATTGGCTTGAGATGTCTTGCAAAATTTCAATCGGAGCTGTGACAATTTTTTTTTTTTAAAGTTTACATTTATCCTTGAAATTTTATTTATCTTGATATTCCTTATAAATTCAGTTACTGGTAGATTTCAACATTTTTTTAAATATTAAAATCCGTAGTTTTATATAACATTGCTTGCAGTTTATTTTAATTTTTTAATGGTATCTGAATATAAATATATATTTTAGTGTTTCATTTTTTACAACAAATTTGTACAAATCCTGGAAATTTTTATTGATTCCTGGAAAAAAAAGTGAACGACTCCTTAAAATTTGAAAATGCTTCATTCCTCTTTTAGTGTTTTTTTTATTTTATTTTGAATAGTATTAATTTTACAATTGGTTTTCCTTGAAGTTTTTAAGGAAATGAATCGAAATATTAAAATATTTTATGATGGCCTATCCAGTTATGAATAAAATTATAGTAGCATAATGCAAGCAAGAATTTTATTAAGAAACAGAGCATGCATATGTGCTAGCAGGTCCTGATAAGCTTTGATATAGTCATTCAAATTGACATTGTTATCAAATTAATCTAAAAATAGCCTTCATGTAGCATTTCATATTTGTATTCTATGCATATGTGTGTATATTAATGCCTTTCATTTCAAAATCAATTTCCATTAAGTTTTTATTTAGTTTGTTTCAGTCTATGGTGACTGAAGAATTATTTAAGGTTAATATATTCTTTTTTAAAAATGTGCCAGGGAACTTGAAAATCAGAAATGCAGTCCATTCACATTCATGATATTTAAATTACAGAAGTTTTGTTTGAAATTAACAATTAATAAAAATAAAAGAAGTTATATTCTATCAAATTGAATGTTACTGTGTATATTTATCATTAAAATTATTATTTTATAAATAAAATCAGTATGTATCCAAATTTTTACAAAGATAACCTTTTATTTTTATTGTAGAAAAAGTAGCGTTCACTTTTTAAGAAATTTGTTAAATTTTACTTTAACAATAAATTGATAATTAAATTCAGTTAAAATTTGAACAGTTAAATTTTTGTTAACTAATTATGAAATTCGATCCTCACTATTGCCTAATTTCAAAGCAATTTTGTCACTCTCTGTGTAATTTAGAATAGTTCAGATAAAATTTAAAAAATTTATTAGGTCAAATGGCAAAAAATTGTAGCTATGAATGTGAAATAGTTAATAACTAATTACTTGTATTATTATTAAATCAACAAACAACTGTAGAATTGAATTCATGTGTTTCTGAATACTTTAATAATAATATAAATCATATGTTAAAATGTTTTAATATCATGAATAAAATTTTTTTTTCCTGTATTAACTTTCTTTTAACTATATATCTCTAACCATCAAAATTTTTTATTTATTTTTAAATATTTTCTTAGAATATGTATCAATTCTTTTTTTCTCTTTATTTCTTTAATTTATAAATTATGTATTGAAATGAAAATCCATGTTAATTACCTAGCACCTAAAATTTAATTGATTTATATATATTATTATAGCTTACATTAGTAAAATAAATATTGCACTTGTTTCATTCCTACACAAAAAATTTTCAGATTTAAATGTTAGTGTCTATGAATATAAGTAATTTGTTTAAATTGAATAGTTTTTAATAATAGTAACAGTGAAATTAAATGAAAAGTGTGCTAGGCAATATTCTATGGCATGAGATATTTTTAGCTTATTGAGTTGGGATATTAAATTATTAGTTAATTAAAATAAAATGCACAAGTTGTTTAATAAATTTAAAATCTAGGTATCAGAATGGGAATTTAGTTTTAAAACAAAAGACTTAACATCATAGAAGAGTTTAAATCATTATAACCTTTTCTACATACTCATTATTTTAATTTAATTCTATTAGAGGTAAATAAAATTTATTTCAATGTGGTGCTAAAAAAATACACCAATTTATTTTTTCTTGTGAGAAATAATTTTATTTTGCCACTCATGTTCATACCTCTGTTGAATGTAAATTTTCTGTGAATACAAATTAAATAATAGAAAATTTTAAACAATTATGACACCACAGTTTGTCATTAGGATTGCATCTGTAGCATGTGGTAGCAGCAATATACTAATTAGCAAACGTTTACTTGTTTCTGATCTCAGACATATATTAGATGAAGAAAAATAGAAAAAATGACATTGAGTAAGGAAAAAACTCAAAGCTTTGTTCAAGGAAATTCATGAACTTGAACCCCCACCCTCCATTCAAAAAACGTTCTGAAGAAGTAGTAATGAATTAGAAAAATGATAAATTGTGCATAGGAAGCTGAAGGAACTGATAAATTGACATGAATTGCAATGTAATTCCATTGGGAGTCTTCAGAGAAACAAAAATTACTTTTAATAATGTATTATAAATATAACTTATTGACTTGTTAAATGAGTTTGGTGTATACATATTATGTTCAAATAATTTAAGAGAATTAAAAAATAAACATGAAAAATAATTTTATAAAAATATTGTTTAAAAAAATAGAGACTATTTAAAGTAAAATTTTGTGTGAGTAATAATTTTACTTCTTCAATTTTGCTTAAATATTCTGAAGTTAACAGGTTATTTATATATCATATATGTTTAAAATAAATTAGTTGAAAGAAGTCATGGAAAGAAATTAAAAAGTCAGAAATATTAATGTTAGTTTTTTGCAAATATTAAACATAAACTTTTCTGACAGCTAAAAAATTTTAACTGAATTCTTAGGAATCTTCTGTTTGTTTTTTAAAAATTTTATGTAAATACTGAATTGTAGTATATACTTATTATATATAAATCAGATTTAATACTGTCAATAAATAATTGCTTGAATAAACAGTTGAATTTGAAGTTTGACTGTTTCCCAGATACCTTGAGGAACTAGAATATACTTCTACAAAATATCATTAATCAGAAAAAATTTATGAGCTTAATATTAATTCAAGGAAAAGTCTATCATAAATAATAAGTGTTATCTAATGCAGGATTCGTACAACTCCTGAAAATATTTTTAAAGGGCCCTTGAAATTCCTGCAAATTTTACTTACCTTGATGCATTTATTTTTGTTAGAAAATATTAAAATTCTTTTAAGTTTCTTTGTGTTTTAAATATTTTAAAATTTTCAATTAAATTATTCGAAAACCAAATTTAGAATTGTTGTATGAATGTATTAGAATATAGTTCTTAATGTTCACCATTTGATGGCAGCATAATCAATATTGGATTGATATTGTATTCATTATTGTTGACTAAAATATCTAGTTTAACCTCAATGGTTTCCATGACTATCAGTTCATTTAGGACCAGATATAGTATTTAGATTTATATGTGTGAAGTAATCACTAATAAGATCGTCATGTGGTTCAATAGGGCAAATGGTTTTTAATTTTTTTTTATATTGCATAAAATTTATTTTTATATTGCATAAATTATGTATAATTTATTGAGGAGAAATTTGATCATATTGAAGATAAAAAAGATATTTTTTATTTTAATTTACTCTCAAATAAACAAAATCAATGTCACTTATTGAAAGTAGTTAATTTGTTTCACTAGTCTCATTGTCAAGTATCTATTGAATGTGGGTTTTCTGTGACAAAAATTTAAAGTTAGAAAACTTAAATAATCAGTTGTATCTATAAATGAATTAGGGCAATTATGTCTGAAACATAGGAGGTGTCAATAATATAATAATAAGCAAAGGCCTACCTAATTATGCAGCTGGAGCCAGACAAAGGTAGAAATTAATTAAAACAGCAAAAGTAGTAGCCGATAACAGAGGGAAAGCGAGATGCTTTTCTTGAAGAAATTGATGATTTGAAAATCAAAAAGAAGCGTTTGGAAGATGATGTTGATTTTTAAATTCATTTGTAATAAAATATATTGAGGAAGTTAAAAGAACTGATAAATTAACATCAATTGCAATATCAAACACTTGTCACTGTGGTGTTTCAGGGAAGCTATATTAATAATGAATTAAAAGCAAAATATTTAGAGTTAGAAAGATAGCACTTTTTAACAGTAATATTTTGTAAATATAAATAACCAAGAAATGTAAAATTCTGGTGAGTGATTATAAAAATAGAATGAGTCTGAAAGTAAACAGTAAAATTTAGTATTACTTATATTAAATAATTTGAAAAAAAGTCATCCTTAAAATTGTATCCAATAGTTGCATTTATTTTGTTTTGAATGAGTATATTTTTTTGAAAAGAAATTATTATATGCATCTTGAAATACTCAATAAACTCTGGTATGTATTCTAATGAAAATGTTTTAGAATTCTAAAATTAACCATTATTTTATTCAATATATAATTCAGTAATATGAAGAATGGTTATTTAATTTTAAAAAGTCTTTTATAACTGTAAATTCATTGAAGGCTTTTGAAATAATTATTAAATATAATTTTATCTTAAATGAAAAATATTCTCTCTAATTTTTACTATTATTTATTTCAGTTATTTGGAAATATAATGGAAAAATGTTATGTATAAATTATTATAAACAATTGGTTAAATAAAATTTTAAAAAAATTAGCATGAATGCAAATATTTTCTGGAATTTTTTTTTTAATACTGGAAACTTGTAAAAACCTTGCTAGTGTCATTTTTAATAATGTATACCACTGCATTTTATAATACTGATTAATTTAGACAATTATGTAAAACTTACATACTAAGAGTATCTTGATTGTATGAAATTAAGACTGAAGCAAGTGTATATTACTGTTTAAAATAAAAAAATTATAAAAAAAAATAGTAAAACAGCTATAAAAAAAACTATTGAAAATTTTACAAAAAATCAGTTTACTTTTTTTTTTTAAATCAAATACATGCAACTATAGAATATAGAATAGTATTTTTTAGATTATAATTATTTTTATAGATTTTGATATTTTTCCTATCATTTTTAATTTTTTGACTATACATTATTATTAATCATTCACTAAATATTGCCTTTGGTATATTTTTACCAACATTAATTTATTTGGTATTGGAACTGATAAAAAATGACATGAGTAGGTTTTAGGTAATCAAGGAAATTTGAATTACTTATAAAGAAGTTGAGAATTACACTTTTTTGTGGAATCCTGTGGATTTTTAATAATATCTGTGATAGTCATCAATAATGTTAAAATTATACAATCTGGCTTATTAAATCAACAAGCATTTTGGGCTAATTATTTATCACACCCAACAGAAATACAACATTATGATTCTTGATAATTAAACTCACTTGTAATTAAAATATATTTAATAGAAAAAATTAATTGAAAACTGGCAGATCTGACAATAGGTATAAAAAAAGTTGTTAAAATGCAGGAAAGTAACTATGTGCTACAAAGCAAGATGGCTGGTTATATTCTTAGTGGTAAATTTTTGAAATTAGAAACACATACTAATCATTAAAATTTACATTTGCTTTATAAGTAATCTGTATTTTATACACTTTTCTTTGCTTGCAAATATAATTAACATAAATTAATAGTTTTTAAAAAGACTTTTTTACTTTTAAGATTGCATCATTTTTTAAATCCACTGTTTAAATGTTCTTCATGATATTTTTATTGAAGTGTAATTTTTATTTCAGATGATGAGTTAATACCAAATTTCAGTAGCAGAAAATTATTATTCAGTGTAATTACGTTATCAAGTTTTAACTCTTAATATTGCAATAGCTTTGTCAGAATAAAATACATTTGAAATTTTTTGTTCCAAGGATCCAAAAATCAAAAGAATTTAATCACATATTACAACTGCATGTATACATTCAACATCAAGGTTTGTTACTCATTATTATAAAGATTATATATTTCAGTGAACTACTTTTATTGGCATATCTGTAATATTTGATTTCAGTAAATTCATTATTACATAACATTGTTCAACTATTACAATTCTAAAACAATCACTAATTATATAACATTCTAATTGCAAACAAAATCTATTGAATTTGGCCAATTAGACATTCGTGAATTTTGTTTTGTCAAGTAGAGTAACTGAGTTCAAAAGCAATTATGTTTTTAAATAAATTTGACATTACTGTTTTTATTTTCCTAATTTGTTTTTTAAAAAAATTTATATTATTTTGATTTCCAAAAATATCATGCCAGCATAAACATTGCATTTGAAAAAAAAAGTAATACAATTTTAAACACCACACGATATTGAATTGTGAATTTCATGGGTGTGAATAAAAAATATCATAACATGTGAAACTTTCAAAATTTGATTTTTGTTATTTTTAGCCATTATAAAATGTATTATAAAAATATCTTTTACAGGCCCTAGGATGTTTATTGTACAAACTTTGCTTTTTTTCATTGCCTTTTGGAGAAAGTGCATTAGCAATTCAAAGTGGAAATTTTAGCATTCCAGATAACTCTCGTTATTCTAAGCAAATTCATTCCTTAATCAGTGAGTATTTTTCTTGGCTCATAGTGAGATATTCACATTACCATCCTAAACATGTGATTACATTTTTTAAGGGTATATGCTTGAGGTAGAACCTGAAAATAGACCTGATATTTTTCAAGTTTCTTATGTTGCTTTTAAAATTGCTGGCAAGGAGTGCCCTGTTCCAAATTTAAAAGTAAGATACCGGTATGTCTTAAATAAGTTATATTAAATTTTCATTTCATATTTGTTCTTAAAATCATTCCTATGCATTTCAGAACTCAACTATTCCAGAAATTGATAAACTTCCTTTACCACAAACTGAAACTGAAGCCAAAAAAGCAACTGCGAAACAACAGAAGTAAGTTTGTTAATTTATTAAATTTTTGCTTTAAATATTCAATGAAATTTCATTAGTTAACATGAGTGCAAAATTATTAAAGTTTATGTTTTATTATTAATATAATAAACAAGATCTTTGTTCATTAAATGAGTATTAGTATTCATTTTATTCTATTTTAGAAAATATTTGTCTTGATGTTTTCATTTTATATAATACAAGTTCTATCATTGCTAAAAAAAACATTTCTTTATATTCATTGTAATTTATATTGTAAAATCATATTATTAAAAAATCAGCAACTATAAACTATCTTCAAAGTTTTTATTAATTTTTATTTTTTAAGTGTATGATTGGATAATGATTCTTAGTTATATATTGTATTCATATAAAAAGCCTTATGGAGGAAACAATTATTTATATTATATAAAATATTTCTTTTATAAAAAGAGGAAATACTTTATAATGATTTAAATGGAATCAATTTCTTTTGCTTTGAAATCCATTTTTAATCTAGCTTATTTCTTGTTATGATGATTATTGAATAATCAATATAGGTTATATAATAAAGAATTCAATTTTTAAAATGTATGGGTGTTCTTAAATATTAGAAGTGCAATCAATTGGTATCCATGACTTTAAAATTCTTGAAGTTTTAGTTTGAAAATATTTCTTAATATAAATTGTTATGCAAAGAAATATTTTTCTAGCATTTGTATTTCTTACAGTATATATTTGTTAATGTTGAAGTGTACCAATTACAATAAGATGAAAAATCTCCCAATGGAAAGTAACAACCGAACTGATGGTAGCCATTAACTTAAATTGATTAAAAGAAGAAAATTCTGTATTTTCTTATCTTTTTATGTTTTTATAGAACATCACATTGCAATTAATTTGCTTAGTAAAGAATCATTATGTTATTATCAATCCTCATAAAATCTAATGTTTGCGATCAATATTTTCCTTTCATATGCATTTTCTGTATCTAATTTGCTAAAATCTGCTTACCCCAAATGTGTAGAAGGAAGATGTTTCTAAATATTGTCTTTAATATACATGTCTGTATAATGGCATAATACATATGATTATTTATTTTTTTCAAACTGTGATTTTGTTTTGATTGCCAAAATAATTATTCTAATTGTGATGAAAAATAAGTTTTATATTTGGAATCATTTATATTAATGATATTAATTGGTTCTTATAAGTACTGGAAGTTTTTCATTTTTCACTTAACTTTTTAATTGGAAAAAATTAACAACTATCTGAATTTATAAATTTTAATATTTATAATGAAACTGATTTAGACAAATTAAAGTATTAACTCTTATTGTTGCCACAAAATATGTACATGGTTCCCAGGCTTTAATTGGGAAATAGGTTCATCGTTTTTGAATTGTGAATCCTTTTTACTACCAAAGACTTATAAAAAAATGTGTCCATTATATTAAATATTTCATTTTGAACTATTGTAATTAATCGACTTAAAAGGAAAATACTTTCGTGTGTTATTGTATAATGCATATAATTAATGTATCAGAATACAATTCTATTTTAAAACAATTTTTGTAGTTCCATAAAAGAGTTTAAGTCATCAGAACCATTTATCTAATTTGACTGTTTTGATGCTATTTTTATTATCAGATAAACAGAATAATTTCCCCTTATGAGAAGTTATTACTTTGGCTTCACTACACTTATTGTCAGGTTTCTTAAGGCAGATTTTAAAAACTAAAAAAAAGCATGTCATTTAAAATATAGGAAGATTCAACAGTATAATTTATTTGTTTAGATATTCTTTTCTCTTTACCAGTTTAAAGCAAGCAAGATTAAAGATATAGATTTGTATCTAAATAGGCTCTAATAAATTGATGTCTGAGCTTTCACATAAAAAATCTTAAAATGCAACAAAAATTTTAGTGCTTAATGAAAATTTATTAGGCTGCTTCTCAGAACAAAGCTGTTGTACAGAGTTCTATGGAATATAATCAAGAAAAAAATCACAATTTAAAAGGAGACAATGACGAATTGTAATGAAGCCTGGCTTGTATCACAGGAAAGAATTGACCCATAGATGTCTTGATAAAAATTAAAGTTAGCTACCTTTTTTTAAAAAAAATATATATTTTTATTTTGAATTTTTCCTTGTGTCTAGTCTCCCTGTTCTCTTTTTTAAACAATCTTTTCTGAAATTTGAATTTGTAAAGTTAAAAAAAAAAAAAAACTTGTGAATGCTAAAGAACTTTATTATAAGCTGTATCACAGACAAACTGAGCTTGTAGATAGCTATAATCATGCTTCCTGCAAAATAATTTCTCTACTTCTGTTCAACAGTTAGGATTAAGTTTCTAATAATCCTAGAAATACTTATTTTATTTTTACATTATCATATAAAGTCTTATGTTTTTACCATCACATATATGATTTGCATTGCTAAAGCATTTATCAGATGAAAATGAATGGGTAAAATTCTACAAACTGACATAAGTTTCTTTTCTTTCCTTTCTTTTTTTTTTTTTTTTTTTTTTTTTTTTTCCCACAGTTATTTGTTCAACCTAAATTGTGTCAGTCACTCAGTATCCAGTTTTCAAATTTTGAAAATCGCAATCTCACACAATTTTTGATTTCAAACATCAAAATTTCTAATATTTCATTAAAATTATTTATTTTACATAAATGTTAGAAAACAAGTATCAGATTACTATAAAATCAATGTTACTATTACTATTCAGCCAATAAAAATATTCTTCCCATATTTTTCTGTGTGTAATTCACAGATTATGTGTTAAAAAGTTTCAAATTTTACTGTGCATATTGTGTACTGCCATAGATAATTTGATAGAAACACTCTCTATCAGTAAAGCTTACTATAAAGTTTTGAAAAGTGCCATTTATGTTTCATAAAATAAATTACCAATGGCACCACAACTCTGCTGGCTTATTTCGTCTATAATCAGCTGTGTCCAATTACATTTGCGAACGAAGCTTGTAAAAATATTACAATTGTAAAAACAGTTGCTATCATTTTGCATTTTATCTTGATTTAAGTTGTTTCGTTCTGCAAGTATTTAACTTTGGATATTGCCATGTGAAGGCAAAACTTATAAGTTGCACAGCTGATTTTAAACTAAAAGTTATAGAGAAAGCAAATACTTAAAATGGTGACAAACATTTTATAAAAATATTTGATAAAAAATAAAAATTAACTTTGCAGTGACACTCACTTAAACATCAGTATAAAAGTAATCTATCATGGGAGACAACTAGAGATTAAAATTAGATCAATATAGCGTAGATAATACTTTCTATGAAAACTATAGTTTCTAATTAACAAGCATTAAAAATCATAGTATTCCTAAATACTTATGCCAAATATTTCTATACGAGGCTTAATAAATTACATAAATTATTACATATAACATCAATTTTAATTGAATAAACATAAATTAAAAGTACTTGTCTGTCACTTGCAAAATTTAATTTATCACAATCCATATCTTTCATTTGTTACACACAAATACTGAAAATCAATTTTTTTAATATTTCAGTATTCTCTTTCAAAATAAAAATATATTTCAATACTTAAATTGCAGTTAAATGTTAAAAGTTTAATCCTCAATTGTTACTACAACTCCAAATTGTCAGCCTTGTTATTAATCATAATGAAACTAATAATATGCATGTTACAAAAAATACTTGCACCTAGCTAAAATAAGATCCTTATTCATCTTGTGCTAACTTATATGTTGAGAACCTAGACCGTTTATATGAGAGAAGGGAAAGGTTGCTAGGTACCTTTGAACACAATCTCCTAAGGAGTATTTTTCATGGAACACAAAAAAATATATTTTTCTGGCATAAAAGACACAGTGCCAGACTATCCTAATGTTCAAAGAGCCAAATCTTCATTGTAATAAAATAACCAGACTCAAAAAGGTTGGGCATGTCATCCACTTGAGATACAATATGATAAAGAAAATATTTTGATCTAGACCATATAACACAAAATGAGAAGGAAGGCCCAAAGCTAGATGTAGTAGAAGAGAACTGTTTGATCCCCAGAACAAAGAATTGGAAAAGTTTAGCTGCTAGCAGAGGTGGTTAGAAGCATCTGGTTCAAAAGGCCTTGGCCCACCATGGGTTCTCACACCATGAATGATGAATATTCCAAACAAATTTTGCACACAGCAAGTTGCATCATAAAATTGCAGTAATTCTCAAGTTTGGTGCATTTGGAGCCTATCCCAGCTTGTAGTATTTAGCATATTTGCATTTTAAGTTAATCAATAAGTGCCATTGATAAAAGTGGTAACTCGTTTTTAAGAAGCTTGAAAGAGATATTTCTTGGGGCTCTAACACACAAATATAATACATTTTATACTTAAAGATCATGCAAGATGGGATTGCTTTGAGATTCTTTACTTAGTCTTCATTTCACATTTCGTTATTTCGTGTAATTTTTTCCCTATTTACGACGTTACTTTATGTATTTTACCATTTAAAATTTTAAAATAATTTGGATAATGTTTTCAATGGCAATTTTAATGAAGTTAAGCAATCTTTTTTTTTGTATATTCCTTTAAATTTCAGCAATAACAGCAATATTAAATACTAATTTTAGTGTATATGACAATTTTATGTAATCATTTAAAATAATAACAGCATTTAACAGTAAAACAATTTTGTTTTGTGACTTTTTTCTGAAACTGAGCTTTACTATGCAAAATTCCAGGCCTTTTATCATGATTCTTGTTATGCACATTCAGTTTCAAGGGAATGTTTTAAGCAAAATACACAGTTGCAAAAGATTTCAGTAGCCTCTCGTAATTTAATAGTAAGCACTATCTTTCCATAACAGGATCATGGTTATTAGTGTATGAAAATTAATCCTAAATTAAGCTTAACTTATGTTGACCATTAGAAAAATCCGTAACGTTCCCACTTTCTTTGGTGGTAGATAACAATCAAGTAACAGTGCCAAATTATAAAAAATTTATAAGCGTAAATCACAGTGTTATTCAGTTTCATGTATTTAAATATTTTTATATAATTTTTTTAAAAAAGATAAAGGCAAACATTTATTTTAATAATTAATTTTAAATATGTATTGCATCAGATAAATAGGTATCTAAATATTAATTTGAAGAAATTTTCATAATTTAAGGCCTGCTTCCACTCCTGTTGTTGAGGGTACTTCTGTAGCACCTCGTCAAAGACCAAAAGGTTCACAAGCTCCACCTGGTGTGGGAAGTTTAACACTACTACCTCAAGCAACACCAAACACAACTAAGAGAATTACTCCTACAACTCCAAATGGTAAGAAAACACATTTAATATCAAGAATTTTTTTCTTTTATATTTTATCAAGTAAGTTACTAAGTAAAATATCACGAGATTTTATAGTTGTGATCAATTTTATTGACTTAAAAAACGTAATTTAGATACTGTTTGACTTTAGATTACCATATTTTTCTGCTTATCTGCAAGACCTTTTTTTTTGCCCCAAATAATATAAAAGCATCACTGCTGTAATTTTTTTGTCATTGTTAAAGAAATTCTAAAGATAAAGTAGTGTCACTTAAAATAAAATGAAAATACGCAGTATGATTGAAAATATAATAAATTGCAGAGAAAAAATATTTATTATGAAAAACATTTTTTTTTTGATCTACTTCATTGCAAAATGCTATTAACTGAGATAAAAGTACCAGATTGATCAAGAGCAATAATTCCGATAAGAGTCTAGTCAAATTTATTTATTTTTAGATTTTAATAACTTTTAAAACAAGATTAGACATATTTTAAAAATAAAATAGGGTTATTTTGTTAATAACTAAATGAAAGAAATTGATTATTTTTGAACTGTGCATTGGATGCATTTTGTCTTCTATACTATGCATGTTTTATTTTTTAACTTACATTAACATGTTTATCTCTATTTTTTTATTTACCTTTTCTATAGTTTTTAATTTAAAATCTGTTGTGCTACACACTTTTGCTTTCACGTGATGTGTGAACTTGAATATTCTCAGAATGAAATTGCTCAAGTCAAGAAAAAACGTGAAATGACAGTAGCAACTGCAATATCTTTCTGAGGATTTTTTTCTAAATAATTGGAATAATTCTGAGGATTTTTTAATGAATGAATGAATTCGTTTTTGAATGTAATTGGATAAAGCTGAAAATGAATCAGCTCAGGCATGGATATTTATTTTATAAAACATTAACAGCAATTCTTTCAAAATATTATCGTAACTTTTTCTGATGATTGTTTTTATCAGATTATCTGAGGTACATAATATGCTGCAATTCAAAACTTCTTTAACATGTAATCTATGGATTATATACAGGTAAATACAATAACATTTAATTATGAAAATAATTGTGCACAAATGTTGCAATTTAAACAGGAAAATTTGAGACATTCTATTTATCTAAACTTCTAATGTTGCAAAATCTATTTAAAACTTGATAATACATGCAAAACATGTTTTGAAATTTTGTGTAAAATAAAAATGTTGTTTATATAAAAGATAAAATTGATGTACTGACTGAATTATTGTTACTTAATCAAAATATCTTTATTGATTTAAAATTAGAAAAATAATTTAGGCTTTGATATATAACAAGAATAAAATACCATTATTAAAAATAATTCATCCATCCTTCATTAAATTTAGTTTTCAGACTAAAGACTAAGGTGTAAAAATTAATCAAATTTGATGACAGAGTTTATATTACAAGTAAAACTAAATCTTATTAATACTCATAATATAAACTCTCATCTGTAAATATTATCACTCATTTTCTTCACGAATACTATTCATTAATCTTCTAGCTGAATTATTATATTGTTAAATTTTGAAAATATTAGCAACTCATTTAACTATTATATCTAAATAATTTGGACTACATTTTCCTAAACTGCTGGATTACGACACAGGAATCTTATTTTATCAAATCTCCTGAAGCTAGTTATATTATTAGTTTTTCTATAATAATCCATGGGATTGACCCAAACAAATATTCAAGCTTGTTAGTGTTGATCAGCACTTTGGTCATTGGTTGAACAATCAGCTACTTTTTAAGAGCTTGTACATTTATTTATTTTTAAATTTAAAAAAAAATTCAATTTTTTTTAAAAAAAATTTATTAATATATTTTTATAAATTACTTCATACATGTTAAATAAATTAAAATTGTGTGGAAAAATATTTTTCCATGGAAAGAAAATTTTAACTACATTTTTTTAATCTTGCATGATTATTTTTTAAATCAATTTGCTTTGTATTCCCCTTCTGCATGAATAATTAATTCCTAAAAATTTTTAAAGGTTGTTTACAATTGACATATTTCAAGATTTCTTCCCATTTCTATTCTTCATTGAACAACTCACATTTTAACTACCATTTTTTCAGATTTGGCTAACTCTCCAGCACTACTTCTACCCCCTACTGCTTCTAAGTCTAACATATCTACTCCAGTCACTCCCATCAGTTCTTCATCCCAAACCTTTCTCTCGCTGAATCAGCCAACTACTCCTCAAACTACTCTCTCTGCTCCATCACTTATCAGCCCTTTTACCCAAAACACTTACCCTTCACCATCTTCTGTTTCCTCAGCATTGTCGTCTCCTGACAGTACTCAGCTAGTCATCCACTCTGCTGCAGATGTCACTCCTGTAGAAGTCTCTGCTTCCACTCCCGCTCAGCAGCCAATGACTTGTATTCCGCCACTGGTTGGAGGAGAAGAGTCTCGAAGTTTCCTGGCGACAACATCAATGACTGAAATTACTCCCCATAGTCTAGTTTCTGTCACTCCGCCGTCTTCTCCTACACCCAGTCAACACAGCCATCACAGGAGGAATGCCAGTGACACATCAGCATTTGATAAGTAAATATTTATTTTCAAGTATTTGAAAACAATATAGCTATGTAAAATAGTACTGTAGTCATGAACTCTTGTGACTTTTTCTTTAAATTTTTTTCTATATTACTACACTTAAAAGTGAATGTGTGTTATTGATTACTCCATTTTAATATGCAATTCTTTCTTAATATTTTATATGTTGCTAAAATGTTTTGCGTCTGTGTGAATATATATATATATATATATATATATATATATATATATATATATATATATATATATATATATATATATATATATATGCACACATACAGCACTTACTCATTTTAACAAATTCATGGTAGTCAGTAATTATTCTTAATAAATATAAACTTTGCAAAATAAAAAATATATCATTGTTAGATTTTGAAGTTAATTTTGTCAAAGTGATGTTTTTAAAATAAAGCACTCTAAGATAGGGAGTTTTAGAAGTGCTCTTTAAGAAAATTGATATATGTATTGATAAACACATTTGTTTCTTCTAATGTGGCACGACTGAATTTCAAATAAACTGGCCAGGTCTCCCTCTCAATTTATAAAGCTTTATTGTATTATTCAGGATAATAAAATGATGGGACAGGTAAAACTGACTACAAACAAACAGAATTCAATCTCTAATTGAGTTTTCTTCCCCTTCCTGAGTTGTCACATGTGACATCAAATTTGACATTACAACTCTTCTAATCATGTGTCTGATATATCCATCTATCTTCGACTACTATTTAAATAATATCTGGAATGCCTGCACTAATCATTTCATTGTTCACAAATGAATCAATTTTTTAGACAGTATATATAAAAGACAAATTATAAAAGGTAAACAAAAGCTATTTATTAGAAACAATTTCTCAAAAATATTTTTATAATTATAGTTCATAAATTGGAATTATAATTACTGCACCTATGGAGTCATGTTAGGAACTAGCCACTAATTTGTAGAAATGTGAGTGTTTGTAAACTTGAGGTTTGTAGAAATGAGCATCTACTATACATGGATATACAAATATCCTCAAGTAATGCAAAAATAGCTCCCTTGTAAAAATGCATAAATAGAGAATAAAAATGTGCAAAGGTAAAATAAAACCTTATATTTTAAAAACAGAATGAACTATATGCTCCTAAGTTAACAAAAATATAAAGTTGCAGATACATAATATGTGATTAATTTTATAACAGGAAGCTAGTAATTTAAATAGAAAAATTAAATCAAAATGTAATAACTGGCAATTTCATTGAATATTAATATTTTCTTCGATTTTACCTTCATCATCATCATCATTAGTACTCAATATGATTAAAGTATTAGAATCAATATCAGATTTATTAAACCTTATTAATGAGATTTGTAGTTAACAAAACTGTTTTTTATCAAGTCTTTTAAAGCTTTTTTAGTATTCAAGTCTTTCTGTAAAAAATAATTACTCGATTTTCTATCTAGTTTAAGTTCTTTGAGAATAATTTTTGTTTTGAAAACAGCTATTTAAAATTTCTCTTCTTCAGAATCACTGATAGGATCATTTGTTTCATCAACCTTTTTAACCAAATAATTTTTATCTTTTTCCTTGTTCACCATTATAATTGCTTCAGCAGAATCCTTATCTATGTATACACTATTTCTGTTATCTAAAAATTCTCATGCTTCACTTTCTATAACATTTTTTTCATGCATTGAGCATTGTTTTCTTAACCTCACTATGTCATCCCATCACAATCTAATTAGTGTAAGATTTTTCATTTGTGCTAAATATACCTGAAAGTTGGCATGAACAGCGATTTAAAAGTCAAAATTATCTCTTCATCTAATTACATTCATACTTAGTGATATTGACTATCTCCAGACTGTATATTAAAATTAAAGTATTTGGAATACTCACCAAGCTCCTCATAGTTTTTAACTATGGACTGGTGAAGAAGTCGCACCTGAATTGGCACCCTATTCTCCACATTCATGATACACAGTAGAAAAACTTTGGGCATTACAAATGAGTTTTGACCCGTTCCCAACCCATGGAGCTCAAGCAACTGTGAGGGAAAATATGTTCACTCTGCTAGTCAATACCAATGGCAAGTCTCCCAGTCTATTGGCTTTGCTGGATTTATGGGAAGCTGCTGGGCTACTGGGGCTCTCATCTAATAACAATAATGAAATTGTTTTCTTGGATAAAATAATATTTGCCTGTTTTCTTTCTAATCTTATTCAGTCATAAAAGATAACTTGTTTTGTGTTAGATCTTAATTCATAACAATTTGTGAAACTATTTGAAAATTTGTTGTTGGCCATGGACATTATTAATTAAAAGGAGAGTTTGAAATGACAATTTTTTCTTGTGTTTTAATGTCAAAAACAGAAAAAAATGAAATTATTCATTGAATGAGTGGTAATGACTCAAGCCTTTTTATTGGCTATCAAATGAATGTTAGTTATTGATGCTTCTTTTTAATGGAAAACATATTTTTGTTTTTTTAATAAGCAATGATTTCACTGTATCATTGCTTGAAACACTGTTGCAGTGAAAAATTATATAACTCTCAATTGTGATTTGGGATTTTTAACTAAATTCTTTTTGGTATTTTTTATTTCTTTATAAAATAAACCAGTTTTGTCAGCATTGAAGATTTGCTCAAAAGTGAAGGAATTATTGGTTGTAATTTCAATTTGCCAGATATATTGCATTACATTTGAAACAGCAGGCTTCTTAATCACAGATTATAGAAAGAATGTCTGTTTGAATATTATAAAATAACCGAAGTCTGCAGAAAATGACAAATTCTTTTCAGTTGATGAAGTAGACGATTCCTAATTTTTTCATAAACCTTAAAAATCTTATTTATAATTACATTTGTTTTAGTAGGAGTTTGCTTTTCTATGGTGTCGTTTAGCCATGTACATCATTAGTAGGGCTTGTATAACTCCTAAAAACTCCTGGAATTCAAAAAACATTTTAAGAAATCTTAAAACTACTAAAATTTTAATCTTTTAAAAATTGTGAAATACATTTTTTTGTTCATGAAATTGTACGAAAGCCTAATTGAATATTTAAATCTTAATGTTGCCATGAAATGGTGGCACAATCGATATTAGGTTATTGTATTCATGATTATTAATTAAAATAAAGATCCAGTTCAGCCACAATAACTTCATGATAATCCAGTTTATTCAAAACTGGATGTAGTCTTCAGATTTAGTATGTGAAATGAGTTAATCACCAAGTTGTTGTGCAAACAGACAGGCAATTAAAGTGATTCTTTTTCTATTTGTTTCTGTTTTCTGTAGATTGTATAAAATTCACTGAATATTAATATAAAATTTTCAATTTAATGTGTACGGTCTAAATCGTCCTTGGTTAAAATTGCAAATAATTTCAGTGAATCGGTATTAATTTGTTTATGAATGATGTAAAGGCTAAAATAAATTATGTAATATGCCAGGTGGAAAGTGCCTTTTTAATGATTTGTTAACTCTAGAAAAGTTATACAAATATTTATATTTTCTGTATTTGTATATATAAATAAACAAGAAATGTAAAAATGTTTTGAAGGATGAAAGAAATAGAGCCTAAAATATAGATGTGAAATTGTATGGTTTTAGGAGTTTGAAAGTAAACAGAAGAAAAATTTAGAATTGCTTTTATTTTAAATAATTGGGGGGAAGTCACTCTGGAAATTTTACTTAATAGTTGTATATTTTTCAAGTAATTTTTTATGAGCAAAAAAGACATTTTGTGCATTATCTGATGCAATTATCCAATCCAAAATATATAATGCTAATAATCTAGTGTCACATAGAATTAAAAAAGGCTCAGTGTGATTAAAAATATAACGAACTCTACAAAATAAAACATTTATTACAAAAAATATCTAGTTAGATCTTTTAGATCCTCTTTATCACTAAGGGTGATAAAATTCTAGTAGTGTGTAATAATGTGATAAATTTTATTTTAACTATTTATTTTTATTAATTTCTATATCATATTTTAGTTTTTAACGACTTTTAAAACATGGTTATATATATGTTAAAAATAAAATTTGTTAATAATTAAATGAAAGTAATGGATTACTTTCAAAATAATCATTGGATCATTTTTTCTTTTATATTGTGGATACTTTGTTTTTCACTTTACATCAGTACATTTGTCGCTTTTTTTTCTGTAACTTTTAGTTTAAAATCTGCCATGTAACTTAGTCACTTTTGCTTCCACATGGCATTATGTGAACTTGAATATTATCAAAACAGTTGAGATCAAAACAAAATGTGAAATAATAGACAAGTTTAATATCCTTCTGAGGAAACAAATTCATTATTAAACATAACAAAACAGAACTGTTTATAACTGAAATATGTGAGCTGAGTCTTGAAAGCTTTCAGCACTATCTGTTATTTATTTTATTAAACATACATTTCTTTCAAAACTTTATTGTAGGCTTTTATGGTGGAGAATGTTTTTATCGGATTATCAGTTGCAACTTATTATACATAATGAAATTCCTTACTTTTTGAATATGTAATCCATTGATTATATACAGTAAAATGTGGTATGTGATAAAATTAATGTTGCAATAAATGTTAGTAGAATTCAAAAAGTATGTTAAATTAAAAACATAAAAATTGTTTTCAATACTTAGTTAATTATATAAAATACAACTGAATTTCACAATTATTTGTAAATATAATACAAAAGTATTTTTATTCATTTTCATTCTATGAAGCTTGTAGGATTTATTAGATTTTATTATTATTATTATTAGATTTTTTTTATCTTATTAGATAATTTGCCTATTTTATGCTTGCTTGTTTTATTATGTTAATTTGTGATAACTAAAATAACATAGTACATTAACATATATTTCTTTTTTATATATAGAAATGTAGCAAAAGAAATATCTCAGTTTCTAACTCCATATGAGACTTCTCAAAATCATACTGTAGCAAGTAATGATACACCATCAGTAGCTGCTACACATCAAAAAAATGTTACTGATTTGTCACAATGGAATCCTTTTATGAATTCAGTCCATGATAGAAATTTAGCTGAAGATCAAGCTTTTGGGCAAGAATTTGACAAGATTCGCCGTGGATCCCAGAGCAGTAAGTTGTGTTTTCTTCGATTGATAATATATTTCTTGTACTTTCCATGGGCTAAATAAAATATCTTAATATATTGTTAAATTATGTCTGTTGTAATTTCTAGTGGAAATGCTATACCATTCATGTGTTTAGCATTAAATGTACTATCCCCAGTTATAAATATTTTATAAAATTCTGTCTTATTAATTGACCCCTTATAGATGTTTAACGTAGTCCAATATTATAACTTGTCATTTGATAGACCAATATTTTAGACATTAGATTAAGAATTCTGATATGCAGTCCATGTATTAGAAAATAGCTACTGCTGCAAATATTGCATAATAAGGACAATCTTTGGAAATTAAGGAAAGTAGTTTATATCTCACATTGTGAATATCATTTTAATGAAAGAAAAGATGTAAAAACTGAGAAAATTTCAGAATAATCTAGAAGGTCCAGTACTTAAGAAAAATAAATAACATCTACAAAGATTCTTTAAAGTTTGATAGATTAATTTATGTGAAAGTAAAGATATATTAAAGAAGAATAATCTATGAGACAACAAGTCTTATGCTATAAGAATTCACATGATGTATAGTTTACTTATAGTTAGAAAACAAAAGATTTTGCTTTAAGTATAATCCATCATGGTTGTGACATTCTTCACAATATTATATGGCTATTGTATGTATGTGAGGATTTCATTTAGATAATATCAATGCATAATTAATTGTATATCCAGTATTTCTCACCTTTATTTTTGTTATCTTTTCAAATTATGTATTTTTGTTTGCTTAGAATACTGTAAATTATAAGAAATTTGTTGAGATTATATCACTTCTTTATTTTTCAGTGAATATCTAGCCATTGTAAATGATAAAACTGACTTCCTAACTAAAAAGAGTTGCAATCTCCCACAATCAATTCTCCCTGTGTTTTTATTTTCTATGTGTGAAGCTGTAACAAAGTGTATTAAGATTAATGTCTAAGGGACTCATATTTTTTATGCCAGAGGTAGAAAATACTATTAGTTGTTAGGACAGTCTTGTGCTGATGGAACTGCTTTTTCTTGATTTTACTGTGAACTTTACATATAACTACATTTTTGTCATCTAAATCATATTGACTTGGTTAACTTGTTTAATTGTGTTCCCTTTGTTTATCTGTGGCGACTATGGATTTATCACCCTTTGACATGTACCTCGTTGATTAACTACCATTTTAAAACTGACTACTGGATTAATTGATCTGATCTGATTTTTATGAAGAGCATACTCTCAACATAGGGAAAAAAGATTATTTCACTGCTATGTTCGCAAATTTGCTATTTGCAGCATGGCATAACTTGGCATCTATAATGATATGACCTTTCTAAAATGGTGATAGTTTCTTTACAGTCATATTTTATTTATCTGTAATTACCACCAATAATAATGAAGTAAACATTGTTATCATTCAATACTTTTTATAAATTTTAAATCCATGTTTGTGTGTGAAAAATAAAATAAGAAGCTTCCACTGCCTAAAAAAAAGTATCTGGTATTTTGTATGAAAGGAGATGTAATTTGAGTTTTAAAAATGGTAAAATTTTTTATATGAAATATTATCAAAATCAGTAGAAATATAGGTACAATTAATAACATATAAGGAAAGAAAATAATTCAGAGCTGAAAAGAAAATTATCTACAGTTGCTAAATGCCCAGAGAATTTATGTCAAAGAAATGATACTCAAACAGAAAAATAAAATTTTCTATGGAAAATATCCATATAAAATATAATTTGTTTTACATATGCTGGAGGTTTGTTTACATCAGTACTTTATGATTTATTCATCATCAAAGTCTATTAATTATTTTATTGACTCTTAGTAATAGATGTGGAATTATTTTTAAACAGAGCAAAAAGTATTCATTTGAGGTTAAATGATAATTGTCTTTGTAAATTTTTCTTTTCAGGTATTTCAAATGTTAAAAGCAGAGAAAGTCTAGTCATGAGCGCCACAGATTTATCTGATTCAGATCCTTTTGGTGCTGCTCCTTTCAATTTATCTGGTAATATTCTAAATTCTTGTTTTCTCTTACATCTTAATAGTATTAAAATTTTAAGGTTTAAATAATTACATGATTTTTTTTCAGTTGTAATTTTCAAATCAACCATGATATTTATGTATTTAAAAGTAAAATTTTCAACAGTGTGTTTTTTACATATAAAAAATAGATATTTCATTTTTTTATGGATTGTCAAATGAATAGGAAAGGTTTGGAAATCAATACTAGATGCTTGAACATTCTAAAAAATAATAGATTGTTGAGCAAAATTACATGTATGGCAATTCATCAGACATTGCTTGTATTTAGATTCAGATTCAAAATAGAAGTTGCAAAAATTACTAATTTTGATAGTAAAAATCAAATTTACAAATTTAACTTTTAGCAAAAGTAAAATTTAAGATCTTCATTCCTTTAATATCTTGTTGCAATAATCTTTATAACTTGGTATGGATATTATCTATTAAAGCTTCTATTAGTGAATGAATATAATTTTAATGTTTCATGAATTTAAATGTGTTTTCATCTTATAATTTTTTCCTAACTCGTTGGATGTGTCAAGACATACATAAGTCGCTATTTAGTAATTAATTTTCACAGTGATTAGATTTTTCAGTTTAATGTAGGACATTGTTTCTGTACAATTTTAAAATTTTAAACTATTTTTCTCTAAAAAATTTATTCTGAGAAGTGAAAAATTGTGTTTGATTGAAAAACAAGTATCTCCTGTAAATTCTAGTTATTTTATGAGATGACAGTTATGCATCTGATACAATAACTAGAATTTACAATAATTATAAGTTTAAAAAAAATAATTAATTGCAAATTAATTTAAAGCATGCTGTTTAAAATTAAAGTGTAATGATCCAATATTACTTTGATTGATTGACTTTGACTTTTGTTTAATTTGTAAAAGAAATTGACCAAATTGCTTTCTTAAAAAAAGTGAGAGGAAAATTAATGAGTTATATGATTTCCTAAGTTTTTATGTTTTGCAATATTATATTTTGCATATCTTAAAATTTTTATGGAAATATTGTTTTCTCATAAGTTATGAAAAATTAATAAACAAGCTAATATAAAAACTCTATATTCCCTCTAAGGAATTCTTATTTTCAAATATCAATGAAATTAAATGTTAAAATTGGTCTATGTAAATTTCTTTTTTATCTTTATAATCTGATTATAAAGATTAAAAAAAAACTCTTTATTATCTGCATTTATTTTCTGTTTATGTGTGTACTTTGCAATATTTATGAAATATTTTTCTTTTACAGGTCCTTCCAAAGTGAATGTGGGAACAAGTTCTCGACCCAACCAACTGTCCCTCTCCGGTAAGATTGCTAAAAACGACACTTCTACCACACGGTATTCATAAGGCGAATCTCTCTTACTGTTGCTGCACCTTTCCCTAGGTGTGTCCACTTCATGGAATTAACTCTACTCATTTTATTCTGCTTTCTCTCCTAATATTAATCTTTGCAAACTCCCCTCCTTCATCTAAACTCCTTATGATTACTTGTAGCGACAGTTTATCTGTTTTTATTAGATAGGTGCTTTCTCATTCTCCCTATAAATTCGTGTGTGAAATTAACCTTAATTATTTATTTTAAAACTATCCCTCCCAATTCTAATCAAGCCATTAGCAAATTAAAAGTATTGTAGAATTATTCACATTATTTTAAAATTTCTTCAAGTGCAAGAATTACCTGAAATTTTTAAATTTTGCAATATAATTTGATAATTATTTTTCTTTTGTAAAGTGATATTCTTATGTTTGCATTATCATTTCCCTATAACACTGTACATCATACTGAGAGAGAACAAATAACTTTAAACTGTCAAAGATTATACCAGTTTGGACTGACATTACAAAGTGATGACACTACTGAATAATGGCATTATTGGTAATATAAATGTTTCATCAATTCGCTGTTCAATCAATAAAATTTATTTTTATTCCGTTTACGAAAATGTCATATAATAAGCTCAAAAGGAAAAAACGGTACTATGTTAAATTCTGTACAATTTTTAATCTAATAGTTTACCTTCAATTCAAACTACCCAATTCTAGCCCTTATTGTGCCATATTTTCTATTTTAAGTTTATAAAATGTTTTTTTGTGACAGTTGTCAATAAATATAAATCAGATTCTAACTTAAAATTACCTAACTATTAAAAATCAAGTTGTGAATTCAAGAATTCACTAAGTGTTTATAAAAGTTTCAATTACAGTTGAAGTATCTACAGACAACAGAAGATAAATTTTTTGCAGCTACTAACATAAATCAAAACAAGTAATGAATTTAAGGAGCATAATAAATACAATATTTATTGTAAGCTATTACATCCTTCATAAATGTTTTGCAAATATCTATTGATTTAAAAATAGTTAGCTTAATAATTCATTAACAGAATTGCAAATATTAAGTATGTACTGCTTTATATTTCATTGTAACATAAAAGTTTAATAAAGATATTGTGTATAAATTGATAATGAATGTGATTGCTAGCTTGTGAAAAATCACTTAAAATTACATTGCAAAATATCATTATTTGAATATAGAAAATAAGAAAAGTTTATATATGTATTTATATAACATTTCGTTTATATTACATCTATTTAATTTGAATTTGCTAATTTTAAAATTTGTTGATAATCTCATTCTAGGTGTTTTCCTGTTATATATGTTGTATTAATATAAATATATAGTACATTGTAATATAATAATATAAATACATACTATATAAATTGTATTAGTTCAAATATATGGTAATGATATTTAATTGATAATTAATATCTTCTAACTTTGACATAATTGCAGTGCAAAATAATATCATTATCCTCTTGGATTTGTTATGTTGTGGTGTATATCATTCTAACTATTTATTTTTTGATAATTCTTTTATAATGACTATATGTGTGTACAAGAGTGCCACTTTCCATCCTGGGAACGAATTTCTGTTTTACAAAAATTTTATTTAAGTTTAGAACTACTTTTCAATCAATACGTGAAAATGATTAAATTAAAAAGTGCTTTTGAGACCAGTTTAATGTGAAGTTTAACTAGGTTTCAAAGTAAGGTTTATCACTTTCTCAGCAGGCAATTTGGGTACTATTGTGATGGAACTAATTATGACATCCTCTTTAAAATTTACAAAACTTTATCTAGCTTCTAAACATAAAGCAATTATCATTGCATTTTTTTCAGTGGAAACACTTTTACTAAAAATTACTGAGCTCACATTGATATTAATTAATTGAACTTAAAGAAAAAATCAAGTCATTTATTTGAAAATAATCAGAAATTAAACAATTTATGAAATGATAAATGAAATGACTAATGTTAAATTATACAATGGGAATAAAATAGTGAAAATTAATTTCAGTTGCGGGTCTATCTTTCAAATAATTCAAAGTATCACCCCAAAATCTAAATCTATAACTGTTAGTAAAAGCTGTTAAGACTGCATTTTCAAGATTAAATGTCTTTTGTAATGTTTGTTATGACCAATGACAGAACAATGTTAAGTGTAATCCAATGTTATATTGGTATTGTCCAAACTTGAAAAGCACAGACTATATAGTTAATTTAAAAATTAAGAATCTTCCTTAGGAATGAAAATTAATTCAATTTTTACAGTACCTAAAGAAAAGGAAATTGTTTTTTAATCAAGTATTTATCTACCATCATAATCCCTGTTTTCCGAGCATTAACATAAATTTTTTGTGGACAATAAAACATAAGGTACAAATAATAAAATCTTGAATTTAAAGTTAAAAAATATAGCTGTGCAATGGAAATTAATTTTTCTCAACAAAAAATTACAATATTCTTTAAAAATGCTAATTTATATAATGCAAATTAGTTCCATAAAACAGTCAGTATGTATTTTAATTATAAATTTTCCTTGGCAATTTTTTAAAGTGGCACCCCTGTCTCTAATTCTTTCAGGTATATTTATTATATTAATGGTGTGCGCAGAGAGAGATGTGACTGTAGATAGTGGAACTTTGAAATTTGTGTTCAGCAGATATTAATTTTGTTTTGTTCCAAAAATTTATCTATTATTTTTTAATTGGTTTGCAATTACGAACATAAAATCTATGTATCTTTTTATTACCGTATTTTCCTTTATGTAATCCACAAATTATGTGTTAAAGTTCCAATGTTTGCTTTACGTATTATACCCTGCAGTGGATTATCTGATAAAAAAAGACATTCTGCATCAGAAAAGCTGACAATAAAAATTTGAAGAAAATGCCGGTTATGTTCCATAAAATAAATGATAAATGACAACTCGACTGACTTAATTTATCTGTAATCAGCTTTGCTTAGCTAATAATAAAAATATCAATGTAATTACTTATGCTCTTGTTTCATAAAGTATCACTAGGATATTGATATACACTTAAGTTTCTCCTATCTTTTGAAATATTTTAATTGTTAACCATAAAAGCATTAATATCCAAATGTGATTTGTAGAATTTTTGAATTGCTGAATGCACACTAAAAGTAATTGTTTTTTAGTACATCTCTTCTCTCTTTCTCTCTCTCTCTCTCTCTCTCTCTCTCTCTCATTTATTTGATTCATTTATTTTATTTACTTATTTAAATAGAACTTGTGTAAAATCTTATCAACTAAGAAAGAAATGATGTGAAATAAAACACTACTTTGTTAACAATAAGAAACTAAACCCAATACATGATTTTTTCTTGATGAATTTTTTAATTTTTACTTAAACATTTTAGTTTTCAAAAACAAATTCAGTTTCTTGGAAAAAAATTACAACTGCTATTAACTATCATTTTACATTTTATCGTGACTTGAATTGTTTCTGTTGTCCATATTAAGTATTTTTGAAGTTTATATTGTTTTTTATATTTCATAAAAAAGTATTCTTGTATGGTCAACCTCCTCTTGTTCAGCAATTTTCAAAAACAAATAATTCCAGAAGTTATACTGAAATTATTTACAGACTCTTATAAAAAATAAAATTTGAATTTATGTTTACTCTATTTCCAAACTCCATTTCCAATCACAGAGGAGAAAGTTTGGATTTTCTAATTCTGCTTTTAGAGCAAAACTTGTGCCTTGTCAGTCTATCATAAAATCCAAGATTTTAACTACTTATTGGCTGTTTTACAGAAATATTTACCTCCCAAGTTTTGGATTTAGCTAATATATTTATTGTTGAATGTGGACTGTGCTCAAGCTGTATATTTAAAATTGTAACTTAATTGTACAGCTTAAGCATTGCATAAGAAAGTTAAATAAAAAATACACATTAAAAAAGCATGTATAGTACAAAAAAAAATATCCAATACGCAATTTAAAACAATTCATTCCTTTCATTTGATTATTAATGAAACAAATTTTATTCTTAAAAAATAAAAATCGAAAAGTTTTATTAGCTTCTCGGAATTATTGGTCCTAATCAGATCAAACTTTCATCTCAGCTTATCACGATTTGCAATGAGGTGGATTCAAACAGATTTTTTTCATAATAAGTGTTTTTTCTGTATGACATTATTTATCTAATCATGCTGTGTATTTTTTTATTTTATGTGGCACCCACATTATCAACAGCATACATTTTCAACAATTCAGCAAAGAATTTGCTGCAGATTATGCGTTTCCCCTCCTTTTTTTTTTTTTTTTTTTTTTACTTAGAGAAAGGTCTTGCAGGTAATATGCCACTACAGATTATATACATGCAAATATGGTAATTTAAATATTAGCCATAGAAAATTAAGTATTTTTTAATGAATTGTTTTTTATATTTTGATTGCTATTTTAAATGTAGGAACTAAGTTTTTATGAATTTAAATAAGCAGTCATTCTTTCAGAGAAGCATTCTTGGTAATTGTGTAAGGATTAAAGCTTTTCTCCTACATGCAATAAAAAAAAGTTGATATTTGCATTAAGAAAATTTGTCTGCAAACTTTGAAATTACTAGCGGCCTTATTTTGAAGATTAATATATATGTGTATGTGCGTGTGTTTTAACTATTCTGTCTTAAAATAAGCAAAATAAATTATAAAAATATCATAATTAAATGCTCTTCTGTTCATTAACCTATGAAAATATCAAATAAATTATTTTCACAGAAAGTTTTTATGAAATTATAGAAAGCCGATAAAATTGTAAATATTTTAAGAGATGAATAAAATTTTGTCTATAGTAAACCAAGATAAACAACTCCCACTATTTTACTAAAACAAAGGTTCTCCTAAATTTTAATTAATTGTAAAAACTCTTACAATTGTTTATAAAGGTTTGATTTTTGTAGAAATTTAGCATTGTGTCAAAGTTTGCCTTTTAATTAACTATATATATATATATTACTGAAAACAACTGCTATTCTGGTGTATTGATCTTTTAACGTAAGTCATTTTTTTTAATGTTAAATTATTAAATTGATATCTTAAAAATGAATAAATAAAATTTAGATTAAGGTGAACAAAAATGTAAAATAGTTATAAAATTTGCTTACTTTTAAAATGTTTTGTTTATTCTGTATACTATTATCATATAAGTACTTAATCCTTTGATCCTATTATTTATGAATATAGTTCATCCATTTCCTGTTCTTATATTGCCAAATGATCTATACTGAGTTACTTGTCAGACCTCCTAACCTGTAATTCATAACTTTGATTCCGTGTTCTGGCTTGCAATGAATTGTCTTTTACAGCCCCAGTCTTATTGCAAATGAGCCAAAAATTATAGTTGTGCTAGAAACCAGTTTCTACATTAAATATCTGTTTCATTTAAAGTGATAATAATTATTTAAGGCAGTGTTGAACACTAGATAAAACTATTTTCTTTTTCTGTAAGAATTTGTAGTCTTATTTAAATAAAGAAGAATTAAAATGATTAAATTAATGGGTCATTTAATTAATATTAGTCATGATATTATTTCTTAAATATATCCAAATCTAAAATGGTTTGGGAAACCAAAACAGTATATCAAATATTCTGCAAATCTCTCATCTTTCTCTAATAATACTTCTAGTTAATAATTATATTTCTCATTCTGCTTGATAATCCTAAATCTATTTTATTTTTAAATAGAATTATTGTTATCTGTTGACACATACGTTGCTCTTCAACTGAATCGAGCTGAGGTGGTAGTCTAATGGTTAGCACTCTTGCTTATGATTTAGCAGTTGGAGTTCCACCTTTGGCTTGAATATTTGAAGTGGTTTAGAATCCACTTTAAACCATAGGTCTGAGTGTAAAAAGTAAACATTGTACAACAAATGAACCTATCAACTGCTGTCTTTTTTTGTAAAATTTCTTACATTTCTTGATTAATGAAGGAATTTCGCTTGTATGTGATTTTGTTGAAACTTTTAATTTTTAAAACTAATAAAGGTTAATAATCGTATTAATTCAAATAAAAATTTATTTCTGAATAAGATATCATTCAATAAATTCATAGTCTTTGTATTGATGACTAATCAAACATTAATTTTAATTGACTAATTAAACATTGACTTCTTTCATCAAGATACAAAGCACTGTATTTTTTTCAATGTCTCTTTAAAATTTTGATTCCTTTTTTAAATGATTTGTTTTTAGAGACTACAAAAATAATCCTCAGTTTCAAAATTCAAAACACATTTTGTCTATAAATAAAGCAGCCATATCTTGACATAAATATATTTAAATTTTCTGTTCGCATAATTTTGCACATCCTTAAATTTAAATTTTATCTGCTTCTAAAATAAGAAACTATTATTTGTAAATTTTATTTACATGTATCTAATTTGATGTATTTATTAACAAATTAATTACACTCTATATTGAATCAGATTTTGCTTTTCTACAATTTATAAATTCAAAAATAATGTAAAATATTTCTTCTAGAATCAAAGTTGTTCTCTTTTATTCATCTGGAAGTTTTTACATTAATCGAGAAAATGTTACAAATAAATGTGCAAAATTTTATAAAGCTTTTTATTAAATGGGATTTTTTGCAATATTTTCTATAAGTTCTGCAAAGAAAGATAGTGCATAATATTGTTATTTGCTCTTCGATTATTTAAAAGAATATTGTTCCATAAGAATGCACATTCTTAAATGTAATATGTGTAAATGATATGAGATATTTTCTGACATAGGAGTTTTTCCCTTTTCTGTGTCCTCTCATACAGGGAGTTGAATTCTGCACCACATTTGTCTTATATTCAAACTCCCATGCTGTCTGAACTGCTTAGTTGTTCTAGAATGAATCAAGTTCTCAAGTGTTGTATGAAAAGGAATCGAATAAAAATTTGAAAAAAATATCAAATCATAAAAAATAAAACTAAAGGAAAGAAAACTATTTGTCATAAATGAAAGTTCGCAAACTAAAAATTTCAAAATTTTAATTACTAAATGGGAGCAGGGCCTGACTTGACATAAGTGAAACCCAGAAAGTAAACTTCTTTGGGGATCCCCTTCTGCTTCACAACAACAAACTTTGATTTTAATTTGGGAGCCTGGAGTAACTGTCCCATATGCTTCTACTTTAATCAGGCTCTAAATGGGAGTTAAAATTATCGCTGTGTCTGTAGTGTCGGGATATGGACTAATCACTAGTTCGCGTAAAAATGTGTTAGTAAATTAGAGGTTTGTAAAAACAAGCATCTATTGTATAATGTTAAAGATTATGAAGATAAAAAAATTATTATTTATTAAAAATAACCAATCATGCCTGAACAAAACTTTTTTATTATGTCTGTTTAAATTATACGTCATGTTTTGTCAAGATCTTTATAAGAAAGTGAAATAAAAATTATAACACTCAGTATATGGCCACCAGACATGAACGTATTCATTTTGAAAGTCAGTTTTTGTTTGATGTTTCATGTTTATATATTTGTCATTTCTAATTTCTTATTTATAAAGTTTTGGTATTGTTAGGATTAAATTTTTCTCTAAATGTTTTGCTAAAACTAGTGAGCAGTTCATATTAAGCTATTATTTTAAATTGTCATTGGGACATTTTCCTATATGTTTATTTCTCTAAAATATTTCATGAATAACATTGAATAATTAAAAGAAATGACTTTCCACATTTTTGCATTTACCACAATTATAATTTCATTGATACCGATTGTACCCAAATTACGAAAAAGTCATAGTGTTAAACAAGCCAATGTGACACATTATTCTAAATGATAGAAGGCACGCCTTAAAAATATAAATGCTTTCGGACGTTTTAAATATTCTCAATTTCATATTACAACGTACATGTTACTACAGCTTGCATTCTTCCAAAACATTCTGTGTTTGCTGGTTCTAAGCATTGTTCCACTAGGAGGTTCCAAAAATAGCATTTCTGGAAATACAATGTACTTAACTTAAATGTCTTGGGACTGAATTTCTTGAGCAGTTGGAGAATGAAAATTAGAATGTGCATATGGAAAGGAAGTCGGTATGTAATGTACAATGTTCACATAAAAAATTGTATCGATCATGTTCTGCCTACACAATATTTTGCAAATAATAAAATTTCAGTGTTCCATTTTTTTTTTTTGTTCGCAATTTTAATTGTATTATCTACAATTTAATAGTATTTAATGCTTTTAATTTCACACCAAATTGATGATATCTGATGACAAAAAATTGTTATGCAAAGACTAAAAGTTGTGGGACAAAATAGACATTAAGTTGACACAACCCATAACCAAGATACCTGTTTGACTGAGTTCCTGTGGGGAAAGTTATCATAAAATGCAGATTACACTTTTCAACTGTCCATTGTTTTTATAATGCAGATTACACTTTTCAACCATCCATTGTTTTTATAATGCAGATTACACTTTTCAACTGTCCATTGTTTTTATCGATTATGTTCGACTTTCCCACCAGCGACTTGTTAGGTGAGCTCATCATTGTGTAGCGTAATTGATGCTAATTTTGATTTGCAGGTGTGCCGAACCGTGAAGTCACCAGCTACGCCCTTCTGCACTGCGAGGAGCCGAGCGTGGAGCTGCAGGTGAGGCAGAGGCACAGCAGCGAGACGTCCAGCGCCTCCCACGAGGGCAGCCAGAGCGTCCACAGCAGCCGCTCGGGGAAGGACCTCTTCTCTTTCACCAGGACGCCTGCCGAGGACCGCTCCAAGTATGAGAAACTCCTGAACGACGACTTCGAGATGAAGTCGCCCCTGGACGTCGACAAAGCGCCCTTCCAGGAAGTGTCTGTGCAGGAAGACAGCGACTCCATCGGCTCGGCCAGCGACCTTCGGGAGAGGGACGCTTCCTCGGACGACGACAACGTTAAAAGTCTTCCTTCCAATTTGCCGGTGGGGCCTAACATAGAGAAGTCTCCCGTCGTTAAGGATCGCATTTTGATACCAGATGTCTTCGCTGACAACACGGAGAGTGGTCGACCGCTGCTGGAGGACGATTCGTCCGGCGACGATCAGAACGAGGCGCTGCTGGGCGGGAAGGAAAGCCGCTCGTCGTCCGCAGCCGACTCCCCCGTCGAGAGGAGTATGGATGTTTTTGGTGCTGCTCCATTTAAGCGCCTGGCTCAACACGCGAATTCAGCTAAAGCTCCCCTCCTCTCCACGGAGAAAGAAGTGGATGTGTTCGCACAAGCCCCCTTCAAAATACCTTTCAAAGGGTCGAAAGACAGCTTCAAGAACTCCTTGAAGAAGAAAAAAGAAAGCGTCGAAGTGAATCCCGGCTCTGCCCAGTGCATGTTCCTGCCCGATATCGTACCCAACATCGACCTTTCCACTCGAAAAAGTCTGCCGTGCGTCAAATACACTCCGGGCGACAGGAATTCGCCGTCCACGGACCTGTTCGGCTGCGCGCCTTTCGCTGAAGTCGCGGAGAAGGGCGTCCCCGCTCGAGACGGTGGCCAGGTGAGCAACGCCGCCTACCAGACTCCGCAGCAGCCGGCGCCCATTCCGCCTCCCGGAGGCAGCTTGCCCCGCCGGAAGTCGAACCAGGACGTGTTCGGTGCTGTTCCTTTCAGCGCGGTCGCTCCGACGCTGTCTCAGAAGAAGCCTGCAACTGCCCCCAAGCCCAAGATCGCCATTCGAATGGGCAGCCTTGCCTCTGAACCGCTGCCCGGCTCCTCCGTCACCGACAACGGCAACATCTGCCGGGAGTCGGCCAGGTCCTTCAGCACCGACGATGCCAAGTCGACGGGCGAAAAGTCCAAGTACAAGGAATTGATCGACGACGACGTCACGTTCAACCACGACGAGAACGTGAACGTCGTATCCTCCAAGCACTACACGCAGCTGAAGCCCCTCAAGAAGTCGAAACACAAGAAGAAGGAGAGGAGCAGCAGCAACGCGTTCGCGAACATGAGTTTCGAGGACGTGGTGAGCGACGAAGAGTCACAGTACACCAAATCCTTCATCCGGGAAAGCAGCAGCATCAAAAGAACGTCGCATTCCTTCAGGATAGCCAAGATTAACTGAGGAAAGCTTTCTGTTTTGTAGATAAATGAGTTATGGAAATTGTTATCTTCTCTCCCCTACGTCATTGTTGCAGTTGGAATAGGCCTCCAAATAATAGACAACTTCATAGGCCTAGTTGTCACAAATATGTGTGCTTTTTTTGTATATAATATATATATATATATATATATATATCACATGGGCTGTGTAGACACCATGAAGTCAAAAGAGCCTGTTGAATAAAGAAATATTCTTGCATTAATTTCTGTGTCATTTTTTTCTTGATTTATAAATATTTTTCAGAAAAAGAATATTTGTTGCTTTACAGAATATTTAAAATATCAAACCTGTACAAATGTGTGTGGTGATAAGTTTGCTTATGGAACTGCATTTTTCAGAATGAAATATCGCAGATTCCTTTGCAACCATTGTTAAATAATGGGAGATGGATTTTCATCTTGTGCATCTGGCTGGGATTTGGAAGTTTTCCGGGTTTTCTCCCTTGTGTCACATTAATATAGTCTACTATCAGAATTCCACTTAGAAGGCATTCTGCAGTTAATGCTCAAATGTCTCTCAGTTGTCATGTATTGTCAACTTGTGTATAAGGAGGGGTGGGATCAAATGAAAAGGTACGAAAAGACACGGTGGGTACAAATGTAGGCTTTATTCAAAATATATACCATAGGCTTGAGCACAACGATCCCACTGATTAACAAACCGCAGGATTCCTTGTTCCCAGAATTCCTGTGGCCTTGACAAGGCCCAGTCCTTTACAGCGTCATTGAGTACGTCGTTAGAGTTGAACCGCTTCCCATTTAAGTGTTTCTTCAGTGGACTAAACACATGGAAATCTCGGCGACATGTTCGGACTGTAGGACGGATGGCCCAACGTCTCCCACTTGAACTTGGCCAGTTCCATGTGTGTGACTGTGGAGACGTGTGGACGCGCGTTATCATGGAGCGGAACCACACCCTTCGTGAGCACCCCCGGTTTTTAGTTCTTGATTGACCTGCGTAGGCGTTGGAGTGTCTCACACTACACATCGGAGTTTATGGTTTTTCTGTGCTCGAGGAATTCCTCAAGTATCGGACAAGACGGTGAGCAACACCCTTCCTGCTGACTTTGAACTTTTAGGGCTTGCTGTCCCGCTTTGTCTTTGGCTCATCACCTGTGAGGATCCCCATCATGATGCCGAAACAGATGTTGCAGCGCTAAGCCACAATCGTCGGCTACTGAAGATGTTGGCTATGATTCGCTGACTTGGCGATGTAAATAATGCGTTAAATTTATCAAGTATATGTTATTGAATATTTTTATTCATTTTCTTAACTTACCTTTCTAAAGCAGCATATTTTTCTCCTATAAAATAATAAGTTTCTTCTAAAATCTTTTGTACATATGACGAGAAAATTTATTAAATTCTGCATTATTTATAAATTTCCTCATTTATAAAAACTAAAATCTTATTTTTTCAAATAATTATACTTTCAATCGAATTATAGATATTTATTGTATTGGCAGTTTGCGATTTATCTTAGTAGAGACTTTTTAATTTAAAAGAAAAACAATCTATACCCTCTAAATTAAAAAATATTTTAATTCTGCAGTTTTTTAATTGAAGTTTGTTAAAACAACTCATGTATGCCAAAAATAAATAATTTTTAGTTAAACACGACACAAATTTTAATTAAATTTAAAAAAAATAACTTGAGTTAATACATTTATAATTAAACCAAAGATAAAATACAGTTGTGTGATTTGAGCCCGATAAAACTAAGAAATAGGAAGAAAAAAAACTATTTGAAATAAAATGAATTTAAAATGATATCAGGCGTTTGTCATGTAAGCATGGTAAAGTGATAACTTATAAATATTTTGTTTGGTATATTTAGTGAAAAAAGTTTATTTAATTTTACCTTCAATTTTTTACAAATGGTATTTTATTCCCATTTTGCTTATAATAGCTTTATTAAAACACAGAAATCAGAAGGAAATGTGATATTGAGTGTCTTTAAATCTTCTATACATATAATTGAGGAAATTTATAAATTTTCTCATTTTTAAAAATTAAAAAAAAATTTTTTTTCAAATAAATGAATTGCATTTTTAAACTGAACTACAGATGTTCAATATTTACAGCTTGTGATTTATCTTATAAAACACAACCTAAATATGTTTAGAATATTTAATTTAAAAAATGACAATGTACACACGAACAAAATTTTTTAATTCTGCAGTTTTTTTTTTTAAATCCAAAGTTTATTAAAACAATTCATGTGTAAAAATTTTAATTTTGCCTTTGGAAAAAAACAATTGAGATATTAATTTATAAGTAAACCGTGATAAAGTGTCAAAAACAATTTATTCAGTAAAATTAATTTAACCATGGCATTTTATTCCCATGAATATATATCTTTATTAAAACGCAGAAAGCAGAAGAAAATTTGGTATTTGTGCTATTCCTCCTTTGGTATTTATGCATTATCTCATTGACCATATCTGCGAAAAACTTAATGTCGTTAGTAATGCGATTTAACACCATATAAAATACGAATAACGTTTTTACCTACTTATATTTTATATGGTGCTGAGATATAAAAGTAAACTATTCTGCTTTTCCTTCATATTTCGAAAAATAATTATTAAAATTTACGAAATTCTACGACTTAGTCGAGACGGCATAATACATATATACCCATTCTCTTATTTTATCGGTTATGAACGAGCTGTGCTTTATAATGCGCGCAAACGTGTTCCGCTCGGCAGCATGTTTTCGACCGAAAAGGTTAGAAACAAGTTCTACTCGAATAGTTGAATTTTCCCCCAATGCGCGCTGAGCTCGTTCGCCAATATTATTCTGCATTGATAATGTTGCAAACGAATCCTACTCGCGAATTTAGTTTTACTGTCTACAGATGGCAGTATGGGTTTCCATGGATTTCTTTTCATAATGATTGAGGATGTTTGTCTTTTTACCTTGTTCTTTTTATAGCCATTTTGGTGGGTTATTTTGGGTGTTCGTTAAGAGTAAAATGGCTCAAAAGCGATAGTTAAATGATATTGATTATGACGATGAATATGATTGTGATACAAAGCTTATCAAGTTTTGAGTCTAATGAAGACTTTGTTCATATTATATCAAGCTCGGAAGACGATTAGGAAGATTTTTCGAGTGTATGACACTGGGGTAAATTTGATTCAAGTTCTCCCGCTCCTAGCTGATTTAGTTTTACTAGTGATGTGGGAAAAAAAGCTTGCGTGACAAATATTTCGGATCCCCTAGAGTACTTAGAGCTGTTTTTTACTGATGAGATTGTAAATCATATTGTTACTGAAACCAACATTTTTGCTGCTGAAAATTTAAATAAATTTAAGAGCAAGAACATTCCCGAAATCATCATTGGAGTGAAACTAATGCGAATGAATTGAGGGTATTTTTTGCAAGGAATAATTACGAAACCAACTGTAAGAATGTATTGTGTTTAAAAAGAAAATTAATTGAAGTTTTTCTAATCTCATGAGTTCAAGAAGGTTTGACCTTATTATGCAATTTCTTCATTTTGATAGGAATGAAAGCACTGATTCTTCTCATCCTCAGCCAAAACTAAAAAAAATATGGATTGTTTTAAATTACTTACAGGAAATTTTTTCGGAAGTTTACACACCCGAGCAAGACATATGTGTTGATGAAAATCTATTGCTGTATAAAGGGAGACATTCTTGGACCCAATACTTACCACTTAAAAGGGCCAGATTCGGTATCAAAATGTTTATGTTACGTGAATCTCATAGTGGATACGTGTGGTCTATTATAATTTATGTCGGTAAAGGCACAGATATATCTGAAGAAAATAAAGAAAGTTCGTTTTCTACTCAGGTAGCTTTAACATAATCTAAGCCGCTGTTAAACAAAGGATACTGCCTTACTATGGATAATTACTACAACTCTCCCGAAGGGGAAATGTTATTGAAAGCTAAAACTGATGTTCTTGGTACATTAAGACCTAACAGAAAAGATATACCGAAGGAACTAAAAACAGAAAAGCTTAAAAAGGGAGACTTACTTGCCTATCAAAGAGGTAAGATGATGATCATGTGATGGAGAGATAAAAAGTATGTTCATTTTATAAGCTCAATTCATAATCCTGAAATCGTAAAAAGTCCCAAATAAATTGAAAAATGTGGAAATAGAGAAGCCTATGATTGTTTTAGATTACAATAATACTATGGGTGGTGTAGATCGCATGAATCAGAAAATTGGATACTATGACGTAACTCGGTCTCCTCAAAGGAAATATTTCGTTATTTATTGGACATATCAATTTTTAATGCTTTCCAGCTGTGGAAAAAAGGGAATAAAAAATCAAATTTGGAATTCAAAATTGAACTAGCTGAGAGAATTGTTGAAAAAATGTCACACTCACAGACATTTGAAATCAAAACCTACTAAAACAGTTTCGAATAGTTTAGGATTATCAGCTCGCCACTTCCCTGATTATATTCCACCTACTAAAAAAAAGGAGGAACCTACTATACGATGTGTGGTATATTGCAGCAAAAATGATGCCAATGAAAAAAGAATTCGCCGTGAAACACGTACATATTGCAAAGACTGTAATGCACCATTATGTGTAATTCCATGTTTTAAAGTATATCACACCCAAAACGATTTTTAGGTAATTACTGTATTTAAATGCTTCATAAAGTTTTACATTCGTTGTATTTATTTAGACTTTTCAATTTAATACTATTTTAAAGTACTTAAAAACTGTTATTTATGTATTAAAAAAGTGCTTTGATAATTTTATAAAACGCGCGAGGTGAGCTATCCGCGGCATCGCCAGAAAAGGGTGACATTTTCGGAAGAACGGCTGGGAAAAACAGCTGCGAATTTAGACTACTGTTTACTGGCAATTAAGTAGTAGTAATAGGAATATGACAGAAACAGTTTTGGAGCTTTATGCTCGCAGGCTTATAGCTCGCTTTGAGTAATATTGAGTTTTTTCACAAAACTCGTCAAAAATTTAGAACACCATTTTAGAACTTTCACAACAATCGTCTAACTAAAAAAATCCGCGAATTAAGTAAGCGAAAACTTTTCCTTTCATTAACCGTCAAAGGGTTAATCGCTTTTCGCACGCACAAAGAAATTATAAGAATGTAAATAAGCAAATCGAAGACCATAGGATTGCTAAAACTATGCTTGAACAATATTCACATTTTATATCGCCAAATTATTGCCACTACTTTCTTCAAGCACTAGTTCAAGTTCTACTTTGTTGCGCATGCGTTAGAACTCCCATCCTACTAGTGTCCCATCCTACTAGAGCCCATCCTACTAGTGTCTCCCATCCTACTACTCCCATCCGACTAGTGTCTCAAGATAGAGCCGGCGTTCAGGGCTCTATCTTGAGACACTAGTCGCTTTTGATAAGAGACTCTAATCTCTCCTGCGCATTCGGTCGCCCGCGCATGCTATTCGGTCTACTTTTGATTTGAGGTGTGTAACCTACTCACCCATGTACCTCATTTGGAATAACAAGGAATTAAACCTAATATTTCTTCATAATACTTGATTTTTTGGAAGTGGAGTCACCATTGCTGCCTGCCCTACGTCCTCTGTCCCCTTAACCGAGATTCTTTTTGTTGAGCATAACAAAATTTTTACACAATCTTGCAATTTGCAAGTGAAGTTACATAAGCTATTTACATTGTTAGTACAGATTACATTATTAGTTACTACTTTCTTCTATACACAATTATAAATTTTCTTGGCTAGTTACAATCTTCTTCCAATTACAAAAGTAAGTTTTCTTCGTTACCATACAATTGATAATAAAATTATTTACATAAATGGGTTCGCACCCCCATTTGGGAATAATTCACACGATGCTGCTTGACAGAAAATATTTTTATATTATTTATTCATCCACATAAAGAATTAGTAAAGAAAATTTATAAATAATTTATTTATAATATTAGTTATTTATTATTTTTCATAATTATTGATAAATGTTGTAAATGGAACACACATTTAGTGGTCACCCACCAGTGTTGTACGCTCATGAAAATCCGCATTTTAGGTTCACCGGGATGCGGGGGAGGATTGTTTTCAAATGGCGTAGTTCACATTTCATATTTTATCATTGTTTACTATATTTAGTCTCAATTTTCTACCGTTGGTTTTAAAATTAATACCGACCTCGGTCTATGGAAATTATTTAATTCATAAGGACTGTATCTTTCTATTTTTTTAACTTCTGGATTGTGTGTGTGGGTAGTTTTTCGATATTTTTTGTAGAATTTTAGTGCATTATTCTTTATAAACGTAGCGAGCGTGCCGATACTTTTCCTTATTAGGGTATTTCTGTAATAATATTCAACATTTGTGTGTGTGTTTTACAAGTCTTAATATTTTGTTTTGTTGAGTTTCGAGGAATTTCATTGTGGAGTCAAAAGTGCCCCCCCCCCAAATAGATCGGCATATGTCATCATCGGTCTTATATATGATTTGTAAACTAACAATTTATTTTTAATATTTAATTTTGAGTTTCTTGGCAGGAATGGGTAGACTTTGTGGATTGTTCCCGAGATTTACGCTTGAAACTAGTTACATGGGGTTCCTATGTTAGCTTTTTATCCAATATTACTCCTAAGCAGGTTACCTGTGAGCTCCAGGGTATTTCACAATCATGTATTTTAACAGTTTTACACGGTGCTCTTCTTCTAGTAAATAGTACCGGAGTTGATTTGCTAGGGTTTATTTTTATTTTCCATAGTTTTAACCGGCTTTCAATCCGGCTAATATAATTGGAAAGGTTTTTAACAATTATGTCATGATTTCTATCGGTGGTAAGGACAGCTGTGTCATCAGCAAATAAACTTAGCTTATCATTTGCATTTCGAGGGATGTCATTTATATATATAGATTAAAGAGAAATGGGCCAAGAATGAACTCTTGCGGGACTCCAGCTTCTATACCTTTGGAGAATGAGAACTCATTATTTATTTTTATACTTTAAATGATCTAAAGTATGAATAATTTTTATAAGTTTTACTAAGTATTAGGGGAATTTGTCATTAATTTTACTGACAAGGCTTGTGTGCCAGACCCTATCCTAAGCTTTTTCAATATCTAGGAAGATAGCACCTGTGGACTGTTCCCAATACCCTTGACAATTTTTTCAGATACTCTGAGGAGCTGGTGGCAGGTGGAAAGCCCTTTCCCTAAACCCAAATTGCTGTGGAATGATGATTTGCTTTGTTGTATCATACTCCTGAAGATTTTTCAAGATAAATTTTTCAGCCGGTTTGGCTAATGTGGGAAAAAGTGAGCGATACCCATAATTGGTTACTTCTCTGGGGTTTTCCCCAGGTTTTCTAATTGAAACAATTATCGCTTCTTTCCACTTTTGGGGTAAATATGATAATCTAAGGATGTCATTTATAATTTCCGTTATATAGCAAATTGCTATAACTGGTACTAGTTTCACTATTTTATTAGTAATCCGATCATTACCTGGACTCTTTTTTTTAATTTAAGTTGGGAAATTTCATGTTCTACTAGTGCGGCATTAATTGATTTTATTTCTTGGTTACTATGTTCAATGTTTTCAATGTAGGTGTTTACATATATTTGAATTTATTTTCGTGTTCCTTGTTTATAATGTTGTTTAACTTGAATTGTGTGGTTTTCTAAGCTATTTGCTATTAGTTCAGTTTTCTTTACATTTTCATATTCCAGTGTAACACCGTTTTTGAATGGGGGTATTGTAGATTTTTCCTTCTGCTGACCGCTCTCCAAAACAAGCCGTCTTGGACATTTAAGTTCGATAAATAATCATTCCAATTTTTATAATTAAAGTCAAGTATTTTTTTTTTAATTTTAGCTTTGAGAGAGTTTATTTTATTTTTTATTTCAGGATGCTTGTGCCTATTGTATAGTTTTCTTAGTTTGTTTCTTTCCTTTATTAATGTGGCTATCAGGTAAATTTCCATTATAAGTGTTGTGTTTAACAATTTCACTGTGCTCTATTCCTTTTGTGACTACATTTGTAATGTTGTCAACTTTTTTATCCATATCATTTACAGGTGAGGCCTCAGTTAGTTTATTAAAATTTATATTATTGCTTATGTAGTTTCTAAATTTTGGCCGATTTGTAGTGATTTTGACGTTATGAGAATATTCCAGATTGCTATTTCCAAGGTAGGCTATAACCGGGTAATGATCAGAGTTTAATTCCTCAATTGTGGTGATTTGGGAGAGATTCGGAATGCCCCTTAACAACATCAAGTCAATGTAATTCCCATAGAGTGGTACCCATAGTGGGTTGGTTTATCTGGTTTCGGCAATCTCATGTCTGTGTTATCAATAAGTGATTTGATATGCATGCCGTTCTTATTATGATAACTGCATACCCAATCAGGATGCTTTGCATTTAAATCTCCTGCAATTACTATTTTGTTGTTGAGGGATAACAAATTTTCGAGGTCTACTAGTTAGTAAATTATAACCTTCAGGATGTATGTAGATGGAACTGATAACAATATTATCTTTATTTTCCTGATGTATTTTTATTATGTTGGCCTGCACATAATAGAGTCTGGGAGTGGAGATTTTTGTATGCTTAATTTTTGAACGTACTAATAGAGCAGTACCACCCACTTTCGATGTATTATCATTTCTATGAATATCATAATTTGGAATGTTGAAAATCGATTTAGAGTTAAATTTAATTTCCTGTAGTAGTATGATATTTGGGTTATAGTTGTGAATAAAGTTTAGTAATTCTGCACGTTTTCCATTTAGTCCATTTGCGTTTCAAAACATTAGTTTTAAATTATTATATCTTTTATTCATTACTATTTTGGTCATTCACTCTTAGGGCTTTAAACAATAAATGCATCTTTTCTGTTGGGTGAGCTGCCTTTTCCATTAGGAGAATTCATGCCAACAATTTGGGTATGCTTGAAAGATTATGTTTATTTGTTCAATCAATTTTAGCACATTCTGAAAATTGTCTATTCCCTCAATACTTGGCCATGCATACAAGTTGAACTACAAGCAGGAATCCTAGATTTTCTTACATATAAGATTCAGAAAAAGCAATCAGATGTGTAGTAAAATATTTTTAGTACATATGATAAACTATGTTAACAAAACTTTAAAATTTGTTATATCTTAAAAAAATTCTGTCAAATTGCATTGTATACCCCTGAAAACAAAGCAATAATTTCCATTTTTAACAAAAAGATTATATTTGTATTGACTGAAGTTTTTATAGGTGCAATAAAAAAAGTGAGCGAGATTTAAATTGAAGTGTGTGTAAAAATATGAAGACTTTAGCATTTGCTTACAAATTCCTCATGTCAAAAAACAGATGAATATTTATTTAACCCGAGTTCATATGATGCGAATATGAACACTATTTAAGTAAATATTTAGTTGTGTTTTTACATGAGGATTATTTTTGTAAATAAACCGGGGTTCACAGGTTTTCAGAATTAGAATTGATAATTTGTAGGAGGTATCAACATTCATTTTAAATAATTTTTATTTTATTTTAAAAATTATTCTTAACCAAATGTGTATTATGTATATGCAACATTTTTCAATTATATTTGTAAATAATAGAAATAAATTATTGGAAAAATTAATGAGAATATGTTGTATTTAAGTCAAAATTAGATTTAATGAGATTACTTCAAAAGCCTTTAATGAATTTGAAGCTATAACGGAAAAAATTTTAATTAAATAATCAATATTCTTTATAAAGAATATTGATTGTTATTCATTGTACAAAATAATGGGTAATTTTAGAGTTTTTAAACACCATTAGATTTTTGTCTATTAATTTACTGAGTATTTCTATACACGTAAAAATTCTCTTTACAAATAAATATACTTATTTGAATAAAAATATATACAACTATTAGATAGTTTCCCGGAAGTGATTTTTTTCCTCAATTATTATTTAATGAAAGTAATAGCCCATAACTAAGTTCTGTTAACTTCTGTTTCAAACTTTTTTAAAATTATACCATTTCACATCCATATCTTAGAGATCATTCCATAGATTTCCACATTTTTTGATTATTTATACTTATATAATATTGCTATAAGAAAATGCTGATTTCCATCTTTAATTTCATTTTTAAATTCATTATTAATTCTGAGTAATAATTGTTGTTTCCCTGAAGCACTACAACAACATATGAATGTTAATATACGAGTTTTTTCAGCTCCCTTAGGGCAATTCCTATAGTAGATTTTTCAAGTTATATATCATCTTGCAAACGATTCATCTTTGTTTTCAATGCATAAACTTTTTCAAGAAATGCTTTTTGTTTTCCTTCTGTTTATTTGTGTTCTTTTTTCTGTTTTAATGCATCTAAATATTGCTTGGCACCAGCAACGGAACTAAGTAGGTCTTTGCAAATAATGATATTGCTGACAACTCCTATGTTTCTGACGTGATCAGCAATGATGCACTTAGCCACAACTGATTGATTCTTTAAATTTTCTACCATCAAATTTTTGTTCACTGAAAACCCATGTTCAACAGATGCTTGATTATAAGAGACTAGTAAAAACAAATTTACTTTTCATAAGTCACGATAATTTTGTTTATTTGAGAATAAGTTAAAATAAAAAAGCAACTATTCTATCTTTAATAGGATTAAATTTCTCATCAATAAAATCTTAAAATCTTACCGTCGGTTGTAATAGTTTAAACTTATTTAGTAAGTTACGAGTTTATTTTTTCGGAACCATGCATAAACCAATCTTTACAGGGTTTTTCAAAGTCTACTAGTCATTGAAGACACTTTCCATCTCGCATATTATATAATTTATTTCAGGCTTTATTTCATTGATAAACAAACAAATTCTTTCCTTTTCATTGAAATTATACGCAATTTTCACCAAGGAAGGTATAGAAAGTATGTTTTAAATTTAACTATTAATATATATATATATATATATATATATATATATATATATATATATATATATATATATATATATATATATATATATATATATATATATATATATATATATATCAGTGAATTTTATAAAATATAAAAGACAGAAAGATAAAGAATCGATTGAAATGGACCCCCTGATTGTTACCACATGACGATTTTATTGGTAATTACTCTTCACTTCAATTCACACAAATAAATCTGAGTACTGCATGTGGTCTTGAATGAACTGAATTATCATAAAACTATCGAGACTGAACTAAATCTTTATTTTAATCAACAGTTATGGTTGCAATCTAATATCCCCCTTGTACCGCCATCTAGTGGTACCATTAAGCACTAACACTGAAGTTGGTTGTTGAACAATTTCACATTGAAAATTTTAAAACATTAAAACAAAAACTCAAAAGTTTATTGTTTCTATTAAAAAATCAATAAATGCTTCAAGGTTAATAAAAATTTCAGGAGTTTTAAAGACCACTTTTTGATTTAGCATTAAATCATCCTTTGGCTGAAATATTTGTTTCACACTTTTATTGTAACGTATGCTGTGTGTGTGTGTGAGTGACTTTATAATTAAATCTTAAAAACAATTAGTCCAAACTCTATAAAAAGCATTTAATTTTTTCTAAAAATCCATTTAAGTTTAAATGCTTTACATTATTATGTACTATTTAAATGCAGGTTAAGAATATTTTACACCGCATTGTAGACAAATTGAGAACTTTAGAGTGTCTTTTTATCATCCACTTTATTTTGGCATTCAGGGTGACTTCATAAATAAATCTTATCCACATTTCACGACTTAAAAAGCGTAAACCTAACAGAAGTACAACACCCATTTCTTGCTGTTCAAAAGAGCCTGGAATTAGAACCCAGGAAGACCGAAATCTTTCCTGGTTGATAGTCAATTGTTAACTATTTGTCCCTTTCAATTTCTGTGTTCATTGATCACCCTTATCTTAAAACATAGAATGAGTTGTATTACAAATTAACACAGCATAGCAAACAACTTCCACATATTGGATGAAATATCTATCTTCTTTTCATAGATAGTGGGCCATATTCATGTCACAAGCACAAAAGCTTCCACCTTTGGACTCGCTGTGTCATTCCTCAGAGTTCCTGGGATTCGATCCTGTTGGGCAAATAGATGTTTTTTAAAAGCACATCTGTTGAGGTGGTTGTTATGCGGGTTTTTTTTTACCTTGCAGCAAGTGAATGTGGCTGTGGCAACTCAGCCACAGTAAATCCCTAAAAGGGAATGAGAAGCGCATTTTCCCTATCTTATGGGGAATCTAGACCAGTTACTTTTTGGATGCGGTCGAATGAAGACCGTATTGGCACCAGTGTATTATGTGTGGAACTTAATTTATGGAATATAATCATGAAGATTGTTATTTGTTATTGTTAAAATAAAATATTAAAGGCAAAAGGACTTATTAATGAACAAAAAACACGCAACAATTCGTAACGCAACAGTGGCCTACTGTTTAAGAAAACCCATCCCTAAAGACAATTTACAAAGTGAATATTAAAATTCTTCAAATGAATCTCATGCTGCTCAATATTTAGTTTCCAATTTTTTTTTATATTGATTTAAAATTTATACCCATATAAATGTTACAAATATTGAATGTTTTTTTTACATTACCATATTTTGCAAAAAATTGAAAAACCAAACAGCAATGATGTTTATGAATAACAAACGACTTTAAATGTTATCGGCTAAATATTTGTTTTAAGACGATATGTTATTCAAAAGATTATTAAAATTCATGAAATTAGTAAAACATAGCGTGAATGGAATCAACTTTTTATTTGAGACTCATTCATATCAACAAGTAAAACCATTTCAAAGCGAAATGTGTCTTCTCCATACATATTCACAAGTGTACGCATATAATTTTCCATTTTATGTATGCATCTACCTCACTAATGAATTTTCTATTCATATGCGTTTACCTTATTTCTTAGTTTATTCTCAGAAGTGTGCAGCTATTTCATTCCTTCACTCAATTTAATATTTAGCTCACTCTCTAATTTATATTCAAATGTAGAAATCACTTTTTGAGAATTTTACCACATTCGTGGATCTAGAAATTAATTATAAAAGCCGGAACTGCTCTTAATTAGTAATAAAATTTGGATTTTTTGGATAAAAATTATTTTGTGTTATAATACATAAGCAATATTTACAAAATAGTTAGTTGGATAAACATAGGAATGTCCTTAACTCATCTGCTAAAAACAGTATCAGTGATGGTTAGAATATGTAGAAAACGTATGAGAATACACGAATGCAAAGACTTTTCAGACACTTTTAATCTTCATTTTTTTATTCTTTTTAATTTTTTTGGTATATATATATATATACTTTTTATTTATTTTATTATTTATGTTAGCGAATGAATGGAAAAAGGTTATTTGTTAGTATTAACAGGGACGTATTGCTTGTGTGTAAGGATCATGGTGGCTGGTGAGGAAACTTTGGACAGAAGCGAAGTAGTGAGCGGGGACGGTGCCGATTATGGGTGCTGAGGTCATTACAGGACGGAAGATGAGTGATTGATGTATTTTCGGTTTTATTTAGATTTTTGTACATGTTCTACATGATTTTGGCAAAATATTCTCTTACAGTTGGAAGTTTAAGTTCTCTTATTTTTTTGTTTCGAAAATACCAGGGTGCTTTGACTGCCTAATTATTTTGTTTTGGAGGATTTCTAATTTTTTGATCTTACTGTCATGAGTACAACGCCAGAGGGGGCAGGCATAAGACAGAAGTGGTCTGAAGTATGCTTTGTAAATGAGCACTATTTTCAATTGACAGCTCTGAGTTGTATTTTAAGAAGGGGTATAACGCAGGAGAAGTTTGTATGAATTTGTTTGTAATATTTTGGATATGAATATTCCAATTTAGTTTTTTGTCTAATATGACTCCTAGATATTTGCAGTACCCGAAACACATTGATTAAGAAGACAGGACAAAAGCACTCCTCCTCTAGGAGGAGGTCTGAGTGGAGATGAACACTGGAGAAATACTCCGGCCCTTCTACATTCTTTTCTACTGGAACTGGGAGCTTACAAAAATCAGCGAAAAGACATCAAAATGATTTTAAATTGAAACAATTTGCATTGCTCTATCCTTTATTTTTATTTAAACATTTTTCTCTTTGATATTCTAAATACATATTTAAAAAAATGTTTACTCTTTGTACGTATCAAGCTTTAAATTGTAAATACTCAGAGAATAAAAAAGAAAATCTTCTCGAAATATTTCTTATTACATTTAATTTATTTTTCTCTTCATTCTCCCCCTTCTTTTCTCCATTTCTATCAGGAGCAAAACCTGGGGCTTGAGCAGCTACCAGGCGCGTTGGCAGGTGGTGGAGAGCCGAATGTCCTGCAGAAAAAAGAGTAACTATACTATAAAATAGAAATCTGTAGAGGCTAAGATAAAAAGACGTAAAATTGTTGAATGGAAGATGTTCTAACAGATAATTCACCTGGGGCTTCAGTAGCTACCAGGCGCGTCGGCGGTGGATAGCCGAATGTCCTGTAGAAATGACAGGATAGCCTTGAATATAGAATCAGAGGCCGCGAACCAGCTCCCGTAAACCCTGGTGTTATGTGACCCGTGCCTAGGGTTATTTGGCACCGCGGTAATGGTGTCTTAACGGAGCCTCTAGTTGCCTGGCGAACTTCTAGAGCTTTTTTGTCTTGCCTAGTAACTCAGGCAATGCTGGGTGGACTTATATTACCTGGGCTTATGAATTGTTATCTTGTGGCTGAAAAGACACAAGAAATAACAAACCTTTCTGCATTTGCAGGTGAAGCCTCTGAAGTAGACTTTTCTGAAAAAGACAAGGGAACTCAGAGGCAATCTAGTGAAGAGGCAGCAATGAATCCTTCACAGGAGATAGAAGTGACCTCCACATCATATTCTACTGGTGAAAGTCAGGAAGCTATCGCTAGCATGACTGACACTCTGACCAGAATCTCAGTACAGTAACTCATCTCATCTCAGTACTCATCTCAGTACAGTAAATTTTCTACTATACTCATTCAGTACAGTAAATTTTCTACTATAAAACTTTTAGGTTGTATTATTTAACTAAACAATTATTTTTCATTAATTTTTTTTATGTATTACATAAAAAAACCAAAAGTATTTTTAGTTCTCATACATACTTGTATCATTTTATCCACTATTTTTACTCAGAATAAACATCTATCTTTTCATACTTATTTTTCTTTCTCTTTGCTAGCAATTTTAAAATTAATAAAAAGGAGCGAGTAAATTCAATGCACCGAACCGTTTTTCTACTGTTATCACAGAAAGATACAGACAGGATAAAAAAATCTTTATTTTCAATCTTTTAAAAATAGTAACAGGGTTGAATTTCCATGTATAATAGCATCGTCTAAAGGAGCTAAGTTTGCAATTGTGATCTTAATATCTTACATCGGTCCTTTTAATATTTCTCGTTATGTCAAAAACCAAAACATGCACAAAAAGCAAAAAGTACAAAAAGCACCTCTAAAATGGAAGTTTATTTTAAAAAAGATATTAGAGTACAAGTCACTTGGTCGTAACAATATTTTTTTTTCACTCTTGATTGATCATAACATACCAATCACCGTTGTTGATCATGCTGATACCCTTTCAAGGAACGATAGGAAAATGTTTACTAAAAGTAAAATTGAAAAGCGTTATGGATGTGCTCGAACCAAAACTTCTGCCATCATGAAAAAAATTAGCATCGAAAAAAAAAAACATTTTTAAAGCCCTACAAAATTCATCATTTTCCGCTGCATGTGATGGGATGACAGCAATTCGAAATTATGTCCAATTGTACTTACCTTTTTCAACTCCATTCGTAAATGCATTCAAAGCTATTTATTACAGGGGATGCAATTGAAGAAAATATGAGCACTTTACTTTTAAATTAATTAAAAAGATTAAAAATCCATTTTAAACATTGTATAGCATTTGGTACTGATAATGCAAGGGAAGAAAAAAGCTGTGATAACATTGTTGGCATTTAAGGACACGACAAGAAAATTTGATAGATAGGATTGCTCTTGAAATTGGATAAATCTTACCTCTGTGCTGCAAGCTTACCAACTAAAGTCGATTAAATCCTTATTGATATTTATAATTACTGAAATCTGAGTTCGAAAACATTCCAGAAGAAAAGAAACAAGGAAATCCTTAAACACGTGGTTTTGACTTTCACTGCAGAAAAGCCTTCAAAGGGATCCTTTCTTTTACAATATTTTCATGATAGAGTTAAAGTAGAAAAGAGTATATATTCTGAAAATCTGGCATCTTCCAGCATACCAAGAATAGGAGCTAAAAATTCTGTTGTTAATGTATACTGCATCAAACCAAGTTTAAAACGAAGGAGATATGAAATAGAATCGAAGAATATTACGAAGAAATCTTTTGATAAAGATAATAAGTTGAAATCTCAAAATGTATCTAGAGAACAGAAACGTTTCCTGTTCTTACCATCCTCTATAAAATAAGCTTATAGTCTGTTTTATTTTATATCTCAAAGATATCTGAAAAGAGTATAACGTTTTATTACAATCTAGTCATCCACAAATTCATCAATTTAAAGATAACTCTTATTAAGCCATCTACAATTCGAAATATTTGTAATGAATTATCATTTATCTAATAATCAAAAAGAATCTTGTGATTTAGTCATAGGAAATAGATCTGATATTGTGGCAATATTATCTAATGAAGGGAGAAATTTTTTTTAATATTCGGAAATATTTCACAACCTTTTGTGATCATATTTTAAATAAATTTCTAATAAAATAAGATCTTTTACATTATTTGCAATCGCCAAATGTGAGTAAACTGGAGGAGGCCAAATTTTCAAGAGTGAGGTACTTTGTCCAAATGTATTAAAGATCTGAGGATGTGGCCATGGATGAGCTTCTTTACAATCTTTTTTATTTATCTAAGTGTATATATATATATATATATATATATATATATATATATATATATATATATATATATATATATATATATATATATATATATATATAAGATTTATTTAAGTAAAAAACTGAAAATGAAAATATTGATTCTCTTTGGTTTCAAAGAGGTGAAATTAAGATTGTACATAATAGTGGCAAATATGATAGAATATCTAAATTTAGGTCATCATTATTAGTAATATCTCATAGCAATGCAGAATGGGAACGAATTTTTAGTTTAGTGAAAAAGAATCGAAATGAACTTAAAAATTCACTAATTTAGAAAATTTGCTTATTGTGAAATCTTTAAGCGATGGATTTTGTTATGAGCTAGAGTTCAGTACGAGTTTGTTAAACTAAACTCCATGGTACGACAGCCCATGTGGGCCAAGGCCTACAGTGCCCATAACTGTTTTCATGACCGAGGGCCCTGGGCTGCGAAGCATATGTCCCAGTTAGGTGGTCAGCCTAAAGTAAGACCTCCAGTGTTTAGTTCCCAAGCATGCTTGGTACTCAATTAATCGACCCACAGAAGGGATGAAAGGTTGAGTCAACCTTGCCCAACCCGAGGATCGAACCTCGGACCTGTGTCATGGGAGCGTGAAACGCTGCCACTAAGCCAAGATTTTGTTAGAAAAAGCTAAAAAAGACGCTGTTACAGCATTAAACTCTTCCAGTATATAAATATGAAATATACTTAACTAAGAAAATTATGTAGTTTTTTAAAATCTTTAATCCAGAAATTTCATTTTTTTAATTGTTGCTGTATTTCTATTTAATTTAAAAGCTATAAAAGTGTGACATATTTCTGTCCAGATATCTAATTTTTATGATAAAATGATCAAAATAATGTTTTAACAAATTGCAGTTTAGTTTTATTGTGGCAAGCAAAATATTTCTTTGTCAGTAGTTCAATGGTAGTGTTTTATGAATGTATTCCAGATCCTATGAATTTCATACAACTGAAGATGAAACTTTAATTAATAATTTTTTTTAACTAATTAAAAACTTTAAATTAAATATAGGTAAGTTATTAATTTAGTTAATTAAATTAAGAAAATTTATATCAATAGACATATAATTTTGACACGCTTAAAATTTTTGCATAAACAGCTTTCCAAAATTTGGCAGATAGGATTTTCACATGTGTATTTCAATTACTGCCGATCTTGTTTTTACAAGAAAAAACATCTTGTTTTTACAAGATAAACCAAAGGAATCCACATTAGTTTTACCATCGAAAACTGCTGCAAAAATGTTACAAAATTTAAAAACATTGATTGACATAATTTTCTTTATATATATAATACATATAAGATAATTTAGATTATTAAGTAAATCTGGGAAATGTATCATTTCATTGGATTTTCAAAAATAACTTCAGAAAAGCTATATTTATTAACATAAGGCACATTTTCATACATGAAAAATATTAAAAAAAGATAATAGAAAAATTTCAAAAATACATTTTTATCTCATTTTTAATATTTGTAAGATAATTTAATATTTGTAGAAGCCTTCTCCAGATTTTTTCCCCAATTTGCCTTCAGATACTAGTTTTTTAAGAAGTTCCGATGGTTGGAAAAGAGGATTATCTGGGTATTTTTTATGCCATCCTGCAATGAAAAAGGTGGGACAAATTAACAAATCTGCAAACGTCTCAGTAATTTATAAGCTTTTTATTTATTAGTTATTTTAAGCAGATTAAATATATCACATTTTTTATCATAAATCACAGAAAATACAAAATAAAAAATTTTGTAATATATCTTTAAGTCAAAAAGGATCATTGAACAAATTATTCAACAAAAAAATTACATTCATTTAAATATTTTATTGCAGCTCATTTATCTTCTCCACAAAAACAAGCAACATTGCTTGTTAAATTTTCATATAAAAAACACATTCTTTTCCCTTTTTTCATTCATTTGTTCTAGTCCAATACTTTTTGCCATCTTTCTGGTAGTAGCATGATTCCATTTCATTAAATAGTTGGTTTTTACTAGTAAAATCTAGTCCTGATATGAAAAACGAAATTACTTTCTGAAAAACCCAATATTTCATTATACAAATACGGATAGATTTTGAATCCACAAAAGAAATTTACCTCAGTGCAATATGCAAAAGTGTTTAAATGGAATGCAGTTAAATTTTTGGTACAAAAAAATTAAATGTGGAGATAGAAAAAACTGAAATATAGCAGAATAAAAATACAAAGTTATATATGTATCACTATTAGAAATTTATACATATGAAGTATATTAAGATTTATAATAGACAATAAATTAGAGGTCTATTGGCTAAAGTTTCTAACTCTAATAACTAAGCATTACAAATTTTTTTAAAAAAATTTCAGAAATATGCGTAAAGTTACATTCAATATTTCTTATAACATTAATTTGTTAAGATATCTTCAAAATATCTCTCATAAATTCCTATTCTGTAGCCTCAAAGTGGTGTGAGGCACAGGCGATGTATGTCTAGAACTTGAACTAGTTTTAGGTTACTGGTAGGATCAGCCATAGTGTGAATGCTATGCAGATATACCTGGCTAATACAGAAAGGTAATGCAATCCAAGGTGTAGGCTCCATGCCGATGGATGAATGGCACCAGGTGTCACTAACAAACCCTCGAGGAATCGGGCAAAACCATGTAGTATGTTTGCCTTCCACCTGTACAGACAGGCTATGCAGAAATAGATGTAAATAATAAAGAAGAATTGGCTGCATCTTCTGGTGTTTACCAATTAGCTGGTGAAGGATTTAATAGGAACATAATCCCTGTACAAAAGAGAGTAACCCAAATATCAATCTTGTTGTTGGGGGAAGTGGAGTTGCCTCTAGACAGCACAGACACCACAGTTGGCAAGCCGAAAGTTCTCACAAAGGTGCAAGGAAAAAACAAAAGAGCAGACAGACTGTTCAGAACATGGGAGGTGCCAAAAGGCTTAGGTCTGAGGTTTCAACCCCTTCTCTCAGAAACATTACTACTAAGAAGGCCAGGGAGGTCCATCAAGGTTCAGACTTTTGCTCAGGCATTAAATGCCACAAAACAGCCACTGTGAAGGATGGATTTCCATCCATCAAGCCTGTTAATATTGTCTAGCTGAAGACCTTTACCAGGACAGATGAGGAAGGAAATCCTCTCCTCCTTTTTGATAACCTTGAAACCGTGAAATGGATCAAAAAGATGTTTTATGTTAACAAGTATTCATCTGGGATTGAGTGACTCAGAATTCTGGATCCAAGTGAACTTCCTAAACTGGTAAAACAAGCTTTCAAGAGGAAGGACACTCATACCAAGAATCCAGCCATCCTTCTAAAATGGCTTAATAGGCTCAACCCAGAGTTGAAGTCTGTAGAATGACGCGCTCTGCAAAAATCTGTAGAGACACATTCAACTAGATGGATCTTAGAGGTTGATATTAAAGAAACAGAAGCAATAAAAAGACTAATTTTGGTGCATATACTGCTTTAGACTGGGAGATTTTTAAAATTCTACAGGATCCAAACTTAAAGGAGGCCAATAGTGATGAAGAGATGAAAGTAGCACCAGAAGATTAGGCAACTTCCTCTCCTATTACCCAGCATTGAAGAACTGGAATTAGACACTAATTCTGATAGAACCCTTCAACCTAGCTCTCTTTTATCTAAAAACAAGTTAGAAAAGACTTTGTAAAAGGTTCAAGTAAGACTCTCCTACTTGTCGTCAGACAAGAAGCAGTGCTCCTTTTTAGGGATGTCACACTGGTAAGCACGATCAAAGTAGCACAAATCAACCTTCATCATAGTTGATCAACTTCAACTATTCTCACCAAGAAGATGACTAGAGGGGAGGTTAACATAGCATTAATTCAGGAGCCATGGATTCATAATTGTTCTGTTTTGGGCTTACATGTCCAAGATTTTTACATTTTTTATGATAAATGCTGTTTGATACCAAGGTGGTGGAATACTGCCATAGCCAATGTGGTAGTCTAACAGACGCATATCTAGTTCTTTATGACTGCACAGCAGCTTGTTGCCATTGCCTTGGGGATATTTTGAGTGCATCAGTATGTTCGTTTTTTGCCACCTTATATACACACTGATGGACACCCGAACTTACCAGGGAGCAAACGTAGATTCGGACCACTTTTTGGTGGTTTCCAAGCTACGCTACAAAATTAACAAGTCATATCATAAAAGAAGAGACAATAACAATGAGAGGATAGATATTGAACACATGAAGAAGACAAAGATTGTGAATAATTACAATATGGAAATAAAAAATTCCATTGTAACGAGTGACGGATCCCATACAGTGGATTCTATGTGGCAGAACTTAAAACAAGCCATTATCAATGCATCCAAAAAGACTATTCCAGTGTTAGAGAAAAATAAAAATAAAAACGTATGGTTTGATGAGGAGTGTAGTGAAATAACGAAGAAGAAGAACGAGGCATATAAGATCATGATCCAAAAACACTACACAAGAAATGCGGAGGAGAGATACAAAGAATTGAGGAGAGAGGAAAAAACAATCCATAAAAAGAAAAAGAGGGAATATTTAGAAGATGTCTGTAGAGACATTGAACACTTGAAGTCTCAGAAGGAGGCTAGAAAATTTTATCAACTTGTAAATAATGTGAGGGCTGATTATAATCCCATTACTATCACCAGTAAAAAGAAAAATGGAAATCTCACCCGTGACCCAGATGAAGTTTTGGCTCGTTGGCGTGAATATTTTATGGAACTTTTGACGGGTAAAGATAAAGTGGAAGACCTGATCACTCTTGCTGTGCTGCCATCCTTGTCCTCTAATGATGAGGACTTGGAACATAATATACCATCTATACATGAAGTTGAAGCAGCTATGAAAAAGCTAAATAACAATAGGTCGGCTGGACCCGACGGTATTAAAGCCGAACTCCTCAAAACCAATGAAAGGAGTCTAAACAAAGCAATTCATGATTTGATCTGTTGCATCTGGACACAGGAAAAAATGCCCACTGAGTGGGAAGAAGCTTCTGTCTGTCCTATTCACAAAAAAGGTGACAAATTGGAATGCAACAACTATAGAGGAATATCCTTGCTTAACACGGCTTACAAAATCTTCTCCCTTATTCTATTCAATCGGCTAACATACTACACTTCCAATATTATTGGAAATTACCAGTGCGGATTTCAGAGGGGAAGAACAACAACCGACCAACTACACACTATAAGGCAGATCCTGGAAAAAACCAAGGAATATAATATTGATACGTACCATCTTTTTATCGATTTTAAAGCTGCCTATGATAGTGTTTTTCGCGACAAATTATTAGAAGCAATGCTAGAATTTGACATCCCAATGAAGCTGGTTAGCCTTACCAGGATGACTCTAAAAAGAGTCTCCTGTAGAGTAAAAATCTTGTCAAGTCTCTCGGAGCCTTTCTTTACTGAAAAAGGCCTTCGACAGGGAGATTCCCTGTCCTGTCTATTGTTTAACATTGCTTTGGAGAAGGCTATCAGAGACTCTGGTATAAAGACCAGTGGTACTATTCTACATAGAACAATTCAACTTCTTGTCTTTGCCGATGACATTGATATCATAGGAAGATCAAAGAGATCTATCATTGAGGCTTTTGTAGCGCTTGAGAATGCGGCAAAGGAAATGGGACTTATTATTAATGCACACAAAACAAAATTTCTGATTGCAACAAATAAAACTTTTGACCCAACACCTTTGAGGATAGGTAATTATACTTTTGATTCGGTAAAACAGTTTAGTTACTTAGGAACTTTGATCTCATGTAACAATGATTTAAAAATCGAAATTAATAATAGAATCTTTCTTGCTAATAGATGTTTTTATGGCCTCAGAAGCCAATTCAAATCTGGATTAATTTCTATAAATACAAAATTGAACCTATATAAAACCCTAATCAGGCCAATTGTTCTGTATAATAGTGAATGCTGGACCCTCATTAAGACAGAGGAGGAAAAGCTATTGATCTTTGAAAGAAATATTTTAAGGAAGATTTTTGGACCCATCCAAGTGAATAATGAGTGGAGGATTTTATTCAATCATGAAATCAATAGAAAATATAGCAAATACGGTGGGACCGATATTGTAAGAACTATAAAGGCATCACGAATAAGGTGGTTGGGCCACCTGTACAGATGCACCGATGCTTTTCCCACCAAAAAAGTGACATTCCAAAAATCGAAGGGATTCGTCGTAGAGGACGTCCACCCACACGGTTGCTGGACGATGTTGAAAAAGACCTCAAAATAATGGGAGTCAACCGATGGAGGGCTGTTGCGGCTAATAGGGTCAGCTGGAAGAAGATCAGCGAGTCAGCCTTGGCCTGCAATAGGCTGTTGAGCTTGTGAAGAAGAAGATTTACACACTGAGATAAAATTTATTTTAGGTGAAAATAGCTGGAACAAATATGCATAAATTAACAGTTAGGGAGGTCTTATAAATAGGCAACAATAATCAAAAAATGAATTTAAAATCGATAATGATGAATAAATCGTTTTCAGCGATGAATATGTGCCTCCAGATGAAGGAAATATTTCCTCAGATGAAGATACCGTATCTAATTTCCCTGCATAATGAACTAGCAGAAAAACCACTTCTGGGAAGAAAAAACCATGTGTAAATAAACATAAAAAGTTATCAGATTCAAATCTAGATGAAACTATTTCTGGAACTTTTTTACAAAATGATGGGAAGGCATCACTTCTGGAAGTTGTATGCATGGAAGAATTGCTGAACCTAATGTTTTCAAAGAAAAGTGTGGCCCAACAAGTTATGCAAAGCGAGATATTGAAAATGGGTATGCAATTAGTTCATGGAGGCTATTTATAGATGAGCCTATGCATTTTCATATCAAAGATTGTACAGAAAAAGAAGTTCACTGGCAACTGGGAAAAAATGAATACTCAACTTTAGATGCTTTTATTGTTGATGCTTTTATACCAATTTTGTATTTTCGAGGTACATAGTCTAGAGCTTGATAGTCTGCGGTCTGTTGTTTGGGGTCTAATTTTTTTCTGCAATACTATGGTAAGAGATAGATTCAGCGAGAGATAGATTCAGTGAAATTTCTGCGACTGGGCAAAAAACTACATGACCTGAACGCCTCCAAAAAGATAAATTCTGTTTCATTTCTGAAGTTTGGAAGAAATTTATTGAAAATATGACAACTTATATAAACCAGAACCATATATAACTATTGACAAACAGCTGTTTTTGTCAAAAGCCAGATGTTGTATCATGCAATATATGCCAAGTAAACCAGATAAATTTGGTATTAAGTTCTGGCTTACCACTGATGATGATAATAGCAAATATATGCTCAATGATTTTCCATATTTGGGTAAAGAAGAGGAATTTCCTGAAAACCTATCTCTGACTACATCATTTTGCGTTTGATAGAACCTTTCAGAATAAAGGAAGAAATATCACTACAGATAATTTTTTCCCTACACTAAATTTGTCTTAAATGTTAAAAAGGAAGAACACTAGTTTAACTGGAACGATGAAAAGAAGGTTGAAAAAAGTAACTAAATATGCGATAAAAAGTAAAGATGCAAGTTTATGATACATTGTAACTGGAGCATGATGATATAGCTTCATAGTTTATCATGGAAAAACCAGCAAAAATGTCTTATTATTGAGCTTCCTCCATCCCACAGTTGATATCGACAATAATCACCCAAAAAAAAAACTTCCAGAAACAATATCATTTAATAATTCAGCGAAATTTGGTGTCAACAATGTTGACTAAATGCCTCACAAATATTCTGTGAAGGCAGGCTCACGTGGAGCTGGCCACTTCATGTATTTCACAATATTCTTGATCTTGTATGGATTAGTTCATGGATTTTATACCAAAAAGTTACTGGAAAAAAAACTTATGAGGAGAGAATATCTTCAACAACGCATTGAAGAGTTGCGCAGTTTGTATATTGACAAAAGAAAGTACAAATCAGACAAAAGTGGATACTACTAATGAATATGTGCAGATGCAAAAAAGTATTCATTGCCAAGCTTTCCAGTGTAGAAACAAAACTGTAGATACTTGCTACAAAATACCAATATGTGGAAAATGTACAAAAGTATAAAATGAAATTGTCCAAAACGTGCAATAACTGTGTAGGAAATCTTTATTGGTAAGAAACTAAATATTTCTATTGAAGTTATCTGTATATTTTACTAACTTTATACAATATTCTACTTTGTAATATCTTATTATTTTTTATCACTCATTATGACAATTTAATGTTAAAATGAATGAATGTCATTGCCAAATAATTGCAACATACTTTTAACATAACAACTTGGGTTTTTATTAATTGGGGTCAATTTCACCCCCCCCAGTTTAAGGTATTCCAAAACTGACACGGTTCTAGTGTTAATGATACTAAGAAAAATGGTGAGTGGCATAAATATTAACTGGCATTGACCACCTATAATAAAGCTATCAGGAAGTCTAAAAATAATTCCTGGAAAAATTACAGTACTGACATTAAGATTGTATCTGCTACTGAAAGACTAATAAATTAATTTCTAAAGACAGGAAATGCTGTTTAAACATCAGTAGAATGCTGAATGATAAGTTTTCAGAATCTGGTAGGGAGACTGGCTGAATTGTTCAGAGTTCACTTTTTAGGTTCTAAAGAAATAATTCCTACCTTTATATTCTCTATATCAAATTGTGGTAAAAGTGAATGGGATCATTATGATTGTGATAGAACAAAATGGGCTATAGTGTTCTTTAAACCTTATAAATCCCTGAGAATGGATGGTGTTGTACTGGCTCTGCTTATTACTGCTTACTTATGAAGGAATCTTGTACATTATTCCAGTTCTTTGTAGGATTTTCAGAGCATATACAGCCTTTGGCCATATATCTATTGCTTGGAGGCATATAAAAATAGTTTTTATTCCTAAAATAGGAAAAGATAATTACTATGAAACAAAATTTTCAGACCTATCAGCTTAACATCTTTTCTTTTAAAGACAATTGAAAAGCTGACAGACAGATACAGGGAAATTTGCTTAGTGCATAAATCACTTTCTATTTTTTTTAATCCACTGATAGTGTGATCTACAATCTGTCCTTCACTTTGCAGAGGCTTACTGGTACATTGATGGCTTAAAAATGAATTCCAGCACTGGAGCTGGTATTCACTCTCCAGCTGATGATACAAAGTTGTCATTCACTTCGGGAAAACATACAACTGTATTCCAAGCAGAAGTCTCTGCCATTTTTATGTGCAGTAGAATATGCTTAGATGGATAATATTCTCGTAAAGGAATAATTATCTATTCTGACAGTCATGCTGCATTACTGGCTATACAGAAATCTATAGTACCTTTTGTTCTTTTCTGGGAATGGTACCTTACTCTAGACAGATTGGCTAACACTAACCCCCTGAAATGAATGTGTGTACTTGGGCACTCTGGTGTTCCTGCCAATGAGTTAGCTGATAAGTTGAAAAGGGCTAGATCAACAACCAGTTTTTTTGGTCCTGAACCAGTGCTAGGTATTTCAAAAGAACTGATCAGAAACAGTGTCTTTGATCTCTTCAGAAAACAGCAGTTTCTGAACTGGTATAATGCCAATGATCAAAGACACAAGCAAGGCTATTAAATAGAATATGTCATAGTAAAAGGCAAAAAGAGTTAAGAAGAAGCTCAGCAGAAGCTGTTTAAAAAGAGAAGTGGTACTTCTGACTGGAAACAACCATCTTAAGAGATATTTCACCATAATGGGAGTATTAGATGATCTTGTATGCCGGAGTTGTCAATGTGTGGAAGAAACTTCATTACATATTATATAAGAATGTGAAACCATTTCTGCACATAGATTTTAACAAATGGATCAGCATATAATTGAATCTTGAATGCTACAGGATATTCCTGTTAATTGACCACTGAATTTTGCTTCAGCCACTGGTGCTTTCAAGTAAGGGTTTTGTCTTCAGGGTATAATACCATACACCTGTGGTCAAGGTGCTAGGTTCCTTTGGAACCACTCCACCTTAACTCTAATTATAAATCTTCAAAACATCAATTTATTCTGTAATATTAATTTTTTTAAAATATAATCGAAGTTAGTAACTCCCCTAACATAATAGATGATAAGCAGAATCAAAAATGTTTTATTGTAGCATATATATTCATATAAATTTAAAATGAAACATTTTCTAGAAAATCCATTTGAAAACAAAATACCGTCAAATTTAGCTGTATAAAAATTATTTAAATTAAGAGGGATTAATTTCAGAACAGAATTATGATTTAATGTAAATTAACCAGAATAAAATGTTAACATTTAAAATATTACTTCAAGAATTCAGTAGACATTTCATACCATTTTATTAAAATAAAAATCCAATAAAAAATAACATCAGTAGTTTTAAAAGCACTAGTTATTTATATGAATAAATGCATGCATATTCATATGCATCTAATTTATTCAAAAAAGAATCAAAATGATTTAATAACCATTAATTATTTATATGAACAATGTATTTGTTTCATCTTATTCAAAAACAAACAATTATTTTTAACTGATTATTTATGATAATAATAAATAACATTAAAAATATAAAGTACAACAATTATTTACAATTGCAATAAAGAATAGCAATTAATTATTTATATAATATGCCATTCCAGCTCATTCAAAAAATAATCATTTTACATTGATCAATTATATAAATGAATAATATATAAACTCAAGCTTATTCTACACCTAAAATTAAATAGAACAAACAATAAACCTTTAAAGCAAATCACTTAAAGTTTTAGATAAGTTTCTTGATATAAGCTAATATATCAAATAAAAAGTATAACATAAAAATAGGAAATAAATTGTAATTAAGAACAGAAATCGACTGAACACAGTCAAAAAAATATTAACAGAAAAACATCCTGAGAAGTTTCATAAATAAATTCAGAGATATTAGAATGATTAACCTTTTGATTCTGGCATCGCTGTTTCAAGAAACTGCTCCTACAACGACACAAGAAGAAGACATATCTTATCCCATGACAGAAAAGAGAGGGTCATTTCCCCCTCAATTAAATGCTGAAGATTTCACCAAAATGAATCTTATCTTTTCAGGGTGATACCTCATGCTGAGTCTGCCATAATTTTAACGAAAATGTAAATAGGTTTGCCATAAATACTATACTTATCAATAAGCTATTGACTTTTTTCTATTCTTTGTTTAACATACCAGATTAAGAAATGTTAAAAAAAATTTAAGATATATATTGCTGTTGTTGGTTTATTTTCTTTAAAGATCTGACATTTGTCAGATGAACTCCAATAAATTGTTTACATTTAGAAAGTCAATGACTAGCAGGGGATCTGAGGATAAATCCTACTGGGAAAGTCCAACACAATCCAAAATATGTTTTGGTGAAGCTGGATGTTCACAGCATATTTTTTTCAAGTGGGATAATTTTTTGTACCACATTCAAACAATAAACATTTTAGATGCCCACTCGAGAATCTAGCCAAAGCAGTCTGAGATTTTTGGTCACATTTTATTTTCAGAAGAGTTCCAGGAGATGTTCCAGAGTACCATTGGTGTGTGGGTGGAATTTGCCAGATTGAATGTAATCTAGATTTTTCATTAGAGTAAAGTTCCTGATATGTAAGTGATGAACCAGTTGGGCATATCTTTCTCACTGCCCTCTTTGGCCAGTCGATCTGCGGTCTCATTGCCACTAATATTTACATGGGATGGAACCCACTGGAGATGTACATCATGGTCTTGGGAGATCATTTTCAATTTCAGCAAAATAGATAAATTTGTTTCATCATTTGTAGAGGACCAGTCAAGGAGATGTTGCAGTGCACTGCGACTATGCAACAAAATCCATAATTCTCCAAAATCACAGTTGCTGGAAATGATAGCAGCAAGCCCCACCTTAATCGCTATCAACTTACTTTTGAAGACTGAGCAAGTGTCAGGATTGTGTTGGTTTAGCGTAATTTGAGACTGAGGGGTTCTAATATAGACTCCGCTCCCAGTACGATCTTTTGTACAACTACCATCGGTATACATTTTCTGCATCACAGAGGATGCAATTAATACTTTCTATTGCTAATTGTCTAAGATGGTCTCCGATGTGAGTTTGCTTGTTTGCCGTGGAATTCAGATCAAAGTGCAAGATGACTCTTGGCACTCCCTCTGAGAGATCAAAACAAGACTTTAAAGATTGAGGTTCAACCTCGCGAGACATTAGGTTTGTGATTCTGCCAGGCCAAAAGGGGTGAATTTCTTTAATCTTTGATTATTGTGTAAATTGTGTGAATACAAGGAGGAACGATGATTTGAGCCGTAGCTATAGATTTTGTTAAAATATTTAACTAAGTTAGCTCTTCTTCTAATGTGCAATAGTTGTAAGCTTGTCTTGTATAAAGCTATAACAGATAGGCAGCTATTTCTGAGTCCTTAAGATATATACTTTTGTATGTGGAATAAAATTTAATCTGTTTTGTAAACTATAATATAGCATATTTATTACAGAGAATTTTCTAGAAAATTATTATTCAAAATAATTTTATTTAAATTTCATCCATTTATTTGATTCTTAGCCATCAAAATACATATTTAAAATAACAGATTTTTTTTTAAAATAATGAGGTATAAGAAAAATGATAAGCAATAAGCAAATTGAATAATTTTAAAAACATTCATAAAAATAGCAAACTTGATATTGAAAAACATAAATAAAATATCTTAACCGAATAATTTTTGTTTATAAGAGAATACACATAATTTACTGTTTATTTGAAAAAGATTAAAAGTAATCTGTAGGTTAACAACACTAATGATTTTCGTTTTCCTTTGTTATAAATTTTTTATGTTATAAGTAATTTCTATATTCATTGGATTGTTTATAAAATTATTTTTGTCAAACAATAAATTAAAAGATTCTGTTCGTTTTTCAATGACTGAGACCTTGAAAATTGTTCATTCAAAGAGTATATTCTAAAACGTTTTCATTAAAATTGATTATATAAAATTCTATGAATGAAATGATTCTATAAAATTCTTATCAGGAAAGAAGAAAACATTAATGTAAAACTATAAATTCTTATTGGTGTTTTAAATTTTGTATAGAAGAATGCTTATTAAATTAACTTTAAAAAATCAAATTATATTTAATTTCATACAGAAATTAAAACTATGTCATAAATACTATAAAGTAACAATTATAAAGTAACCACGATAAATTACCAACTATAAAGTAAGCATTAAAAAGTAACCTTCTCAAATATGCACCACACCACATATCACTTTAAGGTGGATTTTCATTTTAAGTTTTATCTCTATTCCTTTCTACTAGCCTGTTCTTGTTATGAGGTCCAAAAACAACAAGTTCATCCTGGAATATGTCCATAAGCAATAGGGCTTATTTAAATATCACAAGGAAGAAACACAAAAAGTTGTCTAGCATCTATTCTAACATAAGCGTATGCAGGAAAAAATTAAATCCTCATTGTTTAATAATAGGTGATATCGAATCAAGCATATTCCCCCTTAAAAGAGCAACTCTAGTTCACAGTTCTGTAGGAAGATATTATTTGATCACTTCACTTTAAAGCCAAAAAATGAAAAAGTACTCATTATAATGAGATTTGTTTCTTAATAAAAATGTTACAAGGAAAAAAAAAAGATGCAGAAAAATATCTAAATGATTATTAATTACTCCATCAAAGTTAAACATGATATTCAATATATTTTCATTAAAATAATGAATGTTTACATTGGAATGAAGTTAATCAAATCAAAAATTTCTTTTTACAAATATAATTATCTATTAGTTTACATGGTATATTAACATATCAAATGTAAACAAAGGACCAAGTACCAAGCTTATCATACCAAGCCTTTGAACTGGAGTTTTTCTAATACATATTTTTCATGCGTAAATATTTTTAAGAATCATTTAAAATTCCATTAACAGTTCAATCTATAAATTTATTAAATATTAGTTTCAAAACCAGCAATTTTGATCAAGTTTAACCAAAGATAGTCATGTTGTTAAGGATTACACTTGTTAAAAATGTAAGGAATAATGTTCCTTTTTTAGGCATTTTTTAGATTAATGCACATGCTAGTCAACCAATTTATTCATAGTTAAAAACTGTGAAATGCTCCAACTCATATGTCACTGAGAACTCTCATAAATATGAAATAAAGTAATTTGAGGACACAATCAACAGGCTATAGTTAACTTCCTTTTTATAACAACTAAAAATGAAAGTTTTCCCTACATGTGTAAAAGATTGTATATTTTAACAATAAGACATTTCTCCTATCCTATATGCATAAATTTATACCAATATATCCAACATATGTAAGGAATATCTATTTACTTCCTCTGCAATAATGTTTAAAATTTCTTCCAATAAAATATAAAAAAATTTATATTCAACAACTTAACCATTAATTTGCTCAGAAATACTAAAGTGTCCCATAAATTTCAAAATTATAGGCTTGTCATTTGTTTTAGTATTACACAAATCAAAATCAAATGACACAGAGAAATCTGCATAACTATTGTCATCAAGAAAACTGCTATCCTTGAATTTAAATTCAATTGCAGCAATATTTTTTGTCAGTCAAACCCTTATGTGAAGCCATCAAAAATATTTTTTAATGACAAAAAAGCAACTGGTTATAAAGAAGAAATTGGTTACAGTGAAGATGAACATGATTCTTTAAAAAGAGTCAATATGTTTTAGACCAAAATTCTCTGCTCAGACAATTTCCCAGTTTTTATGACTTTCAGACACTAAAGAGTAGCAAATGAATCTTTCTCCACTGCCCAAAGAAATTTGAAGTGCTTAAAAGGCAGAAACATCCATGGTACAATTGCTGTACAACTGTCTTCTGAGACAGTTACTTTCATGGCAGCACAGTTGTACTACTGGGACGAAACAGTTATATATTATTTACAGTTATATATTATTAAATATATAACAAATATTTCTTTAAAAAGTTATTAATTAATAACAAAATTAAGGCATAAAATAAGAAAGCCAATATTAGTAAAGACTGACACAGATAAATTCGAAAATTAATACTATGAAAAATATTGGAATAAAGATTCATAAATGCAAATCTTGAAAAAAACATATTCATTTGTAGTTCTTTTTCAGAAATATGAATTTGGCTTATTTTCATGAGCAGTGACAAAAGAAAATGAATGACAAACTTTCAGTAAAACTTTTTTTAAAGATCTCACTTGGCTACCAAAAACAAAACTTTAAATTATTTTTAATGGACTTAAATAGTTTTCATGAAATGTATTAATTAATATACAACACTAAACATGTTTAAAGTATAGAATATTTATTAAAATGTACAAGTTTAAAAATTAATTATTGTTGAACATATGATTAATGAAATATAGCTACATTTTGTCAGATTAACAGCCTTGAAATAAACCCTTGGTGAATAGACAAACACATTTCATTTTCCAATATAATTTATAAAAACATACAAGCAACAAAATACTTTCAAACACATTATAAAATAAGACAAATGTATAGAAACAATCAACAGATATAAGCTTGCAGGCTATTGTAACAAAAAACATAGAATCACAACAGCACTCATCATAACAGCTCTCACAAGCTAAATATCTAATTTGATCCACTTTGGAGTAATGAAGGTATATGAAGTAGTACTGAAGGTATATATATACCCCTTTATTACTTCACTACTCATATATATACAATTGCATACACATACACATGTGCAATTGTATATATATAGATATATATATATTGTATTTTGCCTATATCTTCTGAGAGATCTTAGAAAAATCTCAAAATATATGCTACGGAAGCTTCTTGAATGGTCTACATTATGTCAGCAAATCTGTAACTAAATATCAGAAAATGGGTGATTTTTCCAGCAAAGTGGCAATCATGCTTTTTTGCCTTCTTTTATAGTTGCCATAGATTAAACAGTACTGGAGTGAATTCTTTTCATTCTAAAAATCCTTACGCTAAGTAAACCTGATAGAAAAGCTATTACAAACATTTTGCAATAATATTAAGTTTAAAATAAAACATTCTAACATACCATCAAGAATGAATTGTGTAGTATCTAAACCAACGTAGTCCAGTAGTTCAAAAGGTCCCATTGGGTAACCAGCACCCAACTTCATAGCAATATCAATATCTTTTGCAGTAGCATCACCTAAAGTTACACATTTCTTTTTAAAAACAAATTTTTATATATTAAAATTATTTATAATTTACTTAAAAATGATTAAAAGTAAAGTTTTTGCATTTCTAAATAAAATAATAAAAAGAAAGAGCTCTTCAAGCCTTTCTCAGCAGATTTTAGTTTAACTTAAAATTAACAGAAGTAAATAAAATTAAAGATAACAATAAACTTCTTTCATGGTCACAAAAATGAAAACATTTTTAAAGGGGTTAAGGTTTGTCAGGGAAATTGATTTCCAAATAAATGCACCTAACTGTTAATTTGAAGTTAAAATGAAGACAGTACATTACTAAAATATTAAAAAAAACATTTTTATTGGTTACTTTGTAATTTATAATTGAATTCAACAAACAGCTAAACAATAAAGGCTTAAAATTTAATTGCAATTACTCTGTATTCCTAATTTTGGTGGCAAATATATTAGCAGGGCATAGTATGGTTTAATGGTAGACTCATGCTTTTCTTAATAAAATATTCAATCCCAGCTATTATTGAACAGGAAATTGATGTTGCATATTAGTCACAGCTAAAACATTTTCTAAAGATCCTGCTATGCCTAGAAATATAATCCAGTCCAACAAAATAATATTAATCTGCTTTGACATAGAGCTATAGAATAAATTCAGAGAAATAAACATTGCTAAAATAATTAAAGTATGCCAGTTAAAATGGTTGGAAATATTTATTAATATGTTAATTCAAAAGCAGTTTTCTATATTATGAAAAGTAACTTTTCAAAATATAGAAAAAGATAAAGAGAGGTAGACAATACCAGAAAGATTGGTATTAATGAAAAAACATTAAATAAAATTCGAGCAATAAAGAGATGGATCCTGATGGCATTCAGACTGAAAAGACATTGCCTTATAATGGGTTGTACAACCCAAGAACAAAAATATTTATTTAAAAGTCTAATTTAACAAAATTGACATTTTAATTGAAATATTTTTAATAACAAATAGTCACAATAAACAACTAGTGTTTGGCAAAAACTAGATGTGTATTTTTTTTAATTTGCAATCGAACAAAATTTTATAAACTAGAAATTTAAAAAACTATTTGTGTGTGTGCTGTATGTATATATATATATATATATATATATATATATATATATATATATATTCAGACAATTCTGAATAAATCGCACAGAAACTGTTTTATTCTTGAATAAAATAATTGAGGATTAATAGTTCCTTAGACAAAGGAAACATTCATGCACTTCAGGAAAAATTTATTTTTCCTTACCTCGTTCAAGCATTTTAACTGCTTCACCCATGTATGGAACTAACAGTCTATTGACAACAAAGCCAGGAGTATCCTATAAAAGTTAGTATCAAAAATTAGTAATAAAAATAATTATATCACAAATTCATCATTAATCTTGAATTTTAAGCAACAATAAAATTTGTTTCTTTTTTAAATATAAAAACATGCAAATATAAAAATACAACATGTCTCGGAAAATGAAATTCAAGCATAAGTAGTAGATCTTAGATCCTACATTTTATTCCAAATATAAAGAACTATATTAATGTATTACAAACATTTTTTAAATATAGGTAATGAATATTTGTGCATTATATATATATATATATATATATATATATATATAATTTTGAAGTTTAAATTATTCTATTTTAATATTATTATTACCAAATAACTAAGAAATAAATCTAAAAGAACTTCTTATTTTGCAGAAAATTCATACAATACATATTAATGTTTCAGTTAACCAGTGTAAATTTTAACTGTATCAATATTTGGATCATACAAAAATATTTTTACACTATATTCAGGAAAGACTGTTACAAAATACACTGAGACACCATCAAGTATAACTTTCCAGAATTTACCAAACCAAAAAAGTGAAAAAAAAAGGAATGAATAAAAAAACCCAGAAACAGAACACCCATTTTCTATTATTCAACACTGGCTGGAATTGCAATGCATGTTTGAATTGAAATACATGAATATAATTTTAATGCTTAGCCATGATGGGACTTAAAAAATATTTTGATCCCAAATATCAGATAGTTCAACAACCAAGAGCTTCTATAAGGTATTCGAACATTCATTATTTCTTGCCTGAATGAAATTAAGTAGAAAGCCGGAAAAATTCACAAGCAACTACCCTGAAAAACTTGAATTTAAAAAGCAGAAGTGTGTAATATCAGTTTAAATTGTAATTATTGTAAATCCTTTCAAGGAGCACTGTTTCATCATCAGATTAGTGACCAATTAGATATTAATTGAGTTGCTTAACAATTATAAAAACCTTGATATAGCAATAAACCATTAAAAGCAATTAAATGTCACAGCCAAACATGAAGAAACTTTAAATGTGCTCAGTTCTGACTAATAGTTGGTGACTTCAATAAACAACATAATAACTACAGTTTTAGTAATAAGTTCTTATTATGTCTTAAACATTACAAAAGTAATATAATGTTTAAGGCCTAAACATCATTTATGTAAGATATAATTATAAAATGTTTTGCACATATTCCAATGGACACTTTTCTATTACTTTATCATTGATAATAAAAATAATTAATAATTCAAATTCCACCTTTATATTTGCTAACATTTAAATGTTTGCATCATTACAATTTAACAGATTTTTCAATGCATTGCACAATATACATATTTTTAGTTAAACATGAAAGTGTATGATAAAATATATGATGGAAAAAATTTTGTTACATATTGTTACTAATATACATTATGCAATATAAAGCAAAAAATCCCCAAAAAATTTAGATCTATTTTTTACAACAGGTAAAAAAAAACATAGATATTCATTTCAATCCATAAATTAATACACATAACACAAAAAATTAACAAAAATTATCACATATGCTAAAAGAAAAATATTTATAATTAGCAAAAATATAACGTTTCAAATTGAATAAAAGAAAGAACAGCAAAAATATTTCTTGCCTTCATTCAAGTCACAACATACTTCTTGAATACAGGAAATATAACGAATAGAGAATTTTTCATAAGCATTTAAATAAAAAAAGTTATTGAATATTTTTTCTATTTAATTCCTTAAATAATCCCCAGTAATCGATTTAAATACTATAAAAACTTGTACATTAACCACTATAAAACAAATAATACAGACATATCTTTTCTTAATAATGCTTTTAGATAAATTTTTTTTTAAATTGAATCAGCTGCAAAATTTGTCCCAGATTTAAGCACATATTAAGTGTATATCAAATTATATAATTGACTAGTAATCAAAGTTTACGCATTCACAGTATTTCAGAATTAATTATCAGTTTATTGCTTCAGTAAAATTGAACAGATTGTTTAAAAATTATTTTTTTACTATATTTAAAATTGATAAAATAACAGAATTTTAGAAAAGTTCACAAAATGTATCATGTTTTAATTTATAAAATAATAATTCAGGTTGAAAACTAGTTAATTATTGTAACATCTTATATTTTCCATCATTAAACAAATTTTGCTTTTAAATAAATAAAACTTGTAATTTATAGTCATGCATCAATTTTAATTCCTTTTATAAAACTTCAATTTTAAAAATGAAGTTTAACTTTGGTAAATTGAAGCATCAGAAATTCAAATAGCATAAAAAGTGAATAGATTGCACTTATAATATTTTATGGGCACATTAGCAGAGTTTTTAAAAATATATATTTTAATAATTATGCTTTTTAAATACTTCATTAATTTTTATTAATCTAAGCTAACTGTTCAATAGTTGCTAAAAACAATAAATAGAAATTGTTTTTAAAATTGAAAACATCAGCTACATTTCTCTTTTAAGATATTTAAAAAATATAAATCATTTCTTTTCTTTTTTAAATCACTTTATACATGCAACATATGATTATTAATCAAACCTTCTGAAAAAATTGAGAAAGAATTTTTTTTTTATTTGCAGAAAGATTTGATAATACTGAATATGTGCATAATTTTACTGCATGCCCTAAGACTTTCACCAAAATATTTGTATATTGTAAAGACAAACATATTAGTTAACAACTGTTTATTTTGTATTTCTTAAACAAAATCTTATTTACATTGTTTTAGTTTGGTCACACTCATATCTAATGAAAACACCAAAAAATTATATTAGTAATTCTCTCTAGTCATTTCATTGAAGACTTCAAAAAAATAAAGGAAAGAAAAAAATCACAAAATGGTTAATACTTTAAACAAAAAATAAATGTCCAAAGAAAAGATTTACAGGATTTATTCACTATTTTCCAAGAGTCTACTGAAAGCTCCAAGAGTTCCCAGGGCTCTGGAAAAATAACCAATTTCCTAGAGTTTACCTTTCAAGGAGTTGTGGTGCAAATTCTGTTTAAATAATTAGAGTTAAATAAAAAAAATCATCTCTTTTTTATGGTCAATTTTTATATTTAAGGACTATTTTAACCAAGACCTAACATTTAATATCAATTCCAAACTACAACATACAGCTATGCCTGATGTAGGAGTCAACTTTAAATTACTGAACAAAAGGATAAAGTGCTGATCATTCGGGCAATGAATAGAATTTTCAATATATTTTACATCTTTCAAGTTACTTTATTCATACAGCATATGCTTACCTTACAAGTGATAGTTTGTTTGCCTAATTTACTTCCAAAATCCATTAACTTTTTATAAGTTTCTTCACTTGTTTCAGGTATGCGAATAACCTGTGGAATTGAAAATATCAAAAACAAGTTGTAAGAATATAAAAATCTCAGTTTAGAAATATATTTTGTACAATAATTCAAAATACCTACTAATTATAAATATTTTATTTATTTTAAAATATTTATCATATACAATGCTTAAAACAATTAAAGGATATTGTAATCTTTTGTAAAATAACAGTACAAGAAAATTCTTTTGCATAAAATGTAAGAGAATCACAAATGCAAATTCTTATCAAACTTTACAGTGAACAAAATTTGAGTTTGACGGTGAAAACTCTTAAGCAGCAGCAAAGCAGATTTGAATTTCAATTTAATGAAAGAAAAAAAAATCAACATTCAATAAGTGCATTGTTTTGATAAATGCAATATAATAACAAAATGATTTAACCAAATCAGAATCTTGGAGAGAAGTTGTGCATCTAGAAGGGGCCAAATACAATCCAAAATATTAGAACCTATTTGAATTTCACAAAGTGTGATTTCCAGCATTTCGCACGGTTTCTTTGGAAAGTGGAAACGCAGGCTGAAGATCTGGGCAATATCATAGATGTGGAACAACACTCAATGAAGACTGTTATTTACTGATATCTGCTTGAAGACATTGAAGTATGAATGCTGCTCTTCCATACCTTTGCTTGGTAACTGATACCATAGTTTCGAGGCGAACTGTCCAAAATCGCCTTCATTCCATAGTTTTGCATTCATACTGATCAACGGTGTGTACTGTAATAAAGACATTACTGTGCTCACAAAAGCAAGAGAGAATATGAACTGGAGGGAAAATGAATGATGTAATACTTTTCTCTAATGAGTTTCATTTTTTATTCATCCTGATAATAGGAATATTTTCATCTGGATTTAATACGGTATTAAAAATAATCCTGAGTTAATGTACAAAAAACTCAGCTTTTGGCAGTGGAAGAGTGATGTTCAATGTTATTATTTCTATTGATGGGTGCAACAATCTCCATATCATTTAAAATGGAGCTCTAATTGGTATCCAATATAGGGATGAGATCCTCAGATCTAATGAAGTCCTTTATGCTGCAGCAATTAGAGATGACTTCAGTTAATGAACAACAATTGAAAGCCACATTTTGATGATTTAGTGAATGATTTCCTTTTGGAGGAAGGAATCATACAAATGGAAGGATTCTCTGGACATGAACCCAATAAAGCATGTTTGAGACATTATAAGCAGATGAGTAGATGAATGCCTACCACTCCCATAAACTTACCAAGAAATGGAAAAAGAGCTTTTTAGGAGAAATGGGACAAGATAACCCAGCCTCTCATTAATACCCTCATTGATTTAATACCTCAAAGATACTTAATGTTAATGGCTATGAAGGAAAACCTACACCTTTTTAAAAATGATTTTCTTATAAGGAAATACCTTTTCTTATTTGTTTTCATCATATGCAAAAATTGCATTTTTTCCTTTTGTACCCAAATATTCAATAAAACTTTTTTTTGGCTAAACAAATGCCATTTTTAGCTCATACAGCCTACCTCTGGATATCACTCAACCAAACAATTCTTCAGATCAACTCACAATTTCAATATCCTTTAATTGTTTTGAGTAATGCTTATGCTAAGTAATAGAATATATAACACTATTATAAATAACAAAAATTATTGAACAATTAATAAGATGTTTTAAAACTAAAATCTGAAGGTTAATTTTGTTGAATTTTTCAAATTTTATTTAAAAAAGACAATATTTATGACCTTTATTTTATATAAATACTCATAAGTATTTCAATATGTCACTATTGAAAAGACTAAAATTATCAATTAAATGAGTTAACAATTTCACATAAAAATAATTAAAATTTTAAGTCCGGCTAACAACTGAGAAACTTGTAAATGTTATTAAATGTATGATGGAAAATCATTTTAGTATTTTATTCAATATCATGTAATTTAGCTATATATATTTGGTTTGCTTGTTATTCTAGCCATTTTATGCATACAAGGAATGACTATATGCAATTGTATAGGACTTTAAAGTTTAAAGTGGATTTCTAGCCTCTACAAACAGCCACATCCAAACTAGAAATTAAAGGTAAAAAATGTTAAAGTGAAGGCCAAAGTAGTAAGCTAGATACACCCAAAATGGTATTAAGCAATCCAAGATAAAATGCACAGCAGAACAGCTGAAGCTTATTGTAAGTCCTTTGACTGTCTAAAATGTTGCCTTAGAAATGAATTTTTATACACAACAGGCAATATTCACATATCCCACAGAAGACTCCCAAATACCCAGATATACATGCAGAAAGCAGCTTAACATCAATCTTCTGCAATTCAACAGTCGCTGGGATTGAAATCACAAAATTCTACACCAAAAAGAGCAGTTCCACACTATACTATACAAACTATAAACAACTATTTATATTGATATTCAATAAAGAGGGCAACTTACATTTCTCATTCTATGTTAAACCCAGTTGTCTTTTGAGAAAAGCAAGATTGGATTCCAACAAGCATTCGATCAGAAAATAAACTGATCTTCATATGGAAGAAGCAAAATTTCAGAAACATAAGGAACTTTAAATTTTGAGGCTTGTATTTCTAATTTAGAAAAAACACGTAGGAAAGTTTAATTACATCATATAGTTGTAAAGAAGTACTACATTCAGACAGAGACTTGCAAAACCTTTACAGGATGATGCTGAGTGAGATTTCATTCTTCTGAATGGAGGATTATGCGAAGAAACTTTTGATTTTCTTAAAAGTTTAATTTATAAAATGAAAAGTGGGTTAATGATAATATCATACCCTTAAGTTTATATGTTGCCACTCAAATCACTTTATGCACAAGAGGCAAGATGGCACATATATGATGATAATGTGATTCTTTAGCCACAGAAAGCATCAATGCTCAAAGTTGAGAATAGGAACTATTGAACTGACGATCAGAAAAATAATTATTCTTCCCTCAGTCAGTCATCACGATTTATAACATAGTTTTATTGAATATTTATAGCTCAACCATGATAAACAGGCAATGAATAAATAGTGTATTACAATAGTAACCACACTATGAAATTGAAATCAGCAGTTTGACTCTTAAACTAAAATAGCTAAAAGTTAAACCAAATAATTAATAAACAGTTGATATTCAAAGAAAGATAACTTAAATGATTATGTTGCAGCAGTTTTTTTTATATACATTAAACACATAACATACATAAAACAAGTCATTTTACAAATATAACACATACTTCCAAGAGTTTCATCATAGGAACTGGGTTAAAAAAATGAAGTCCACCAAATCTATCTTTTCTTCCTGTAACACTAGCAATTTCAGAAATGGATAAAGATGAAGTGTTACTCGCAAAAATAGTTGATCTATAAGATAAATGAAACAACTGTTATGATGTACACACTTAATATTTCTGCAGATTAAACATGGTGACTTTCATAGAGTATAAAAGTTTTAAAAATTATATAGCTCTACAATTTAGTTTATTATTTAGTTCTTGGAATTTTAGAACGGATTTTTTAGAAAATAGAACTAGATTTGGGGCACTGAGTCTAAATAATAATTGTAATTCTTAATCAGCGTTTTTTCTATAACAAATTGTAGGATAAATAATAATATTAAAAATGACAGAACTCTCTATTTTTGTACTTTTCAGTAGAAGAATAAATCTCTACCTGTGATTTTAATAATTTTATAAAAGTGAAATTTGATACTTATAAATTTTTTTTAGTTCCTAAAGAAAGATTTTGCTTGAAAAAATTTCCTTTACTTTAATTATTTTTTAATTAAAGATGAACATTATAAAATTGTTAATCTTTAATTAAAAGATTTTAAGAAAAAATTTAAAAAAACAAAATAATGTTAAATCATGAATTTTGCACTTATTTATATATTTATATTTAAGTTAAAGATGCCTAAGAATAATTGCACAATTCCAATTAACTTAATCCTGCAAAATTTGTTTTTCATAAAAAAAATTATGTAACCTATTTATAGGAAAATATGTATCTTGTTTTTAAATTTGGCATTTAACTTCTCAAGTACATAAAGAAACATGTAATATATATGTTTTTATGATAAATATACAGTTCATAATTATAAAAATTCTGAGGTCAATTTTAATAATTAATCTATTATATTAACTTAAAATAGAATAATGTGTTTATCACTAAAATGTTAAATCACATAAATTTGAGTTATAGGGGGAAAAAAACTAATACCATTTTTGAATTTAGGATTTGGATATTTTAACATTTGTTTTGACTATTTTACAAAAAAGTGCATTGAATCCTATTTCTTTAGATGAGGAGAAGCTGTGCCTCTACTGACTAGGATCATAAAACATTTTGCATCTAACTCAGGTGATATCACACATCACACAAGACTTTTCCTTTAAGGATTTGTAAAAGATATTGCTGACAGAAGAAAGTATCAAGTATCATCAATGTATAAATGTCAGGATAATTATTTGACATGTTTATGTTATTTGGTGTGACACCAACTACTATTGCTGTATTCTCAGTGAAATGAAGAATGCATATATGAAAGTCTACTGACTAGGTTGGTTTGTTGATTGGGTTTTGTGGTGCAAGCTCCAGATAAGGACAAGCTGTGCCTCTACTGACTAGGATCATAAAACGTTTTGCATCTATCAACTATTAACATCAATACCTTTAATCTGCCCTCATTTTAGGAATTTTTAAACATGAAAACAAGTCAAACAAATGATAGAATCTTGATACACAAATATACACAGAAATTGGAAAAAAATTATTGTTCTCTTTTCAAAGTGATTTCACAAATGTGATTCACTAATATAGAAATTAAAAAGAATTATTAAATAATGAAGAATAATGAATTCATTATGTATGATACAGAAGAAAATAAGTTATAATAAGAATGAATTAGATCGAAATATTGTATTACTTACTGGGGAGCAGCTTTATCAAGTGAGCTAAATAATTTATGCTTGATGTCAATATTTTCTATAATTGCTTCAACAACAATATCTGCATCTTTTACGGCATTTTCTGCATTGGTGTCAGTTTTAAGTCGTTGCAATGTTTCAGATATAAAACTTTCCTTTTCCTAAAAAATTCATTTTGAAAATTTTCAAACAGTCGATAAAATTTATTTTGGTAACTTTTACAAAGAAACGTAAAACTTTTTCATAAATAACTTTTTACAAAATAGTTTTAATAAAAAGATATTCTGAAAAATTCTTAAAAATTGGAAAAGTTTTTAATATACAAATTTAGCATTTTTATAAGCATATCTAGCTACAAAATTTATTGTTTTCCTGATTGATTCATAAAATTTAATATAAAAAAATATTATCCTTATAAAATGATGCAAAAAATTTTAAAGTATCACAAATAGATCATTTATAAAATAAATACTATTATTTGTTTCTAGTTTTAAAAATCTGAAATTTAATGTCTGGATTCAGAGTTTTATATAAATATTTCAAACCAACGAAATATTATTATAACAGATCCCTTTCTATTGCAGCATGATAATATTTTTAATCATATGAATTCTCCTCAGCTGCGTGATCTTTACACAAAACCTATTTTTATAAGAAAAAATTAGATGAGTTTACTGTAAATCCTTTATTTATCAACAAGGTGCAGCACAATAAAATGCTAAATCATAAACTGTTTTATCTTAATAGATTATTAGTTTATTTATATTCCAATACTTCAAATAAAAATAATAAAATATGATTAAAAAAAGATTAATGTTTCATATAAAATCTTTGAATATATAATTAGAAACTTTTGCAGCTTTTTAGTTTTTCTAATAAGATTTTGTATGCAATAACTGAAGTTCTAGAAAGAAGCTGCTGACCTTCAAACTTTACAACCTGGCCTCCCATACTACTTAACCAAGCCAATTGTCAAGAAAGCATTTAGATAGCTTTAGATGCAATTTAGTCATATAAATAGGAGTTACCTTGAATGTCATTGATAATGTAACTATAAATCTCTTTTTTAATTTTGGTCTTTTAAATATTTTATTTTTCCTTCTCAAAATGCTAACACTTTTAACTAACTGGTAATTACTTATGTAGCACTCTTTAACTAACTGGTAATTACTTATGTAGCACTCTTTAAGAGTATAAGTATGTTTTTGCATTTTTAAACCTAGTACTTAATTTGCTCATATATGAAATGCATTTATCTCAAATCTCACATAAAATTAATCAGAATCATGTTTGCCATAAAAGAGTCTTTTTGGAAATTACATAGTTATAACTGGTTAAAATTAATAAAGAAAGCTATGAGTAAAATTCTCAATTAATCATAAAGTTAACTAAATATTTTTTCATAAATTTATACTTATTCTAACCATTCAATATGTAAAAAAAACTTATTTAATTATAATTTTTATTCTATAACAGATGGCCCATGTATAAGTATGTCAATAGTGCATAGGTCTTTACTTGAGGTTTTTCAGCATACACCTTCTTTGCAATTCTTTCCAGACTTTTATGAATGTTACTTTTGGATTTCTGCAACACTGGTTCTGAAACATCAACTAAAGTTACATTGTGGCCAGTTTGAGCAGCAACCTAAAAATACATATGCATTTATATTTCAAAGAAAAAGTAATCAGTGAAATATTATTACACACAAATTTATTTTATTAAATTCTGTAAAAATTAAGATAATACATTATTTCACATAATGTATATCATTTGATTGATGATTGGCTCAATAAATATTTTTGAGAATAAGGATTAATTTCACTTAGATTTTAGCACAGGCACATGAATTAATGCAAACACCCATAATAAAGGTAAGAACTGAAACCACAAACTGTTGAAAGGAAGACAAGAATACTAACTACCTATACAAATCAGTATTTTTAAAGACATGCAATGCTTATGTGTGCACAGCTGTTTCACTTAAATTGATAACAAAAGTGCCAAATCTTTTTTAAAATATAAAATCATTTTTCGAAAGTTTCAAAAAAATATTTATAAAAATTATTAGATATTCTCTAGAATATTTTTTTTACTCAAATAAAAACTGAACTGTAAAAGTAAGAATTTACTAAATCATATAAATAAAATAACTGATGTAGTATATATTTAAATATATATATATACATACATATATATATATATATATATATACACACAACACACACACATATATACACACATCAGACTCAAGATAAGCCATTTTAAATCATCTGTATTACAATAAAATATTAGTGTGGCTTCACACTCAATGATAATTTTCAGCATATGAAGTCCAATTAAACCAAGACAAAGTTTAAAGTTCAATACCATAATAAACATTCAAGCCCAGAATCAAATACATGGATTCTTCAATAGAAAACTCAAGCACTAACCACTTGACTGTCAGATTGATAAATTTTATTATAATATTGATCCAACTATTGAACCTGCACTATTATTATATCATTTTAATTTTTATTAGATAACATCAGCTGAGGTAGTATCCTCGGCTCATTTTATCATTAGAAGAATGATTCATGTAATACTTTATAACAAATATTAAATTTACTCAGAAACAGAATGATTCTCTTTTGATATCAGGAAAAAAGTCTCACCAAATGGTTTGCTAAAATTTTCAAGAAATTATTACTGGGTTGTCATTTTTCCTTATCAGAATAATATATGGCAAAATTAATTTCACTGAAACTTTTACTAAAGGCAGAAATATTTTAAATGTGGCAATTATTTTAATAACTTGAATTTTCTACCAAATATAAAATTTACTGGAGTTTGAATAATTCTGATAATAAAAAAATACTCAAACCATCACAAATATAATAGAGAGGATATATTCATTATCATTTACTACTTTAGACTTTTTGCTATAATCTAATCAATATACCAATTGTTATGTTAATTTCTTTAAGGGAAAATGAATATAAAGTTCATCAATTACTAATTAGATTGCATTATAAATGCTTGATTAATATATTTATATACAAATGCTGACAAACATTTAAAATATATCACAATTTCAGGATAATTAGCAGAATTTATTTTCAAAAATACATTTTCATAATCTTAATCAGAAAGCTTATTATATAATTATCCTGCTCATTAATTTAAAATATTTCTTCAGTAAGCCTAAAAAATTTTTGAAAAAAAAAATGGAAAGCAATGAACACACAAGGACATAAGTTATTTCAAAAATGCAGTTTTTTCCTCTTTTTTTTATCATGATATTAAATAATTTATATTGTGAAAAATAAATGGATTTTTTATGTAGTCACACAAAAAAATATATAAACACATACATATGCATTTTAAAGTGATACATGTCAAAAAGTAGCGAAAGTAAACTGCATATTTCTATATTAAGAATGACCAATTGCACTACAGAAAATAGAATTTAAAGTTAATTTTAAACTTTTTTATTTTTTAAAAAAGGACTCCTAGCCACTTCTTACAGTTGTGATAATTCTTCAAACTGTTGCTTTGATTTGTTATATTGTGGTGATCTATACTTTAAGATATTCCTCAGTTTCTCACCTATTTGCAGCCATAGTTTTAACAATGTTGCTTTATATCAACGAGTTTTTAGCGGTATCTTTTTATTCAAACATGCAAGCATGCCAAAGTACACCTTGAATTATACATTTGCCATTTCTCATATATATAAGGTCAACCCAAAAGTTTGTGAACAATTTTAGGAAATTTTTAAAGAGTAAATGAAACACAATTTAATCAATGACATGGTTTCCCCTACTAGCTACAATTTCTCAGATCTTATATGTAGCTTTTCTTTTTTTTGATGGTTATCATGATGAAATAACACTTTCTTGATATGAATATCAAGAAAGTGTTATTTCACCAATCGCGAGCATTTTCTAATTAATTCTGAGTTTAAATGGCTAAGTTATTCACTGTAAGCATACATAAACTTGGTGAGAAATTAATTACAGTAATTCATTTATGATCACAAATTTGATATAAAAAACAATAACTTACTTGGGCAATTCCAGAACCCATTAAGCCTCCTCCTATTACAGTAACATTTTTTATAGCTAATTTTACAGATGAGGATGAGAATGATCTATAAGAATTTGTAATGAATGACGACATAATTAATCAAATATGCTATCAAATAACAATATAGAACAGGAAAAGTTTTATTGGTGGAGATAAATATTGAATTCTTCCAGAAAGAAGGAAAATAATTCTAAATTACAAAGGAGGAAAACTAGATAAGCACAGAAGATAAACCTGAAACTGAAACACACTCAGCCTTAGAAGATTCACTAGGAAGCTTCTAAGCACAGCCAACGTCCTCATAGTTTTGAACTCAATCATGTGACGTGGTAGACATGACGGCTGGATGACCACATCGAGTGCATTGTACGAATATCTTTGTTTACAAACAGAATAAGATTCTGCACGGAGCGATGTAGATGCTTTTTGTTCCAAGTCTTGTCCTTTTTTTTTTCTTGTCCTGTTTAAGTATGTCCTATGTTAATAAAGAAATTAAAAACCTGCTCAAGGTAAGCTTATTTAGAATTTGATTTGTCATTATTAAGATGATTTGATAAATATGATTAGCAATAAGAGAGTTATTAGAAAAATATTACATGGTGTCGAAACACGAGATATCAGTTACCAGGATTTTAGATTACGAAATTTATTTTGTATTTAATGTAATAAGTAACAGAATACAGCAGTATTTGATTTCATTATTTGTTTTTGTCTTGTATGATAATATATTTATTTATTTTATTGTTTGTACAATATATTTGAAATAAAATATGTCAGTCGAATTGAACGAAACAGCAGTTGCTTTGAATCTTGATAAATTAAAAAGAAAACGTTCAAAAGAGGTTTATTAACAAGAATATTAAATAGGGTTAAGGAGCAGCTCGAATCAGAAATTATTAATAAATTAACTCTGAACTAACTTTTACAACAATTATACGAAAAATCAGAGCTAATTTATGAATTAGATCTGCAAATTGAAAATTATATCAATGATTTAGATCAGCAGGAAACGGAAATGATTTCGAGTCAAGAAATTAGAAAAAAGATAATTTCTGCTAAATCGAAAATAAATACTTATTTTAAATCAGAACCGAAATTATTAGAAGTAGCTAATGCACCCGTAACATCGAAAAACGAAATTAATGTAAGATTACCAATATTAACTACGCTACTGACCATTAAAATTGCTACACCAAGAAAGAATCCAAATAACAGAACGATATTTATTCGACACATACATTATAGTGGAAAGAACAAGTGAATAGATTTACAGGAAATTAGGATGTATAGATCTTGAGAAATCAGCACCCAGAGCAGTCACCTCTGGCTGCAATAACAGCATTTATCCGCCTAGGCATGGAGTCATACAGAGATTGTATGGCATGTACGGGGATCTCAGTCCATGCAGCTTCAACACTATGCCAAAGTTCATCGACAAAAGTGGATGGTGAGTGATGGCGTGCCAATCGTTCGGCAACTATTGACCACACGTTCTCAATTGGTGACAGATCAGGAGAACGTGCTGACCAAGTTAACAGTCGAATCTGTTCTGTATCAAGGAAATTCAGAACAGTACGGGCAACATGCGGTCGTGCATTATCCTGTTGAAACAAAGCATTAGGGAGGCCTCGAAGATAGGGCAAAGCCACGGGCCTTAACACATAGGAACTGTAACGGTTGCTGTTCAAAGTGCCGGTAATGCGAACAAGAGGTAATCGAGACGTGTATCCAATGGCACCCCATACCATCACTCCAGCAGATGGGCCAGTATGGCGATGTCCAATGCAAGCTGGCAATGCGCGTTCTCCACGATGCCTTCAAACACGGATGCGGCCATCATGGTCCTGTATACAGAACCGAGATTCATCTGTAAAGATGACGTGATGCCATTCCCGCGTCCAGGTTTGTCGCTGATCACACCATTGAACGCACTCCTGTCTGTGACGCAGCTTCAATGGTCACCGTGCAGACAATCCATGCTGCCGCAAACGTCGTCGAACTGTTCGAGCAGAAACTTGTTGCCTTGCAAATGACTCCATTTCTCGACTCAGGGTTCGTGACGTGGCTGTACGATCCCTTGTGACCATGCGGATAAGATGTCTGTCTTCTCTGCTGTTAGTAATGAGGGGTCGCTGCGATCCTGCATGACGTTCCGTATGATTGTCCTGAACCCATCGATTCCATATTCTGCTAACAGTCATGGGGTCTCGACCGACGCGAGCAGCAATATTGCAGTACGATAAACCGCAATCCCGGTAGGCTATAATCCTTCCTCGATCAAAGTCAGACACTTGCTGATAGGCATTTCTTCTTCTTACACGAGGCATTACAACTTTTTTTGCCGAAAACAACGTTGAAACGGAAATTGAGTATGAGAAAACTGCTGTCAAATCTCTGGGTTTTTTCACATTGTAGATGTCACTACTGTCGCCTGCTTTGTATGAATGCGCTGAAAATATAATCATTTGCATATCACAGCAAGTTCTACCTATCATGCAAATTTCACGTGTTTGGTATGCCGCTTTCTTGGTGTAGCAATTTTAATGGCCAGTAGTGTATAAAACCATTTTATAGTTGTTGTTGCTTATCTCCAAGGGTCTGACTCCGTCTAGGAATCCGTTGACGGAAAGGAAATCGATGACAAGGTGGGGAGAAGTGTAGATTTCGTCCCATAATATATTCACACAATTCAAGATAGGGAGAAAAGGTGCAGCTTCTGTAGTTTGAAGACTGGAGCACCGTGAGGAAGAAGACTGTCTTGTCTTGGATACCTTAAGGATTCCAGTACCAGATGTTACCATATTGAATCCAAATGAAGAAAAACAAAGAGATTTATATTAAAAGTAATTGGTAAACTCTATAATCCCATAGGATTTATTAATCCATTTACTGTTACGTGTAAAATCCTTATGCAGGAATGCTGGATTACTGTATATGAGTGGTATAAACCATTACCGTCACACATTAATAAAAGATTTAAAAGGTGGTGTGAGGATTTAATTAATTTAAAGGAAATTCAAATCGAAAGACATTACTTTAAAAGTAATAGCGTTAAGAGGACACCTGACATTCAATTGCATTGTTTCAGCGATAGTAGTATTAAAGCTTATGGTGCTGTCGTTTATATTAGGTTTATTGAGAATAATGAAATAAAAACTACATTTGTTTCATCAAAATCTAGAGTTGCTCCTTTGAAAAGGATTACTCTTCCGCATTTAAAGTTAATGGGTACTGTAATAGGTTGAAGGTTAACGAAATATATCTTGCATAAAATTAATTTGGAAGTAAATAACTGCTTTTATTGGACTGATTCTACGATAGTACTTCATTGGGTGAAAGGAAGTGCTAAAAGATGGTTACCATTTGTTTGCAACCGAATAATTAAAATTCAAGACATCACTGATCCCTCATCATGGAACTATTGTCCAGGGGAAGAAAATCTTGCTGATGTTTTAAGGAGAGGTGAAAATTCTTTAAGGTTAAAAGAAAATCGAGCATGGTTCAATGGACCTTATTGGCTTTCTAAGGAACGTAACTATTGGCCTACAGGGTATCCAGACCCACAAATGAAGATAGATGCAGAGGAAAAGGAGAAGAAAAAATGCATAATATTACAAGCTATTTGTATTGAGTCAAATACTAAGGACTTATTGGAGCTTTGTAAAATTAACAATTTTACAAAATTACTTAGAGTTACTGCGTTGATCAAAATATTTATTTCTAACTTGAGAAATAAAGGGAATAAAAAAGAAGAACCACTGAGAGCTGAAGAATTGAATGATTCCAAAATTTACTGGATTAAAAGAACACAAGAGAAAGAATTTTCTACAGAAATAAAAGGTTTAAATTCTAACCAAAAGTTACCAATTTCATCAAAAATAGCCTTGTACAAACCATTTCTTGATAATAACGGACTGATTAGAATAGGTGGGCGATTACAATTTTCAGACTTGAATAATGAACAGAAACATCCTTTGCTGCTGCCTGGTAAGGACGGGTTCACTGAGTTATTACTCCCAGATGTCACTAAAACTCTGGACACGCTGGGTTATCAGAGACACTATCAAATTTGAAAGAAATTTTTTCATCCCTAATGGTAGGCAAAGAGTAAAATCTTTAATATTCAAATGCAATTTATGTAGGAAATTCAGAGCGAAACCTGCTAACGAAGAGATGTCTTGTTTATCCCCAGATCGTGTGAGAGAAGCATTTCCATTCGAAATAACTGGATTAGATTATTTAGGTCCTCTGTATATATTCAAAAATTCAGAAACGAAGAAGTCATATTTTCTTATTTACTTGCGCAGTAACATGTGCTATACATTTAGAACTAATAACTGATATGTCAGTACCATTATTCTTAAGCGCATTTAAAAAATTTATATCCCGTCGAGGACTATGTAAAACAATATATTCAAATAATGCGACTCTTAAAGTAAAAAGAGATTTTAATCTTTTAAGCGAAACTTTAAGCAAAGAAGAATGCTGAAATTATTTTAGTGAACGAAGAATAACTTGGAAAAACATCGTAGAAAAAGCAGCTGGGTGGGGAGGAATTTGGGAGAGACTTGTTCGCTCTGTGAAGACTTCCCTCAAGAAAATTTTAGGAAAAACATCTTTAAATTATTTGGAGCTTGAAACTAGGGTCGTAGAAGTTGAAGTCATTTTGAACTCTAGACCACTAAATTATATAGATGAAGAAAGTGAGTCAGTAATTTTCACGCCCCTGTTTACTTCCTGATAGGTAGATGAATATCGTCTCATCCTGGACAATCCGTGCTACCCTTTTTCAACGAAAGATGCTCCTTCACCAGAAGATATAAGCATCAATAAAAATAGTGACTACCTTTTGGAACAGATGGAAGAAATCCTATCTTTTGGAATTAAGGTCTGCTCATCAATCCACCTTGAAAAAGAAAAATCCTATCTTAATAAAGAAGAACTCTATTGTTCTAATTCACGAGGATAAAGTGACAAAGCTTATGTGAAAGTGTGGTATCCCGTCTGGGACTCATTTGAAACGTCCAGTTCAATTGCTGTATCCAATCAAACTTTATGATACATTTAGTAACAATGTTTAACTTTATATTTTCTTTTTCTTTTACAGAATTGTAGTAGAATTGCTGCTGAAATAATGAGTACTTTTATAGTTACTGTAAGAAGTATATGTATGTATGTATCTTTATTTAGGTTTGGTTTTTTATGATGTTGAAATTAACTTTAGAAATTCATATATAAAACTAATATATATAATAATTTTTACATTATTATGTTGTTATAAAGGTATATGTTATTATCACTAGAACATTGTATTATTATATGATTATTACTAAGAATTGATTTCGTTTTGAAAATCTGTGAATTAATTTAGTATTAATTTAGATTTTACTCTTGATGAACTTTTGAAGTTCATCGGGGGGGGGGAGGATGATGTTGTAACTATGTCTATAGAGGGCGCACTGTACGAATATCTTTGCTTACAAACAGAATAAGATTCTGCACGGAGCGATGTAGATGCTTTTTGTTCCAAGTCTTGCCCTATTTAAGTATGTCCTATGTTAATAAAGAAATTAAAAACTGGCTCAAAGTAAGCTTATTTAGAATTTGATTTGCATTATTAAGATTATTTGATAAATATGATTCGCAATAAGAGAGTTATTAGAAAAATATTACAGCATCTTAGAAACTTACTAAGTTGAGATTTTGAATGAATGTTAGATAAATTAACTTTATAGTTTTTAGTTTGAAATACATCGTTTAGAATATTAACAACTATAAGCCGATTTTTGTCATTGTAACCATTGTTGAACTGAGATATGACATTGAGAGAAAATTCTTATGATGGTCTTGATCTACTTGCAATGAACGATAGACACCCAATTAGTGTTCTGTTAGGATGTGTTTTTATTATTTCATTTTCCATAAATTCTTCTTCCTCAATGTTTTCATAAAGTTTAAAAAATATTTTAGATAACTCAGCAAACTTTATCATCAACCTTTCAATATAAGTTTGCTGATTAAGAAAAATTGGGAGTTACTGATTCTCTGGAAATTAATTCTTCGTAGAAATTTAAGAAGACAAAATTCAGTGTAATTTCCAGCTTAATTTTCAAGATAAGTATACTTTCCTGCATTAAAATTTGAGTTTTTCCAAATACAACAATATAATCTGCGCATAATATTAATACAGCATAATTTAACTTATATATACAATTAGACATTTCAACACATTTTAAAGTTTACAATTTTCAAAATATTATCTAATTTATAATTCCGTCCACTGTTACTTTGATGAAGACCGCATATAATCTTTTTTTTAGCATGCACACTTTTCTTTTATTCTCTTTTTCTACAAATGCAGGTGGTGGCTTCATGACAGAATTTTTAAAATTAACGTTTATATATATATAGTAAAGGTACAAGTAATATGAATAAAAGTGTAACAATAGAGAAATTAACAATTAGGGAGAATGTATCAATAAAATCTATACCAAGCCTTAGACTAAAACCTTGTGTGACAAATCTAGCTTTGTATTTCTGAATTTTACTTTCATCATCTTAATCGCGAATACTCTCCACCATTTGCTACTAATTATTTTGATTCTGGAGGTGGATCTACAAGTTCCCATACATCTCGTTCCTTTATGTGATTTTCAGTTCTTCATTCATAGCGTCATCCCAATTTTCTCTGTCTGGTGATATTTCACAGAAAAATTTTGTTCGCATCGACATTGTAACTTTCAGGTTCGCAAACACATTTAAAATATCCTAAATAACTTTACAATCATGAGATGTATATATTTCCTTTTTGTTTATATTGTTATAAAAATTTACATCTGCTTTAAAATTAAATTTATTTAATTCAGACCAAGCATCATTTTTATTAGAATATATCATTTAATGAACGTAATATTTCTGTGATACTATTTGGAGAGAAAATAATAATATCAATTCTATTACTGAATTTTTCTAGGGTTCTCCTTCATTCTGATACGTCTACTTTAACAAGAGCTTTAACCGTTTCAATTTTAGGAAAATTCCAGTTTCAACCTCATTCTTCTTCTTCATTGGCCTGACAGCCAAGGGTGGGCCTTTGCCTTCGTCAGAAGTGCATACCAGGACCCCCTATTTTTGGTCAAGGTCATCCAGTTTGTCACTTTTAGTGTTTTTAGGTCGTTTTCAATGCAGTCACGCCATCGGAGTTTCGGTCGTCCTCTTCTTCTGGGTGCCAATGGGGCGAGCCAAGAAAATTATTTTCGTTACCCGATTGTCGTTCATCCGGCTCAAATGTCCTGCCCATTTTAATCTCTGTATTGAGATAAATTTAACAATATCTGGTTCTTTATATAGTTTATAGAGCTCAGAATTATTTCTTCTTCGCCATGTATTCTCATATTTTATTCCACCAAATATGCTTCTTTAAGTTTTTCTTTCGAAAATAGGGATGGTTTCTTTGTCATTCGCAGAATGTCCACGTTTCAGATGAATAAGTGAGAATAGGCTGAATCAAGCATTTGTATTTAAAAATTTCTGTTTTTCGAATGATGAAAGTAGATTTTAGGTACTTTTTTAAGCCGAAAAAGCGTCGGTTAGCAGCTGTAACCCTGCTGCGGATCTCAGGTGCGATGTCGTTTGATGCATTTAATGCAGATCCCAAATATTTAAAGTTGTAAATAGTTTCGACCTCATTACTATCATTAAATTCTAAATCTGTGGCCTATTTTTACCAAATAGTTTCAATACCACAATAACGTCTCATAAAGCATTACGAGTGTGATTGCTACCATTCTGCGTTCTTTTCGTATCCAGATTCTATATCCCTTTCTTTGGATCGAATAACCCGCCATAACACCAACGTTTGCTCTTGGGTGTAACTTATTTCTTTGAATCTTAGGGATATGAACATAAGCAAAACAACCAAATATTTTTTTAAATACTTGACTGATGGTTTGAATTTATATCAAAGTTCATTAAATGCGTTCTTTCCATTCATCTATGTTCGATGAATTTTTGACTCGAGCGTAAGCTTGAAGAGCATCCGCCAAAAATCTAGGTTGAAGACAGCATTCTTGCAATACATCTCTAACTGCATCCATTGCAGAGGCATTAAACATTTTCTCTATATCGTTTTGTTCAGCTGTATATACGGGTGTACGTTCGATCCTAACTCCTAATTCCTTTAAATAATCTTCAATTTCTTTTTATCAATTATCTGTTCTAATAGATTTTAACTTTACATTGAGTTGTTTTTCTGATTTGATGACAAATTATTTGAAACAAAAACAACCTTTTTACTTTTTAGTGTAAAAATTTCAACTTATCCAGAGTAACATCAACAATAGACAAGAAATATTTAATATCTCATAAGGAATTAACGGGAACAGGTCTCCACATGTCCATATAAACTTTTTCTAAAACATTATATGTTAATCTATGATAAACTTCAGGAGTTTCAGAGAAATTCGCATTGATTTCGAAATTTTACAGATCTTGCAATTTTTAAATTCATTAACATCAGCTTTTAAGCTTTGAATTCTTTAAATGGATTTATTCTTATTTAATTGATCAATTAAAAAGGCATTTATGTGACAAAATGTACGGTTGGTTTTGTTTTGTTGTGCAAGGTCCCAAAACAGACAAACTGCGCCTGAACTAGAATTTTGCGAAATGTTTTGTAGTTATATATATATATATATATATATATATATATATATATATATATATATATATATATATATATATATATATATATGTATATATATATATATATATATATATATATATATATATATATATATATATATATATATATATATATATATATATATAACCATTTAAATTTTTTAAAGACACAAATTATTGTGTATAACGCACTTAAAATACTCGTAAAATAACGGAACATATATATTATACACATTTCACACAAAATCTAAATCATAAATCAAATAAAATGTAAGAAACATATTGCTCTTAAAAAAGCAAATAGGTTTCTGGGAAGTGTGGCTACACCTCCAAATCAAATAAAATTAAAATATCGCAATTAAAAAAGTGTAAACGATAGTGGCTAAAATATGCACATGAGATTAAAATGTGAGAAACAGTAAATGGTTCATCCGTTGCACAACATGGGTTTAATTCACTTAGAAACAAATGTTTATGTGTGAAACGTGTGTGTCCAATACGCAGATGAATCAAATGGACACCAACGCTTAGTAGCGGTAAAACAGTTCATGAGGTGAAGTATGAAAATATGGCATGCAATTTATTATTGAACTGCATGTTCTATGACTCCTACCCAAGTTCTTGAATAAATTTTTTACACACATTTTCACTTCTAATAAAGGAAAGGATGGAAGAGATGGTTCAGCTGCATAAACTCTTTCAGTGCTATCGGGACCTACATGACTTTGCATCCAACAGAAAATAATGTCATGCCTTGCCAGCAACGGAATCTAATGATCAGAAAATTCTAGACACAACGGGATGGCAGTGAAAATTACTATTCCGCAAAGCTTCCTACACACTCAAACTGTCAGTGTACACACAATATTTAAAAGCATCACCTATATTCATCTGCTGAAGAGCTTGATAAATATCTATTGCTTCAGGAAAGAAGATGGAACAGGACGAATGTAGCTAAGAGTTTTGTTTCCAATAACTGCAGCACAACCAACATGTCCTGCAGATTTTGATCCATCAGGGAATACTGCGGTGTTTACTGACAGCGTTGTGATGCATAAATCTGCTGGAAAACAGTAGTAGCTGTGTCCGATTTTCTATAACGAGCAAAAGGATTGATGATTTTAAGCTGTGGATCATATCATGGTTGATGTGATAAAAAGTCCATTTTGTCGAAACGGACATCACAAAGATCAGATAATGACAAGATTTTGTTCGAGTGAGAAAAGGTAATATGCTGTGTATGAACGAGTATCATACAGCATCATAAGTGCAGGTGTAATAGTCATGGAACGTTATGTATGATGAATGTCAGATGTAATTTTAGCATGATAATTGAGAGACTGCTGCATTCGTCTCAGGTCTAAAGGTATCTGTTGACAAACTGCATATAGAATCTAGACTGGTGATGTGCGAAATGCACCTGAATATATTCTCAAAGCAGAGTGATGGATAGTATCTAATCTGCGTAAAACTGAAGACCTAGCTGATACATACATAACACCTATAGTCAATACGAGATAAAATCAGTGACTGGTAGACTCGAAGTAGTGACGTGCGATCAGCACCCCAAGATGTATTAGAAAGCACCTTGAGGATATTAAGCGATCATCTCACTTCTTCCGCAAATGAAAAATATGCGTTGGAAAATGTAAATTTCGATTAATAATTTTAATCCCAGAAATATAAATTATTAATTATATTTGAGCAGTTAGAGTTGGAAAATTTCTTTCTATACGTTGATAGATCGAAGCATATACTCTTGTTTTACGCCATTCATAAGACCTCTTATCCTCAGTACATGACACTGCAGTTCCAATAACAAATTACCATGAACATTGATCCATTAAAGCCTTTTTCAAATCAATTTTATAAGACTGATAACTGTAGTGATTAATCTCTGGAAAAGCAGAATTTGATGATTCTGGATAACCAGCCATTTTGCCCTTAGTTGCTTTTATGCATTTGATGCAACTTTATTCAGCTTTTAGCTCAAACTTTAGAAACTCTGCATTTAATTTACATTAAATATCAGGCTATTCTAGTCCATACTCAGTAAAATTAGGTAGATATAACCAGAAATAATTCTTTTAAAAGGAATCAAGCACATACAAATCTTATGCATTGAAATAACATTTATTGAAAGCACTTTAAAATTAAGACTCGACAAAATACGTAAAACAACAACAGCGACAAACCAGCCCATTTATCTGCCTCTACATTCTGAGATACACAGGTGTATCTTATATAATTATATTTTACATATGTTCTGGGTCACAGTTAAATTTAACACTTATTATTTAAAATTACACATGACCCTTACACCTATGTGATAGAAATTTACGTAATTGACAACAAAATGCTAATACGACACCAGGTTGCTTTATTTATTTATTTTTTTTACACAACACTGCCGCACTATGCAGGACGTTATATCCATTTTAGCTCTATTGTGCTCTGGTCAAGGAAAGTGACTTCGGTAAGCTATCTTCGGTAGTAGATTTGGAGTTGGCCAATTTGATCATATGCAACATGCCATTCTCCAAGCACACTATCAAAATTGTGATGTCAGTAATACTTGTTCGCCAAGGTTTGTTCGTTGGTGGTGTAAAGAGTTAAGTAAATTGCGAAGACAATGTAAAAAGCTCATTAATAGAACTAAAAAGAATGATGAGGGGCAGAAATATAAACTGGCACTTACCACATATAATAAAGCTGTCAGAAATACTAAAAAGAATTCTTGGCAAAATTATTTTACTGACATTAAAACTGTGTCTGCTACTGCAAGACTCGTTAAAATAATGTCTAAAGACAGGAACTGCTGTCTAAACACTCTTACATTGCCGAATGGTAAGTTTTCAGAATCTGGGAGGGAGAGCCTGGCTAAACTGCTCAGAGCTTACTTTCCCGGTTCCAACGAAATAAATGGAACTCCTAACTTACTCTCTTCATCAAATTATGGTAGAAGTAAATGGGATGTTGCCAAAAAAATCATATTGCATTTATAAACAATATGATTTTTTTGGTGATCTGATCGAATTTGTTACGATCGAACAAAATGGGCAATAATGTTCTTTAAATCTTTTAAATCACCGGGAATGGATGGAATTGTACCGGCTCTGCTTATTGAGGGAATCCAGTGCATTACTCCAATTCTGTGTAGAATTTTTTAAGGTATGTATGGCATTTGGCTACATACCTACTGGTTGGAGGCAAGTAATTATTTATCATTATATAAAATAGTTATTTAATGATAATAACTAGGAAGCTAAATCTTTTAGACCTATCAGCTTAACATCTTTTCTTCTAGAGGCAATTGAAAAGCTGATAGACAGATATACTAGAGAAGTTTACTTAGTGGAAAAGCCACTTTCTGACTCTCAATTATGCATATCAACCTGGGATCGACCGATAGTGCTACCTACAATCTATCCTTCATTTTGGAGAAGAAAGGCTAAGGAACTTGCTTCAGCTGTTTTTTTAGATATTGAAGATGCCTTTGATAAGGTACCTAGTGAAACTATTTTACAATCTTTTGCTAGAAAGGGAATTAATGACACAATCTGTTTTTAGATAACAAATCTGCTCAATAACTGATTTGTCAGTGCCTCATTTTTAGGTGAAAACATGATGATCCAAGCCAAAGCTGGTTGTCCACAGGTAGGGGTTTTTTCACCCATCTTATGGTGTTGTGTTGTAGATTCCCATTTAGAAGTGTTAAAAAAACCAGACATAACCACCATTGGGTATGCAGATAATTTAGTTATAATCGTCATAGGTAAGTTTGGTGAAACAATTTCTAGCATCATGTCCAACACCTTCAAACAAGTTGAGACTAGGTGTAAAAAAAGGGCCTTTCTGTGAATCCTCAAAAAACCACTATGGTTGCCTTTATAAAGAAAAAGAATCTTAATCTGAAAAAGATAACTTTTTTTGGTCAAGAATTAATTTGCTCCAAGGAAGTTAATTCTTAGGAGTATTTTTTGATATGAACTTAAGTTGGAACAAGCACTTCAACTTTTTTTATTGAAAGAAAAAAAAAAGCTTTCTGGTTATGTAGAAATGCATTTGGAAAAACTTTGGGCTTAAGTCCCAAAGTCCTTCATTAGGTTTACACTATGATCAACTGTCCCATTATTACCTATGGCTCAGTAGTCGAGTGGCCTAAAATAAAAAATAAAACTGCTAAGGCAGAATTAACAAAACTTCAAAGGATGTTCGGTGTAGCTATCTCTGGGTGTATTCGAAGTACTCCCACATCTACACTGGGGCTTTTGCTTGGTATGCAACCTCTTTACATGCATATTTAAGCAGAAGCAATACTTAGCATGAAAGAGCTTAAAAATACAGATCAGTAGAAGGACTACTCCTGGTTTTTGTGTCCTGGGGAAACCTCAATGCTGACGTAACTAGTCATCCTTTTGTAAGTATTCCTATTGATTACACGATTGTTAAATATGCTTTTGATAAACCTTATACAATCAAATTTCCCTTGAGAGAAGACTGGAATAATGTTGCCATCAGTGAAAACTGTATTTACTGGTATACTGATGGCTCAAAAATGAATTCTAACACTAAGGCTGGTATTTGTTGTCCAGCTGATGGTACAAAGTTATTATTTTCTTTGGGTAAACATACAACTGTATTCCAAGCAGAAGTCTTTACCATTCTTATGTGCAGTGGAATATACTTGAACAGAAACTATTCTCATAGAAGAATAATTATCTGTTCCGATAGTCAAGCTGCATTACTAGCTTTACAGAAATCTACTGTAACTTCTGTTCTTGTCTGAGAATGTTATCTCACTCTGTGAAGAATGACTAATAATAACTACATTACTTTAATGTGGGTGCCTGGGGACTCTGGTGTTCCTGGCAATGAATAAGCTGATGAATTGGCAAGGACTAGATCAACAACAGACTTTTTTGGTCCTAAACTAGTGCTAGGTATTTCAAAAGAAATGATCAGAAAGAGCATTTTTGATCTCTTCATAAAACAACAGTTTATGAACGGGCACAATGCCAATGATCAAAGACACGCAAGGCTAGTAAATAGCACAAGCCCTAGTAAAAGGTAAAAAGAATTATTAAAGCTCAATAGAAGCAGTCTAAGGAAAGCAGTGGAACTTCTTATAGGACACTGCCACCTTAAAAGACACCTCACCATAATGGGAGTATCAGATGATCCCACTTGTAGAGGTTGTTATTATGTGGAAGAAACTTCAATACACATCTCATGTGAATGTGAAACTTTTTCTGTACATAGATTTGAACACTTGGGTCAGCACTTGATTGAACCTTGGATGTTGCAGGAAATTCTTGTAAAATGTCTGCTGAATTTTGCTTCAGCCACTGGTCTTTACAAATAGGGCTTTCCGAGGGGTATAGTACAATAGACCTATGGTCGCAGTGCTAGGTTCTTTTGGAATCACTCTACCTTAAATCTGTTGTTGCTTATGACACTTGGAGAAGCCAAGCTCACTATACCTTTGGTAGTGCGAATTAAGTCAATAGAGAGCATCTTTCGTTTGGATCAGAGCACCACGAAGGTGAAAGTATGACTGCTCTTTTTATGGTGCCTTGTAATTTTGAACCACTGTCAAGTGACGAGGCCACACCTGAGCTGGCACCCACCTCTCCACATCCACGCCACACCAGCGGAAGGACTTTGGACATCACATATTAACGTGGACACATCCCCAACCCATGGATTCCAGAAACCCAGTGAAGGAGAGTACACCGTGGTCATCCTCCCAACCACTGCCCGCGGCAAATGATGATTCACTTTGCTGAGCTTACGGGAAGCTACTGAGCCACTGGAGCTCTATCTTAAATCTTATCTAATTTAGTTCTATTGTTTTGACATACTTTATAATCAAACGATTTAAGATTAAATATAATACTTTTTATAGCTCTATAGCATCTGAAAGATTTATTGTTGCATCATATAGGACCGTATATTATATTTGACAAGTTTATTACTTCAGTATACTTCGTTGTCACATCATGCAGGATTGTACACTATATTTGTTACTATTTTATTACTCCATTACACATCATAGTCTAATGAAAGAACTTATATAGCATTCGTTTTAGCTCTATTTCTTCAGCATGCTTTTCTGTCGCACCATAAGGCACTACATATATTGGTTTTAATTCCAATGCTCAAACATACTTTACTGCCACATTATAGATGACTGCATGTAACACTTGTTTGGGCTCTATTGCTAAAGCATAGTTTGCATAAGCATTGGTACTGCATACTATATTTACTGTCACACAATTCACATAATTCTTGTTTCAATTCTCTAGTGATAGTATCCTTTGCTAAATTTCAATCATTCACAAGTAACAAATTGGCAATATGCTTCTCTGGAATTTTTAGATTTGTGACAAAATTTAAATTCTCCTCAGGCAAGTTTCTTACAAATGAATGAATCCTTATGGGACTAAAAAAGAGGAGTCTATTGTTTTAACACATTTGTAAAATATTAAAATTTAAACAACTTTTTGGTCATTTTTTTAAGAATAACAGTTTCTAAAATTAACTTCAGTGAAAGTTTTATCAGGTGTATAAAAATATATAGCTTGCATTATGCAAGCTATACATTTTTATAAATATTTTCAATAGAATTTCTGGGAGTAGAAAATTATAAAAAATGAAAAACATGTCAAAATATCATGAACTGAAGCTTTCTTTCAATTAAAAATTTCAAATTTTTTGATATCTTAAAAAAAATTATTGGTAAATAATATCCAACAAATATAACAGATTTGTTGATATCTCAATCCAGTCTTAATAACTGAAAAGTACAATTTAAACAGACATTTGCAAATAACAAGAACTTATTTTAAGTAAGACATTAAATATTTATTTAAAAAAACTTAAAAAAGTGTATAATTACATAAAACGAGCATCAATATTAGTTACAAAGACGAAATTATTCTATAAAATAATATGTTAACAGAAAATTGTCACCGGAAGAAAGAATAACATTATACAGAATTCCTTACATTGTGTCTCTGCTGTTATTTAATACTAAACATGTGGTATTTTTACACCATTTCATTATACATGCAAATACAGACAGATATAGTATGTACATCAGGATTAGCTTAAAGTTTACACTTTGTTGTCATTTTTACATATCAGGTAGGAATGATCCAGTTCTCAAAGCTTCCATTTTATCTTCCATATCAAATAAATCATTTGTTAGCCTTCGAATTGTATTCCTGAGTTCCTGAAAGAGAAAAGTAAACACATATGAGCAAAATATTAAGTGGATTAAAACAGTAAATTCAGACAAAATAAAATAACACAGGGAGTCTATAAAAAAGTCTGGCACATTTTCATGTTTAATAATTCATGAGTTAATGAAGAAATAAATAACACTATATGGCACTTATGAATCATAGACAGTAGACGCTCATTTTTAAAACTCGTAAGGACTAGTAAAACAGTTCTTAAAATAGAAAGTTCATAATAATAATGTATTGGATAAAAATAATGTATTGGATTATTAAGATCTTACATAATTTTCTAGAGCTCAAACCATACCTGGTTTTAAATTTTTGAAGTTAATCATATGATGTTTTGAAATATTTTATGTTCAACTTCATAGTAAAGAAGTTGGATTTCTTATTACTACCACAACCAGAATACTCATTTCTCTCTTTTTTTCACAGCCAAGCAACCAAAGCTTTGACCAGTTTAAGGATGTTTCTTTTATTTAAAAAAAATTGGAAATTAAGCACTTTTGCTAGCACTGTTTCATTTTCAAGGATTTTTCTGCATTTTTAAAATTGTTGAGGGTTTGTTCTTTGGAATAACCAGTTTTATTTTCATAAATTTTTGTCTTAATTAATATTTTCTCTTCCACCTTCAGAATATTCTTTTTTACTTCAGCACAATCGTTTAACAAAAAGCACAATCGTTTATTCAATTGCGACAAATCCTCATTTTAATTGGCTCAATCTCTCAACAAATGAAACTTCATAAATTGAATTGTTCAAATGAAAACAAACTAACTACAGAACAAAAACGTACAAACTTTTTAGAATTTTCCTTCCTTTCTATGCTTCTTTTCTAGGGGTATAGGAAGAAGAATTTTTCTCCTTCATATGTCCTCACGTATGAGAAATACAGAGGTTTAATACGGCACCAGTTTTTTTCTCATCAAATGTCTGATATCCATGTGTCTTCAATATTATTGCCACAATGTCTGGAATGCTTTCACATGTCGCTTCATTGTTCAAGAATAAATCAAGTTCTCCCACGTATATATAAATTAATCAAATAAAAAAAGTTAAAAATACCAGATCATAAAAATTAAATAGGAAAACGCGCGGAAAAGGCTATTTACCAAAATGAAAGTTTGCAAAAAAGAGATTTTTCGAAATTTTAGTTCATAAATAGAAGTAGAAATGATTATTGTATCTATTGTGTCAGGGTAGGAACTAGCCACTAGTTCTTAAAATAATGAATAACTAAACTCAATGTCACGAAAGCTGATTGGGGGCCAAGACCTACAGTGCCTATATCTGTTTTCATAACCGAAGGCCAAGGAAGCCTATGTCCCGGTTAGGTGGTCAGCCTAACACAAAAACAGCAGTTTTTAGTCCCCAAACTTGCTTGGTACACAGTTTTATTGATCCACTAAAGGAATGAAAGGCTTAGTCAACCTTGCCCAACCCGAGGTTCGAGCCTCAAAGCAGTATTCAAACCACTATAAGAAAAAAAAAACCTTAAATCTGTAACAACAGGCAGTTGAATGTTTGGCAGTGCACTTGTTGCATGGAAAGAAACATGGAAAACTACCAAGCACCCACCCTTGCAGAAATACAATATCCTTCTATTGCTGTTTAACAGTGGCTGGAATCAACTAAAAATCTTTCCACGGTACAGAGATTAATCCAGGGCGAGTCCAGGAATTTGATATCGAAATCTCTTATTAATTGGACAATGTAAGAATCTTAACACATCCAGACACCATAGTGGTTTACATGACAGATAATTACCTGAACCAACATCTGCGACTTTATCAGCTGCTGGGAGATGGTGTGTATTTCTTTTGATGCAGACTCATACGGCTGAGTGACAAATTCCACTATATTTTTCCTCAGCATTTGATTCTTTTCTCCTAATAATGAAAAGAAATTAGCAAGAATTTATAATGAGTCATCTAAAATTCTGGTTATCCATGGTGAAGCCATTGCAGATAAAACTATTTCATGGATAATTCATTGACAATTTCATAATAAAATTATGAAAAAAGAGCAAATCAGCACAAATATTCTTTGAAATATTTAAACACTCATAAATAAGCTTATTCTTGAGCACTAATGAAATAATTATTTATAAATTTGTACGGATACTCTTCAAAAAACCAATTAAAAGTTTTGTAAACATTTTTTACTCATTGAAACAGTTTTTGCCTTACGTTTAGAATTTAGACATTATGGATAATATGGAGAGTGAGCAGTTTCCCCCATAATATTGTTAAGTATATAAAACATTATCAAATCTAACCTATCATAAAGAGATGGGTTATTTCGCAATTTAAGTGTATGTATATACACAACATACCAAACAATAAAGGAATTCCTTAAAACTTTAAACTTGTATAAAAGGAAAAGAACAATGATAGAAACGAACAGTTAGCAAGAAAGAAGGAAAAAATTAGTCGGACTTCGTTTAGAATCGTGTCTAAAGTCTGGAAAATATGCAGAGACTGGTGAGCATTGTCTTAATTCCTTGTGCGATAAAATCGTCCTTGAATTAAATCAAAAAAAGTATATCATCTGTAATCAGCTTTATTTAGATATGTACATGGTCAAACTGTACCAATCCAGTGTAACCATTTCTTTTGAATACTTAAGGTCAAGACAGATTAATCATCTGAGATTGAGAGATCACATGGCCTCCACAATCGGACTTCAAACCAATCACGTAAAGTTATTTGAAAACATTTGTGCACTCTGCTCATCACTTCAACATTGTATGAACTTAAACAACTTATGCATCGTGAAGTACTTGCAATTCATTCCAATATATTACATGCTGCTGTAACAGATATTGTAAGTTGCCTTAGATTGTGATCAGCATACTTCCTGAGCCCAATTTGCCCAAGTAACTGAATTTAATTTTATTCTTGTAATATATATTTTTCAAGTCAGTTACTTAAATTTTCATATAATTCTATACCTTAAAAATTAAAGCTAATGATCTAAAACTGCAATAGTATATTATAATACAAATGTAAAGAAAGACATTTTCCTTCACATGCATGTTGCATTTGTATAATGTTTATGGGGTCCCTCTAAAATTTGGTCTAATTAGCCCTCGTGTGCAAAAAAATGACTGTTGAGCGACAAACAAACCAAACAAACCCTCTAAAATTTCACAAATATTATGGGGTACCCGCACAAAAAGGTTTAAGAAACTCTGTTGTAGGCTATATTTTCTAACAGTATTTGATCATCTTCAGCAGTTAACTACTATATTTTCTTATTTATAATCAGATTGCAACTAGCAAATAAATACAAGATAAAGTTAAAATAAAAATAGTTTTTGATACAAAATAGTCAAAAAAATAAGATTATTTTCATTTATATATATTTAATTTTAATATTTTTGTATTAATTATTATATTGCTTATTTCTCTTTTTAAATGACTTTACAGCCCGGTAAGGTCTGCCGCACTATCTCTTTCCAGACGACTCTGTCTCCAGTCTTTCTCTTCCAGTTGGTTATCTTCAAACATCATACAGCCTTTTTTTTATTTATTTATTTATTTATTTATTTATTTTTTGTAAATCCCATTTAATATCCTAACAATGAAGACAGCAAATTATGAATTATTTAGAGAATAAATTTCAAAGAAGCACACTAAATGCAAAAACATTTTTTTCTTAAAGAATTTACTTCGATTTGTGCTATGATTTTAGCAATAATTAACATTCCATTAGGCGCAATTAAAATCTTAAGGTAAAATTTAATTTTATATGAATATTGTGAAATATAGAATGTTTTCATGTCTAAATGTATCCTTTTAATTGATAAATTGCCTTCCAAAATTAATCAAAGAATTAATTTAGATATCGCATAATCATTCTTCAGCTATTTCGCTCAAATTAATGATGAAGCATACTTATACATACATAATTAAGTCCACATAATTTGTGATTTTATGAAATGGAGCTATAAAAAGTAACAAAAATGCAATAAAAGGAATTAATATAAGAATGTTCAATTACTTTTTAATGTAGAACATAATTGTCTGCAAAATGATTTATCTGGATTAAATGACATTTTCCTTAATCTGGAAATTATGGTATGGATATATTCAACTATAATAAATTGAGACATCTTTTTTTGGTCTTCCCCTTGCTCTACTGCACAGTGGCTTCCAGTATACGAATTTTGCTATATGATTATCAGTTTGTCTCTTGATGTGGCTCAGCCAAAATAAATGTTGTGCTTTAATAAACTTCACTATGCCTTTAATTTATTTTTATTTCCAGAATAGTTTTCCTTCTCTATAGATTATTATTTACCTAAATCGGTCCATATGTGTTTCTCAATATTTTACATTCAAATATTCTTAATTATTAAAATCTTTAATGTCAGAGTCCAAATCTCACAGCTATATGTCACTACAGTCCAGATAATTGTTTTGTATAGCTTTAATTTGATTATTTAAAGGATTAGTTTACTTCTTAAAATATGTCACACACACAATGAGAATAAAGCATCTGCTCTCTTAAACAATTCTGCAATAAATATAATTAAATAAGCATTTGCAGATATTAAAGCTTATTTAACAAAATTTATTTCTAATGTGTTTTATTTTAAAGTTGTTAAGGAACTAAATTAATTTCCAACTCATTGAAAGTGTATAATAAAGAATATTAATTTCAAGGGATATTTATCATATATGGCTAATTACTTTCAATTTTTCAGTTTCATCTAAAAAAGAAATGTTTATGGTAAAAATTCTTAGAACAATTTTTAATTATTTATAAAAAAAATTCCATATTTTTTTTAAAAAATTTCTTAATAGATAATTTGTTTCTTAAAATTCAGAGAGCAGTCTTCTATAAAAATGAATTTAACAAATATATTTATGCATATAGGTAAATTTAAATACCACTTTTTACTGATTATAACACTGCTTATATATCAATTTTGTAAAGATTTGACTAGCAGAAAAAATTTTCCTGTTTGGGTCTTATTTCCAAAAACACTCGTTCATTTGAGATATATTTAATCAACAACAAAAATTTTACAAAAATCTTTTCATTTATCACACGATTTTTTTATTTTTATCAATATTTATTATTATTTATTTTAATACAAACCTACTTGCAATGAAGGTGTCATGACATCATCAGAGAATTTTTTATTAAGTTTCAAATTGAATAATAATTTTTCAAAGTAATTTAATAATAATTCACATCGAATATTGATTTAAAATGATCAAAATAATTTGAATTTTAATGACATAACTTAATAGAAAAATTCTGCACAACCAATGTTGCTTAGAAAAAAATCCTTCCAAACCTCAGGGAAAAGTTTTGTTCTTTCATAATAAATTTACATATCTGATATATATATTTTAAGTTTAACGAAAGGTTGCATAACATAAGTTTTATACGCGATTTGTAAAATTTTGTTTACACTTCCAAATAATTCTGAAATATACATATAGTCAAAAAAATTAAACTATATATATTTATGTTTAGTTTATACACTTGGTGCAATAATCAAGGACTCAAGAAATACAGCCCTTTTAGTTTGGCAGAAACTCGAAACCTAAACTCTCGAAAGATTGAAGATCTATCTTTAAAATCCTGTATTGATCCCTCAGAAGGACTACTGAAAGTTTTCTGACACTTTGATCAAAAATTCTCTGAAAATTCACTCTGATCATCTTAGATAGCTAGTTCTAAGAATTATTAGTATCCTAAAAATTTATGATTCAGCCCATTTTATCAAAACGAATGGGAGAAATTTATATGAGAATGAATAAAAAATTTCATATAGACACTATTTCAATATAAAATAGTATTAATTAATGGAGGGGAAAAGATAAATTTTTCCTATAAAAACTAAATACTTCTTCCACAAGTTGTTCCAAAATAAAAAGTAAAATTTGTCTTAAATTATGAAAAAATAAATTTGTGCAAAGTAAAACTCTTAACAGGACATTCATATGAAGAAGCACATTTCTCCATAAATAAAAATATCATATACGTATAAGCATAATTATATAAACCGATAAATTGTATTACTGAAAAGTGAGCTTTTTATTTTTAATTTCAGACAAAAAAATCGTATCCAAAAATATTTATGATGGCTATATACTTTCAAGTCAAAGTGAATGAATAATTAAAGGGGAAATAATAATTACAACAGTGAAAACTAGAGTTTGTCATTGATTCTTTTTGAGAAATAAATATTCATTCCACTTTGCTAATTCAAGTTATACCTACTATAAAATATTTCAGTAGTAGTGCAAAAATAACTTTAATTTAAACACTTTTTTTTGAGAAATAAACAGAGCTATAAGTTTAAAGATGCAATGTGTTAGAATGTAATGAATTTTGCAGAAGCACTAGAATTAAATTCACAAGCATTTTACTTTAATATATAATTTACTAATCAAAAACTTTAATTTTTTTCCAAGATAAACCAGAACAATTTTAAATTATATGATACATAATCATAGCAAATTAATATTGATCAGAATTATAAGAAAACACACAATTGTTAAGAAAATCTTAAATAAGAAAGCTTATACTATAAAACTTTTCTGCATCATAAAATTATAACATTATATTTTTAACTATGTATAATAAATAAAAAAAATACTATAAAATGAAATAAATAAAAAAATTTAAAAATCTAATTTATTTCTCATTGCACAATATTTTATTAAAAACAATTTATTATATGAAAAATCAAAATTTTCAAATGAATAAATATTTGCACTTTATTTTAAATAGTGACATTGGTATGATTAAAATGTCAGGAAGAAACACAGAAAAATTAGCAACCATTAATTCAAAATTTCGACATTGCAGTGTTTTTAAGAATGCAATATTTATATACACTTAAAAAATGTTTTACTGTAATTTGCAAGAAAGTAATTAGAACAAGAAAGTATTGACCATGACATTGGGATTTAAAGATGCTAAAAGTATGCTATCGGACAAAAAAGTTACATAAATAAAGAATTAATATCACAACTTGGATTATTCAAATTCTAATTCATATAAGGATTTGTGCCAATAAACAAACTTATTTTAAAAGCTTCAAAATCAATGTTTTTATTTTTTTAAATAAAATTTTTAAAAAAATATTCTAAATAATCAATGAATACTTTTAGAAAAATGACAAGAATTTTCCTTAAGTAAATGATTACAAGATACAAATGTTAAGAAATATGGAAGAAAAAAATAGAACGAAAAATTTAAAAGAAAGAAATAAAGAAAATTATAATAAATTTACTTACGCAATTTCTTATGTAGAAGCCTGAAAATGAGAAACAGTATAAGAAATATAGCAGCATTTGTAACAAAATAATAGAAATGTTAAAGAAAAACAGTGTACATAAAAATATACAGAATTACATATATAGTTAAAAGATAAGCAAAAAAGAATTTTCTCATTGATCTAATTTAACATATGAATCAAGAATGGAATATTATATTAATTTCTAACATTTAGAAATTAACAAATGGAAGAAATTATCATGATTTGTGATTCCTGATATTTCTTAATTAATCATTTTTTCTTCTTTTGCATATCAATTAATAAAATTCTATATCCTTAAATTATGACATGTACTATTTTATAAGGTATAAAAATTAAAAAACATTAATATACGAAAATTTTTTATGTCAAGTTTTATAACATTTTAGTTTCTTAAGATTATCATAGATATTAAAAACATATAAACTAAATTCAATATTATATAATCCCTCAGTGATTTTGAAGTAATCTAAATCAAAACTAAATATAATTTATGGAATAAGAGATTACTGAATAAATCTTTTTATAAAATGTTAGAAGAAAATTTAAAGAAGCTTTTTAATAATATATAAAATGCAATTTGTGTTCCTAAATCAAATTGTATTTTACTAAGCAATATATTATATAGTCAAATTGTTATGTTATAAAAAATAAAAGTATAATATATTGAAAAAAATATACTTAAAGAAAGAATATTAGAACTCATATATTCATACTATTTTGTTTATAAAATTTCTTGAACAAGTATATTTTCAATGATATAGAATTTTTTCTTTCACAGTAATGAAATTGGATTTGATTACACTGATTTCTAATTCATTTAGAGTGTTCGAACAAAATTTTGTATACATGTAGGACATATTTTTAATTTATTCAAAATTTGTTCTACATAATTATATAAACAGTTTCTGCTTTTAAAGCGTGTTTTCTGAATACCCTTTAATCTGGAACCTAAACAACAAACTGGGAGGCAAAATCAGAAACTATTAAATGTGACAACAGAACACTGAATGTTCATACAGCAACAAGAGTCAGTAATACAAATCAACTTATTTGCAATAAATTATACGTTTCTACTTAAAGAGATTAATATATAATATGAATGACTGGAACAATAAGAATGCTATACTATAACTTTTTGCACACTAGGGCTGATTTGGCTGCCTGCATCCTCTGTTCTAAATGAATTCCAAATGATAGAATTGAGAGACATTTAGCTTCTAGATTGACTCATGATCTCTATTATCCATTTGAAAGAAATGCTTTATAAAACTATCCATTTACCTCAATGAGTACTTGAGCTTCAATCAGGATCTTAGAATTGAACTTCTAATCCAGAACTTAAACATGCCTATGCTGACAAGAGGAAAATTTGGAGCGAAATGTGCAGTAAAATTGATTTTGGAACACTCAACTCAAAGTTGTGGAAACTTGCCAAGGCTCTGGGTAAACATCATCCTCAAGTGAAAAGCTGTAATACTCCAAAGGACCAAGGCACACATGTTACTCTTGACAACAAGGCTGCTGCAGATTGTCTAGGAGAGTACAATGTGCAGGAGAGTAAACATTCCTTTCATGAAAATGATAAACCTGTTGAGAATTGTGCGAGAAATAGGGTGCTGCACAAATGTTGAAGTTGGGTCCTTGGTGACACTATTTTTCTTAATGATTTTAGAATGTCTGAACTGGAACATGCCTTTGGCAAAGTCAGTCCTGAGAAATCCCATGGACTTGATGACATACATGGTTAAATAATCCTGCATCTTGGGCCAATCAGTGAACTCATGTTATTAAATATTTCGAACCAGTCTTTGAAAAAGGGTAGAATACCACTTGATTGGAAAAAAGACACAGTCATTCCTGTCAGAAAAACTGACAAAGATGCCAGATCTCCTGAGAGCTACCATCCCACCTACTTGACTGGTATCCTATGTAAAATAATGGAAAAGATTAAATAGACTTACTTTTTATTTTGATTTGAATGACTTGCTCACAAAAGAGCAGTATGATTTTAGGAAGGGACATAGTACAATTGAACAAATTTTATATTTTTGTCAAAATGTGAGAGATGCTCACAATATGAGGCCCACCAATTACACTGTGGCAGTATTCTTGGATCTTACTAAGTCTTTTGACAAGATATGGCACAATGGGCTTTTATAATTAATTTTTTTGATGATTTTGGTACTGGGGTAAAGTACTGTCATGGATCTCTGATTATTTAAAGGTCAGAACTTCTAGAATTAAATTTAAAAAACCTTTCAAAAGATTTCAGACTCAAAGCCACATGGTTCCGTTTTGGGACTATTTTCTTTTTTTGGGGAGGGAGGGAGGGGGAATTGAAAGAGTAATTTCTAGAAGATGTAAAGTTTGTATTTTTGCTGATGACATTGCTCTCTAGCATTCTGGCGCAGATATTAAGACTATTGAAGCCAATATTAACCTCACACTCAAAGCATACCAGAACACCACAAGCCCATTGTGATGGTACAGCTTATGCATATTAAGAGTTCCAAAGGATTCAATGTGCCATAATATGCTGTGGTAATGTATCATTTCAAATAATCTTCAAGAATTATCATAATTATAATTCAAGAATAATCATAGGAATTAACAACTTAACCATCATTATGACTGTTTAGGCAAGGAGTCAAGTCAAAATACTAGGAGTTGTATGAACCCTGAAAATCCTTAATTTCAACAGCACACTCTTTCTAATTATTAATACAAACAGTTTAATTTAACCAAAACATGATATACGTGTCAAGAACAGACAAAGATATTTTAATTTAAAGTCTTTGGCATGAAATTAAACTCAACGAGTGAAATTCCACACATAAAAGCAATAATAATCTTTCAATGGTTTTTCTTTAAAATAATTGAAAATTGTAATGATATATGCAACATTTTGTTGCTTACCTTGAAACAATATTACCAATCTAATCAATGAAAAATTTAATCTTTTTATTACTTTTGATGACTTTTATAAAATAAACAAGGAAAATCTTTTTGTTTTCACATAGCACTAGAGTGAATTGACAATAAGTATGCAAATTAATGTATGATGTGGTTGAGACACCAGTCAGGTGACAGTAGGAACATCAGTCCTTATAAAAGCAGGTCCACAGTGCACATCCATCAGGTATAACTTGTAAAGTAGAAAGAGAAATGCAACAAATATTCTCTATATTCGATGCAACAAATATTACTAAATATTTAAATTCAACTATTTAACAGATAATTATTTAGAATATTAGAGAATTATTTTAGAACATTTAATATGTGATTATTTTATTGTTTGTATATGTAAATTTCACTGCAATTCAATTGATAAATATTTATTACAAATTTTAAAAGTTTTAAATTTTATGAATTCTGCTAAGTAAATATGCAATTTGTTAGCAAAAAAAAAAAAAAAAAAAAAAAAAAAATTTTGACAGTTAAGATAAAAAAAAATGTGATCATCCAGAAGCAAAAAATATAACTTCATACTATTCTCACAGCAAAATTATGATTAAATTCAGATAATTTTTGATCCTACAAAAGAAATAATCTGAATTTAGTCATGAATTTTATAACATCAACATTTTTATGAAACACTTTTGATGCAAGAGAAAAAGTAGATAATTTTCAATTTACATTAACCTCTACATTTTAATTTATTACTTTATATACTTTCGAAATTAAAATTTTAACTTTATAATTAAATTTATTTGCTTAGTCAAACCTTAGACATCTAGTAATCCATGGAAATAAATAAAAGTTCTGACAAAAAATAATTTTAGAAACAACAGAACATTGAAAAAAGTAATTTAGAAAATGAACAGAAAGATAAAAATAATTTCTAGTTACACACAAAAGATTTAATCATAACAGTTTTTAATCCACCTATATACACTATACTGAATAGAAAGAGTAAAGCATCAAAGTAGTACTATAAAACTAAACATCTTTGTTTCACAAAGAATGGATTTTGTTAAACAAACATGAACATCAGTCCTTATAAAAGCAGGTCCACAGTGCACATCCATCAGGTATAACTTGTAAAGTAGAAAGAGAAATGCAACAAATATTCTCTATATTCGATGCAACAAATATTACTAAATATTTAAATTCAACTATTTAACAGATAATTATTTAGAATATTAGAGAATTATTTTAGAACATTTAATATGTGATTATTTTATTGTTTGTATATGTAAATTTCACTGCAATTCAATTGATAAATATTTATTACAAATTTTAAAAGTTTTAAATTTTATGAATTCTGCTAAGTAAATATGCAATTTGTTAGCAAAAAAAAAAAATAAATAAAAAAAATAAATTTTTGACAGTTAAGATAAAAAAAAATGTGATCATCCAGAAGCAAAAAATATAACTTCATACTATTCTCACAGCAAAATTATGATTAAATTCAGATAATTTTTGATCCTACAAAAGAAATAATCTGAATTTAGTCATGAATTTTATAACATCAACATTTTTATGAAACACTTTTGATGCAAGAGAAAAAGTAGATATTTTTCAATTTACATTAACCTCTACATTTTAATGTATTACTTTATATACTTTCGAAATTAAAATTTTAACTTTATAATTAAATTTATTTGCTTAGTCAAACCTTAGACATCTAGTAATCCATGGAAATAAATAAAAGTTCTGACAAAAAATAATTTTAGAAACAACAGAACATTGAAAAAAGTAATTTAGAAAATGAACAGAAAGATAAGAATAATTTCTAGTTACACACAAAAGATTTAATCATAACAGTTTTTAATCCACCTATATACACTATACTGAATAGAAAGAGTAAAGCATCAAAGTAGTACTATAAAACTAAACATCTTTGTTTCACAAAGAATGGATTTTGTTAAACAAACATGATATGAAAGCAAAAAATATTGTGTATATAAGGGGTCAATGGAAAGGTACGAAACGACGTGAAAACGTAACAGTTAAATATTTGCGTATTCCGCCATGAGAGAAAGTAGCGAGACATCTCGAGATGTGATTGGTGTCTCTGACTGGGATCGGAGCATGTCAACACCCCTTAGATACAAGGCCTGAGCGCAAGAGTTATGAGTCATCAAGAGAAGACCTGTTGAAATCTTCGCCGTAGCTGTTACATTGGCAAAAGATAAACAAAATTTGCGTGTGTAAAACCATCAAATGTCTAGTTTTTTTTTGTGTTTTAAGTAAAATATCACACTAAATTTAACAAACCAAATATATATATATATCTTTTTTTTTTACATTTAGAAAATATGATTACATCTGTTAAAGTAATAAACTTAAAGAATTAGTTCATTTTTTAAAGGTAGAAGAATTTTACTTAATATAAATAAAGATAGAACAATTTTACTTAATATATATATATATACACATATATATATATTATTTTTTTAGAAAAATAGTAAAACTTATAAAAAAAGAGTTTAAAGTTTTTAACTATTTTATTTGTCATTAAAGTAGTTATATGAAATTTAATATTAGAATTTTAATATCATAACTATATCAAACAGCAATTTCCTCGATTATAAAACAAGAAGTACATTAATCTAAAATTGAAACGTAAATTTAAGTTTAAAATATTTATAAATTCAAAAAAATTTGCACATTTTTATATTGATTATCCATCGTAATACAATTATAGACACAATTGAAAAACATTCACGAGGAATATAAATTTAGTTTTATAAATAGAATTGCATGTATATAGGAAATACAATTTTTATATTAATAACATTGTGTTGTAATATGAGTTTACTAAATTTTTTTCTTCTCATTAATATGTAGGATTTTTAAAACCAAAACATTATAATAACTATAAGCAATTACAGAAAAATATTAGAATTAACAATTTTTTTATTATATCACTTTAAAATTAACAAACTTAAATTACTTTTATTTGCAGAAAATAATTTTAGATTTGTTAAAGTAGCATTTAATTAACTTAATGAATTATATCGTTAAGTAGAGATAGAAGAGTTTTACTGCACTTGGAAGAATTTATGAAAAAATTGTAAGACATATAAAGAGAGATTGTTTATCCTGTAAATTATTTATGAAAATATTTCTATGAAATTTAACATTAGAATTTTAATGGCATAACTAAATCAAATTGCATATTCTTGATTTTAAAACAGTAAGTAAATAAAACACACCCTTAAGTAAAATTTTAAATAAAAAGCATTTATTTTTAAAATTTGAAAAAATATACAGGCATATATATACAGATAATTCATTATTATACAACTGGATGCAATTCAAGAATCTACATGAGGAGCACAATTTTATAAATAAAAATGAAATTATATATATATATATATATATATATATATATATATATATATATATATATATATATATATATATATATATATATATATATATATATATATAATATATAATCTGTGTGATCATACATTTATTCTTCAACTCATTATCTTGAGCATGATTTGCTTAAAAATATATTTTATGTTGTGATTACAACAAACAGTAATGAAAACAATTATGAGAATCAGTAATAAAAATTTAATTAAAATTAGACATATTCAATGAAATGTTATTTTTTTTAATGTTTTTAATTTATGTTTTCTCGGAGTTTTTTTTTTTTGCTATATCATTTTTATTTTTACAATAATTTTTAAGAAGTATGTTAGAAGTCACCCAAACTATTATTCTTACTATATCTTCAGGTGTATGGCCAGAGAAACAAGTATCTACATCATTGTAAATTTCAAAATTACTAATCAATGACATAATTAATTCACTCATAAATTTTCTTTGGTTAGACTCCTTAAGAAATTTACTTTCGTAATCAGGCAACAATAATTTTTGGGCTATTATGAAAGAAAAACTTACAACTTTAATGATATCTGAATTAGGAAAGTGTAAACTTCTTCTATTTAAATCTGAAGTTAGTTTGTAAATATCTTCGATGGCTAATTCTTTGTCTATAACTAACTATTCCCTGCATGATTCACATTTTAAATTATTCCATATTGTATATACACAGTAACCTGCCATATAAACTAAAATTGGCAAACTTGATTGAATATTTTTAAAATCTAAATCATCAACTGGAATTCCTAATTTATATGAATTAAAATTTATATCCCTTTCTTCTAAGGGCACTTCAATATCAAATTGACAAATTCTTATTTCACCAAAAGTTGAGGATTTTAATGTTAAGGGAAGATAATTTTGAAGTCTCAGTTTAGATTCTGATTCATATATTTGTCGGATAGATACACAATACTGTAGGTTGAAAATGCAAAAACTCCCTCACTCCAGTCGAGAGAAACAAGTATTCTCTTTGTAACGTCACATCCACTTCCTGTTTGAGAGCTCAGGCCTTGTATCTAGGGAGTGTTGAGCATGTTTGGACGCGCGCATGCGCAAGAGAGAGCAGAGGCACCTATCAAAAGCAGCGTCCAAATGATGCGGTAGTCCGTATGAGGGCAGGATGTTGTTCGCGTTGCAAAATTCGACAATGGAGGAGCAGCGAGGTGTTATCCGATTTCTAAGAGTGGAAGGTGAGAAACCAGTGGAAGCATGAGTTATCACATCCCCCTAAAACGTTCTAAGTCATACTGTCAGCAGGAAAGGTGTTGCTCACCGTCTTTTTTGACTTTAAAGGTCGATATTTGTGGAATTTCTTGAGCACAGAAAAACCATAAATTCTGATGTGTACTGTGAGACACTCTGACGCCTACGCAGGTCAATCAAGAACAAAAGACCGGAGTGATTATTCTCCATGATAATGCGCATTCACACATCTCCAGAGTCACACACATGGAACTGGTCAATTCAAGTGGGATACATGGGGCCATCCGACCTACAGTCTGGACATATTTCCATGTGTTTGGTCCACTGAAGAAACACCTGCAAGGGAAACGCTTCAACTGGGAGGACGTGCTCAAGGACGCTGTGAAGGAATGGTTCTCGTCACGGCCACAGGAATTCTGGGAACAAGGAATCCTGCGGCTTGTTCATCAGTGGAATCATTGTGCTCAAGGCTATGGTGCATATTTTGAATAAAGTCTACATTTGTACCTACCGTCTCATTTCGTACCTTTTCATTTGATTGCCTCTTACATATTCCTGGTGTTCTCTTCCAATGACAAATTATTAGCATTTTCTGTATTGAAAAAAATACATGTTTAAACTAGATGTACATTTGAAGCTATTTTCAACTAACTAAGTGCCAGAACAGTGATATCCACTAATACCAATTTCTTTTACATTATTTTTGCCTTAATTACAAAATTAAAATTTAATTTTAATACAAGTTAATTTAAATTTTAAGTTAATCTTAAATTAAAAAACAAGTTAATCTTAAATTTTAATACAAGTAATTAAAATTTAAGAAATTACAAAATACTATAGTTATTGGTATAATTATATCAAAGTCGAAATGCAGAAAATGATGATTAATAGTAATTATAGGTCATGCAAAAAGAAATGAGTAACAATAGAATAAAAAGATTACAAAGCCATTTATAAATGCAACAAAAATATATTTATTAAGTTGATTGGAAGATAAATGTCAAATTAAACTAATTTCAAATTTGAATTTATACTTTATTATACTTTCTGCATGAAACCTGTTGAAGTGGAAGTTTACCCATTTCAAGATTTCCCCTCATATGATATAGTATAAATACAACCCATTATATATGAAAATTCCTCTCACAAAGTAACACTTTGCTATGGTATAATACTAACAGCTCAGTGGTATCAAAATATTCAGATTATTTTACCCTCTTTATTCATATATTTCCTAAAATCAAAATAAAATTAACTTTCAAAGAAAATTTTCTTATTTTTATAAATGAAAAATTAATAAATAAGAAAACTTATTCATGTATTTTTCGTTTATATTATGAGTATAAAATGTAAAATATAATAAAACTCACATTTTTTTTTACTTTTTATTATGGTGTAATTTCTTCAAAAAATTCAAACAGCAAATCTTTACCCATTTGTATCATGTCACACATAGAAAGAACTAAATAATTTAAATCTATGATTTTGATGCACAAAATAATTACCATCATAAGTGCCATAACATTTTTGGTTGTTTAAAGTAAGACAACAGATAAGAATAAATTACACTTTTAATATCTCTTAAAATATAAATATTTTAAAAAGAGATAGAATCCAGTTTGTGTGTAAATACATATTAAAGATTAAGAAACATACGTATTATGATGAACTGATGACTCATCTCGGGGCACATTTTTTCCTGTTTGTTCAGTGAAGTTTTTTTCCAAGAAGTCAGAGAAATCACTTCCTAGTCAAAAAATAATAAACATACACAATTAAGCATTTGGGTAGAAATTACACTAAAAAAATATAACTGAAAACAAATTATTGATAAATACTAGGTAAATTTATGAATTATGAATATGTCTATAAAAATTAACAGAAATCATTTAAATTTCCATTAAAATTGTTTTCTAATTTTTAAAAACTTAATTGTAAGAATATTTTAAATATTTTTCAGAATTTAACTAATAAAACTAAATGAAGTTAAAATTTTTACAGTACTTTCATTTCCCAAAGCTATATGTACATTTAGATGCTTAAATTACATAAAAATTTTCAAATGTTTCACAATTCAAACGCTCCATTAAATAAATTTATGAATAAACAATTTAGATTTAAAAAATTATTTTACAATTTCAAATTACTAAATACAGGGTTTAAAGTATCTTGCCAATTCTGCTTCATATCATTCAATATCTTGCAATGTCTCTCCATCGGTTTCTAAGTTTATTTTATTAGATTATCAAGTAATCAATCATTTTTTTCAACGTGAAGACTTATTAGAACAGAATCTACAGTTTAAAGCGGATTCTGAATTACTACAAACATTTAAACTTGAGATGGGATAAGGACACACAAACTGCTGAATTGAAAACCAGGGTATTATTGATTTGGCTGCCATCTCAAAACTAGTTAGTTAGAAACTAGGTGTACACAACCCGACATACCGCAATTTTGTCCAGTAAAAATTATTATTTACATTATTTATAGGTGAAAATAATCATTTATAATTAGGACATTACACTTATAGTATGCTATTAAGGCTTACATCATATGCCTAAAATCTTTGTAATAGATCTCATATTCACAACTAGATACTACTGAGTAAATGAATAATGCTCTCCTATTTTTTGCATGCATGTTTGTCAGGATATGTGCTTGGCACATCAGCAGGTTTGTTAAATGATAAGTTTCACCCAATAAAATTGGATGTTTTTGGGCTTCTAGCAAACTTGAAAATTGTAACCTACCACCAACACATATCAAGGCCAATGTGGACTGGTTGGTTAGGGAATTGTTCTCATAATTGAAAGGTAGTGAATTCAAATCCCAACTTAAGGTAAGACCTGTGGTGTTCATTAATGGCAGTTAAAACTAGGAATGATTGCAATGTCCTCGTAGTGATATATCTCTGGGAGTGGCAGGCTAAATATTAAGAGTTTTCTGCTTGGTCCTTACTTCAAAATCATGAAGACTCTTTTTTTTACATCAGGAAGGTGACTGCATCGGCTAATTTTCCTTTAGCAACACAGTACAAAATAGCCTTCATATGATAGTTGTCAGGTATAAGAGAGTTGATATTGCTCAGAGATGGGTAAACAGTCGAATTGATAAAATTCCTAGCCTCTCTTGTGAGACACAGGGGCAGTCAGGAGAGTTAAGAATACCTATAAGATGAGAATGATCTTGAAGATAGTCATGTCCATTTATAATTCTAAAATTTGCATAAAAGATTTGTCATGGGAGTTCCACTGGAATAGAATTGTCAATGAGACTGGACCACATTTTTCCTTTAGCTTCAACATTATAGCTGTATTTGACATAGGTACTTGTGGCTTTGGCAATTTTAGATGAAATTCGATTATAAGGAAGGATTAAAGAAGGCTATGGAGACAAACATCCCTGTTTTGTCAGTTTATCCACCATCATTTGAATCCTTTTGCAAATAAAAAAATAATTATCACATTTTAAAATCTCACTTCATGTGATTGTTTTTGTATCAAAAATATTTTTCAGCAATAAGTTCTCCCATGCAGTTTTATGGAATCAATAAAAATTTTAAATCCTTCCATAGAAGAGATCTAATATGTGTATTTAGAGATTCTAACCTTAATTTTAGCATATTATATATTTGTATGATTTTAAAACCAATTTGAAATGGGAAATGTCTCAAAAACTTAACAGATAATTTACAATGAGTATACAATATCACAAGGGCAAATATATCGAAACATTCTCCTTGATCTTGCCTACGAAATGTAAACATTCCCAGCAAACACAAAGATGTCATGCATTCATCAAACCGCTGATGACAGCCGTCTTGGCCATCATCGGTCAGCTGCTATTTGGCCCCATCAGATCTGTCAATAAAGTGTTGTCATTGATGATGAGCAAGCAATATAGTCTCCCACTCGTCCAATACAGGATGACTAGCAATGTTGTACTGCCATCATGTGGACTATGTTATTAATGGTACACACTCCTCATATACAGTTATTCATCGGATTTTGCCACTTGGATGACGATGGCCACTTGTACCAACATAAGGCAAATTATAATTTATTTACTTCTACAAATAAAAATGGAATCTTAATTCATTTTTATTTGATAATAATTTATATATTAATATATAATAACATATTATTTTTGATTAAATAATGCTTCTATCCTGTTAAGAATAGCTATAATAAATACATACTTATATTTCTTTTGGCTCACTGAAGCAACACTGAAAATTTCACCTTTTCACACTAATGGCTGACATAAGCACTTTACAATTTTAAATGCCATACTATCATGCAGCATAAAGAATAAATGGTGAAAATTTATTTACAGTGAAAAATAATTTTTAGGGTTAAAAAGTATAAAGTTATTTTTAAAATTTATTAACATCAAAGTAAAAAAATACTTTCATAAAAAAATAGTTTTTGGCAATAAAATAAAAAATAGCAATATAAAAACTGTCTGAATTTCTCTGGTCAATAATGTCAGTGCCACCAATTGGCAAAATCTATAGGCCCACTACTTATCATCCAGCTCTGGCCTGGTTTATTTTGGCCAGCATCAACGTGTGGCCATAATGGCTACAGACAGGCCTTGAAACAACCATAAGCAGTTTGCCGTGGCCAATAGAAAACTTGATTGGCTAGCAACAAGCTTTTCATCTACAGTTTGTGTTTGCAGAGTATATGGTAGTGCAATGCAATAATATGACTTGAAATGAATGTTTCCTTATTAGTATAGTTTAGCTCTCTAAGTATTCTGTCTGTATATATATCAATAAAAATACTGCTACGATAATTCTTTCATTTATAATTGACTTACATTCCCACGAAGAGTTCCTTTACCCATTTCTTAACTATTACAAATTCTTTAAGGCAAATGCTTTTAGTTATCTTTTTTTTTCTACAAATGTAAATTTAACCACATAAATTGCATTTTAAAAATAAATATATATATATAGAAATATATTTTTTTACAACACATATGAATTACATACAAGTAATACATATATATTCTAAAATTAATAGTCAATAAATTACTAATAATTTTCCATTACTGAATGTTTGAAGAGAAGCCCGGTGGCTTAAAGGCAGCATTTCACGCTCCCGTTACACAGGTCCGAGATTCGATCCTTGGGCTGGGCAAGGTTGACTCCGTCTTTCATCCTTTCAGTGGGTCGATTAACTGAGTACCAAGCATGCTTGGGAACAAAACACAGGGGGTCTTAGGTTAGGCTGACCACCTAACTGGGGCATATGCTTCGCACTCCAGGGCCCTCAGTCACGAAAACACTTATGGGCACTGCAGGCCTTGGCCCACATGGGCTGTCATGCCATGGAGTTTAGTTTTTAGAATATTTGAAGAAATGTACAATTAATATTTTATAATAATGAATTGTAATTTAAAATTCATTCTTATAAAAATTCATTAATTGGAATAAAGTAAAATTCTAATTCTCAGCAGTAATATTCAATTTTTAATTATCATTTTGAGTATCCTGTAAGTTGTACCTTTTTATTGTATATAGGACCCCTTTTAACAAATGTAAGAGTTACACCACTACTGTTAAGAAATTTCAAAATATACATTATCAAATATGGTAAAGGAATGTCAAACTGACCAAAGATGTCATCTCACGCCTCTATTCTTAACAAATGAGGGACCAGTATTCTATACCCTTCTGAGAGTGTTAAGTTCTTTCAAGGCTTTTCAGGTTGAGCTCTCATATTGAACAGAAGTACAACAGATGTGTGACAACCAAACATAACTAAGAATGTTTATATACTAATAAAAGTTATTATTGAAAATCTGCCTATTCAATAATCCTTAAGTTCACTTAAATAAGTAGGTAACCACGTAATACATTACATATATATATATTTCCTATTTAAAATACAATTTTATATTAACAAATTACCCGAGTGAGACAATCCCTGGTGTGTATCAATTTCTTCATCCGATTCAGATGCTTCACCAGATATCACAATTCCATGAGGTATCCTTGGCAAATTCTGTGGAGAAAATATAACTATTATTAAAATCTGTATAATATATAAAATATTCTATTAAAATCTAAAAATCGATTAAATTTTACTAGAATCTTCTCGGACATAGATCGATTTCGAGCTTCAATCTCAGTTAACTTTAAAGGGGGATTCAAACAGATCTTTATAAATGTTTTTTGTTTCTGTGAATTTATTACATTTTTAATTATAATGAATGTATATTTTATTTTATTTGACACCAAATTACCAGCATAAATTTTGGAGTATTTGTTTTAAAAATTGCTGCGGATAATGTGACACTTTATTTATTTATTTATTTTTTTTGCTCAAATGAAGGGGCTTGCAGATAATATGCCACTGTGGATTATATACAGAAAAATATGGTACATTGTTTTGAAAATCAGTTTGCAAGAAAATAATATTTATAAGAATTTTAACCTCATAATCATATTATACAAAAAGCAAAACATTGATTTTAAGAATAAAAATGTATTTTCAGAAAGAAAATAGAGTGATTAAGCAATAAAATTTGAAAGAATGTTTAATAGAATAAAGTACTGGATAAAATAACTAATAGAAATTACAAAATGATTAATTGTGAAGTATTTATTTCATACAATTAAAATGTATGAAGTAAATTTCTCAGAAAAATAATAAAAATATTACATATAATTTTGAATACATAATGTAAACTAATAAAACTGAATATTGAGTATAAATATTAAATAAATAAAGTTTAATAAATTTTAATCTAAGACTTAATCCTAGTATATGTAATGCAAAGAATAGAGCGATAAAAATTGCGATCTAGGCTTCATCCCACTAGTCAGTATAGGTGCTAAATGCACCAAATAAACATATTACTGTGCCAAAATGGATTTCTTAACAGTTTTAGTAATCCTTGAGCTTATGCTGTGTTTTATTTTTTCTGAGTTTATTTTTAAATAGTTATGTTTAATTTGGATGTTAATTTTTAAAGTTACTTAAGCTGTAATTTATAGCATTGAAAGTTGTTTTGGAAATTGAATTTATATATTTTTGAAAGTTATTTTAAATTGGAGTATGAGGGAAGTTAATGCAAATGCTTTTACTTTGTGTTATTCTGTATTTTTCTAATACCCAGCTACACTAAGGATGTACCAATTCAGTGTTACAAAGTGCAAATGCAATGGCATCTTATACATACACAATGTAATAGACGAGCTCCGGACTGTAACTTAAGGTTAATAGTTTTGGAATATTCACCCATCACCGAGTGCCTTGTAATTTTGAACCGTGGTCAAGTGACGAGGTCACACCTGAGCTGACACCTTACTCACCACATCCACGGTACACCAGTGGCAGGATTTTGTATGCCACATATTAACGTAGATATGTTTCCAACCCACGGAATCCCAGCAATCCAGTGAGGGAGAATACATATAATCAGCCTCCCAATCACTGCTTGAAGCAAATGACTCTTCACTTTTCTGATCTTAATGAGTAGCGGCAATAAAGCAACTGAGTCACTGGAGCTCTTTCATCTTAAACAGAGGGACGTCCCATGCGCATGCTATCTTCACCCTGAAAGTGAAGGGATAAAGAAACAAACATAGACAGAGAAAGGAACATCCATGTTCAAATCAGGATTCAAACTTGGGACCCACTGCTTCAAAATTATGGATGCTAACCACTCCACCATTAGTTGGCTTGTGTTATTCTATTTAATTTGCTATTTTATATAGTAAAATACTTACAATTTATTAAGTAAAGAGTAGAAATATTTAAGATGATTCGTGTAGAATTGTATTACTCAATTAATTAAAATTATTTTAAGATGAACCCCAGTGCTTGATTAATTAGAAGCCTGAGTTTTCATGAAAATGTATGTTATTTACATTATTGATTTAGATAGATAGTGCAGTTGCTAATATTTACTTGGCTTTCTTATATGCTGTGTATTTTTAAAGTATTTATATTCTTTTAATTAATTAAAAGAAAATTAAAAAAGTTATTATGATTATATTTTAAGAAATTGTGTGCACAATTTTAAGAAATTGGGTGCATCCTTTTTTTTGTACATTATGATTAGATTAGGTAAAATTCTAGTACACATAACACATTGGCCAATTTTCAAGAATATTGCCAATGGCAAAATTACAAGATTTCCAAATGCAAAATCTTTAAAAAGCAATAACCAATTGAATCTCTCCAAATCAACAACAACAATTTGCGGTAAAGTTGCAGTTTTTTAAATCCCAGATGCGCTCAACCTCAGTTTTAAATCTCATGATTTCACATTATTTATTTAAAATATTGAATATTTTATTAGATTTAGTAAAGAACTACAAAAGTCAGCATATTGTCCACAAGACCTTTTTTCATACAGAAGGAAAAAAGCATTGCATTGTCCACAGCAGTGTATAATCTGCGGCAATTCTTTCAGCAACCAGCTGAAAATATATACTGCTCATTATGTGGTGTCACATAAAATAAAAAATATACAGTATGGTTAAAAATATAATGAATTGTACAGGAAAAACATTTATCATGAAAAAGATCTAACTATATCCTATTTAGATACACCTCATCGCAATTGCAATAAACTGAGATGAAAGCACCAGATTAATCAAAAGTGTTGACTTAAAAAAGATTCTAGCAAAATTTATCAATTTTTAGTTTTTAATAACTTTTAAAAGGAGATTAGACATATTTCAAAAATACATTAGTTTCATTAATAATTAAATGAAAGAAATGGATTATTTTTGAAATGCGTATTGGATACATTTTTCCATTTGTACTGTGCATACTTTGTTTTTCACCTTAGATTAACATGTTTGTCACCATTTCTCTTACTTGCCTTCCCTATAGCCTTTAGCTTAAAATTTGCTACATAACTCAAATGCTTTCGGAGTACTTACAAACTATCCCATTGCCCTTTTTCATCATATATATATATATATATTTGTCATCAAATTTTTATAATTTAATTTTTTTTCAAAATGTGGAGGAAAAGATAAACAGTTTACAGATATCTTCATTTTAACAACTAAATAAAAACCTCATTTGCTTTTTATATGATGTTATAAGTTGCATCATTAAACATATATTTTTCTACAGATATGGTTAATGGGATAATATTTTTACTTCCACATGACGATATATAAACTTGAATATTTTCAGAATGAAATAGCTCAGGTCAAGGCAAAATATAAAACAACAATAGCCAATAACAACAGTAATATTTTTTTGAGGAAACAAATTCATTCTTGAAAATATTTGGACAAATTATATCTAATGATTATACCTGAAATAAGTCAGCAGAGTAGTAACGACATGTTATTTACTTTATAAAACAAATAGCATTTTCAAAAATTTATTGTAAGCTTTTCTGATGGAGAATGTTTTCTTTTTATCAGATTATCTGCAGTGGCATATAATATACACAACAAAATTCAAAATATTTTTTACCACATAATCTGTGCATTATACACAGGAAAATGTGGTAAATATCTATTAACATTAACTCTTAAAAAGACTAAACACAAATAAATTAATGCTGATTAATAATAAAAATATAAAATTCAATCATAAAAAAAATAACAAGATAAAATTCAAAAGAACAACCAAAAACAAAACTGACCAAATGTAAACATAAATTTTGAACAATAAACTAAAACTTCTAATAACCAATAAGATATATTATAATATTTAAGCAGAAACCATTAAGATAAAAATATTTGTTACTAAAAAATGAATTAAAAATTAATAGAAATGCCACATAAAAATTAAAATAACATTAAATTCAATTAAAAAAAATTTTTTTTGCTTAAAAATTCAAAAAATCATTATACTTAGATAATTTAAAACAAAAAAAAATTAGATTTCTCCATTTTTTATTTAAGTAATATTTTCTAAAATAAATTGTTAATTACTTGAAAAACTAAATGATGAAAAATAATTAATTTCATCAATTTTTAGAACAATACATACAAGTTGCGCAATTATTCATAAAATATAATATAATTATGTGTGGCAATAAAAATAAGGTATAAAAATTAATAAATAAAATAAGAAGTTATGTTCAATATCTTCTCTTTACTGAAATAGAATACAGAAAATATGTTTGAATAATCCGCAAAAATATTCTTCAATTGTTTTTGCAAATTTGAAAGGAAAAAAACTGAACTGTTAATTAAAATAAAATGTTTGACCACCAGAATCGCCAAAATAAACAATAGTAGAAAATATCTTTAGACAGTAATAAATTTCTTTGAACACATCAAGGAAAAATAAACAAGTTCAGAATAACTTTAACATATCTAAGCCAAAAAGATTATATATCCATCAATTATTGCATTATTTTAGATTTCATATCTTAATTTCAATGTCAAAAGAAGTCTCAATAGTGAACATTCTGCTGACAGCTAATGTCATGGTTACTGCATGTTTACAAGAAAAAGATAACAAAATTATAGAATACAGTAATTAAAGCCTTAAATAGGAAGGAAGTTAATGATTAGTTTAGCTTTAACTATAGGCCTGTAGATACACAAAACTTGGAACTTTTCTGCTATTAAGGTTTGACTCATCAAATTTTTTGCAAAAATAACTACGTTAACAGCCTTTTCCCTTTAAAATATTCACAAGGAGAATGTAACCTTTTTCTTATTATGGATAAGAAATTAGTGAGTGCTTCGGTTTAGTTTTTTGCTTCGATTTTTCTTCCAAATTTTGAGGATTTATTAATATCTGATTCCTATCCAGCAAATTCCTATTTTGTGGTTTTCTATTGTATTTTGGAGGCGATAAACATCCATATGAAAATGAAAATGCAACAAAAAGTAAGCTATAAGTATTAAAATAGTAAACAAATATAATATATAAACTTTTATACATTGCACAACATCAACCTAAAGAAAAAGTATTCAGGAACTCTTTCAAATGAAAAGAAATAAGTTCCAATTGCAGATAACTATTCAAAACTCGAAGCGATTAATTAGATGTTAGCAGATGAAAAACCCAAAAAAAATTGTCTATTCAAATCACAATCATACGTGATAATCTTTAATGCTGGAGGAAGGAAGTATAATTTTCACTTCATCCGTTTCTGATAAGTCAATTTCATCTTCTGATTTCTTATTAAATTCACTCATCTCCAGTTAGATTTTAAATGGATATTTTAACAAGATTTCGGTTGCCCACAAAATCGTTTTTAAAGGAACTTCAACATACACACACATCCATAATACCATACTGCTGATAACATTTGCCATCTCCTAAGCCAAAATTAGAAGCTTGTACCACTAATTTGGAAGTATTGATATTTTTTGTTATTATTTTTTATGGAAGAAATAGAATAAAGCTGGGATAGCTATATATATATATATATATATATATATATATATATATATATATATATATATATATATATATATATATATATATATATATATATATATATATATATATATATATATATATATATATATATATATATATATATATATATACATATATATATATATATATATATATATAAATGAGCAAGGACCCAAGTGGCAAAATAGCTTGGCCCAATATTGGCAATCTTGCCAAGATAAACCCAAGAATAGACCTATAATGAGCGCCATGTTTTCTTAAAATTGGGCATGCCAAAAGAAACCGGTTAGTCTGCCGGCCTTCCATAATTAGCCATTATTATCTTAGAAAAGTAGCCAAGTTTCTAACCATCCAATATGGCTGCCTATTTTTCTATGCTGCTTAGTTGCATTTTTGTTTATCAAGAATTTTCTTACTTAATAAGATTAACGTTCCAAAATTTTAATCATTTAGAAATTGTGATAATTGAAGTCTTTCAATAAGTCGCTATGTTGGTGAGTTTGATTTTTCTTACATTTGTAATAACAAATTTTGGTCAACATGAAAATTTTAATCCATTTGAACTAACAATTATAATCAAAATGAATATATTTCAAATTTTTATATTTACATATATTATATTTTATTTTTTACTTGCAATTGTTTTGTATATTATTAACCATGAAACAACCCAAATATCCGAAGTTATTATTATTCATATGTAAGTATTTATCTAAAGGGTAATGAGAACAACATAGTATTTTTATAGACTCTCAGGTCACCATCAGGTCTCTCTCTTCAATTGCTCCTAGCAGTATTAGGTCTGTTTATCTCTGTAAAATGGCAATTAGTTCTCTACTAGAAGAGGGACGTCAAACATTGGCAACACAAATCTCCTCCTAACAATACCGCATGGTGCGCATGGCTCCTCCTAACAACACGGCAGATTCACGTTTTCCCCGACGATGTGAACGAACTAGTTTAGAAACCTTTTTCTCTCTGAGAATTTGTGTAGTTACAACCATTTTCGAATATCTTTAATTAGCTATAAAATTTAGTTAACCCCAATATATGGTGTGCGCTGCCATTATTAAAAACTAATTATTCCGCACCCCATAGGCTGAAAAGACAAAGAAAATAACAAATCTTTCTGCATTTGCAGGTGAAACCTCTGAAGTAGACCTTGCTGAAAAAGACAAGGGAACCCAGAGGCAATCTAGTGAAGGGGCAGCAATGAATCCTTCACAGGAGGTAGAAATGACCTCCAAACCAAATTCTTCTGGTGAAAGTCAGGAAGCTATCGCTAGCATGACTCTCTGACCAAAATCAAACTTAAAAAGAGACTTTCTGGTGCCCAGAAAAGGAAGCTGGTGAAGGAACGCACTCTTTTTGCTGTTTTTATGGCGTTAGCACTTTTATTTTCCCAATATAATGCGCCAAATCTGGCAGACTCGCTAATTTCGAAGGATTGATTGACAAGCCATTTCAACCAATAATATTGTTTTGAATACTCCCCTCTACAAGCTCTGAGAACTAACACCAGATGGGGCGACAAGACAACGGAAATTCTCACCTCGGTCTGGAAAAACTTTAAAATGTCCATATATCACTATGAATATAAAAATATATTTGTTCTGAATAGAAAATTCATAAAGTTAATTTGAAATTTTAAGTTTTCTGATGCAGATCAGGACAATAATCAGGGTATATATATATATATATATATATATATATATATATATATATATATATATATATATATATATATATATATATATATATATATATATATATATATATATATATATATATATATATATATATATATACATATATATATATGATTTGTAACTTGTATGCAGGACATATCAAAAATAGATTTTTAGAAACTTTGAAAATGAAAGAGGAAATGTTCTATCAGTTATATTTTCAGATAAAAGATTTATTTAAATGAATGGAATTTCAAACAATTTAAGATGAAGGTGAAAAATCTGATTGTTCTTCATTAGTATTAACCAGCTGAGGTGGAATGCAGTAATTGTTAAGTATACAAAGTCTAAAAAAATTTTATACCAACATATGTTGAAGATATTTTCAGTACACCATATTTAAAATACAAAGAAGGCACAATTGATATGCATTACCATTTCAAACAATACACCAATGTAAGTTAACATAATATATCATTTCTACAGAATTCTGCTAGATAAATGTTTTATTTTATTTTATTTATTTTTTTATTTATTTACTTATCTTTTTTTGAGCTTATTCACACACATTCATTTTGAAAATATTCAACTTTAATTTTAAGAAATGAAACAAACAAAAAATTATTCTATATTTAATAATTTAAGAATGGTTGGTTTGTGCCATGCCCATTTGAAGTCAAGTCCAATTAATTCATGTGCAAAAATCATGGCTTTCGCAATGTGTACAATTTTATCACTATAGAGATTTCTTTAAAAGGGAAATTCATCAATGGCCAGTGAACTTCTTGTGATCACCGGGCAGTTAAAAATGTATTTTGGGGTGAATAATAATTTAAGATTGAAATGTATTAATCATTTTATACTATTAAACCAACAGATATTAATTTTTAAGTTAAATTCTTAAAAGACAAATGGCTTTGTTCTTTAAAAATTATAAGAATCTCTACAGCTGAAAATCAAAGTTTATTTAGTAATATTTTTTATTATCTTTATGAAGAGCAAAAGATTTTTTATTCTATCCTGTGTTCATCCTTAAACAGAAAAGTATCAAATTATGCTCTTTAAGTTTATAATTTTGAATTCAATTTCAACACAAGTAAATAAGTACATGATTAAATAAAAAAAACTAAAATAAAACAATGCAACAAGTAAATATCAATTACTCATTTTTAATGTCACATTATAACACAAAACTTATGGCACAAGTTAAAAATTATTAAACTCCTGTTATTCCCTTTTGGGATATAATTAGATGCAAGAAAGGTAGGCTTGCCCCCCCTTCATCACATATGTTCAATGAAGGGTGTAATGGGTTAAATTCTGGTATTAGAAATGTTGCAGAAGAAAGTAAGAGTGCTGCTACTGAAGCATATATCACATATGTGATATTCCAGTAGGTATCAACGGAACATGATCTCATTTCTCTGAAATATAATGTTATTGCCACAAGTGTTGATACCGGTAAAGTTTTACATGCAGAAGTACTAATAAGATTTTACTACTGCAAAGATGAAATGAATCAGGAAGGAAATTGCCAAGCATATTACTAGGGTAATAGTGATTCGATGGAAATTTCTGGAGCCTGCTTGTTTGAAGTTTTCAGGGTAAAACGCAAAATAGTTATGAAAGTTTCAATAGCCTCTTGTGATGGAGGATTCTGAAAACATTTTTTGTACATTTAGAAATTTTGAAAATATGTGTATGTGAAGCTATTTCCTTTAACAATGGAAGCAACTCAAAATGCAAGGTTTTATTGTTATTAGAAAATCAGCCAGGTTTATACACTTGTATGGCTATGATGTCAGCGGATAGAACTTGCATATAAAAGAGTAACTATACTATAAAATAGAAATCTGTAGAGGCTAAGATAAAAAGACGTAAAATTGTTGAATGGAAGATGTTCTAACAGATAATTCACCTGGGGCTTCAGTAGCTACCAGGCGCGTCGGCGGTGGATAGCCGAATGTCCTGTAGAAATGACAGGATAGCCTTGAATATAGAATCAGAAGCCGTGAACCAGCTCCCGTATACCTTGGTGTTATGTGACCCGTGCCTAGGCACCGTGGTAATAGTGTCTTAATGGAGCCTCTAGTTGCCTGGTGAACTTCTAGAACTTTTTTGCCTTGCCCAGTAACATAGGGAATGCTGGGTAGACTGTTATATTACCTGAGCTTACTAATTGTTATCATGTGGCTGAAAAGACACAAGAAATAACAAACCTTTCTGCGTTTGCAGATGAAGCCTCTGAAATAGACCTTGCTGAAAAAGACAAGGGAACTCAGAGGCAATCTAGTGAAGGGGCTGCAATGAATCCTTCATAGGAGGTAGAAGTGACCTCCAAACCATATTCTTCTGGTGAAAGTCAGGAAGTTATCGCTAGCATGACTGTCTCTCTGACCAGAATCATGTGTGGATTATAAGCGAGGATTGCCTCTGAAATTCTAAGATACTCTAGGCAGAATATACGTTTAATCTTAGGCTTCACAACTGGGCACTATTGTTTCAGAAAACACCTCCAAAAAATGGGACTGTTTCAGCAAGACCATATCTGCAGGAAATGTCATGCAAGAGTAAACAGTCAAGCATATCACTTACGAATGCGAGGCTCTTGCCCCCCTCCCTAGATTAACTTATTTAGCATCATCCATGCTAGAGAGTTACACCTAGACTCCATTAAAGGACTCGGACTTTATTAATAAAGTGGGTGATCCGAGCAATTGGAACTAGGAAACATTGCGTTTGGAGTAAACAGTACAAAATGCTGATAAAAGCAGAGCAGCTCAGTGACATACAAACCCAATTCTAAGAGGAAGAAGAAGGAATGTTTCCATCAAAATTCATCTAATAACATCAATTGAGTTTGTGGCACCTTTATTAGTCAAAACAGTCAGCTGAGAATAATAAATTATTAGAAAGATCACAACTTAATTTTATGTTCTCCAATCCTATTAACCATGTTAATGCTTATTTATCTGTCAACTAAATAATTTTATATAGAAACTGGATGGTTTTTGTCATTTCCTTTTAATTTTCATATTTTTTATTTAAATGTTAATAGTTAAATTGCTTTTAAATATGCATTTTGTCAGGAAAAATTCCAAGAGAAATGAAAAACCAGACCAGATTTTTGGAATTATTTCTTAAAAATTATTTATAATTATTTATAATAGGTATAAAGAAGCATTACTTCTTTATCAGAAAAACTGTAAACGTGATATACTTTTTTACCTATAATTAATATTTTGAAAAATAATAATAAATAAATAAAAACAAGTATTACTTATTACATTACATTTCAAGTATAATATTTTTAAGTATTACTTAAAAATATTATACTTGAAACGTACTGGCCAAATTGATTTTTCTTCATAAGAAACTAATTAAAATATTATTTTTCACATTATTTTTTAAATTGTTTATCAAGAATTAACTTCATTAGCTAATAAGAAACATTTTTTACTATTAAAACCCATTTATTGCAATTTTTATGGTAAAATTATCTGCTTCCATATATAAATTCCAAATCCTTTTATTTAAAAATTATTCTCTCTCTCACTTAGGAGATTTATCAACTTAAATCAGTCATTAGTAATTTACAAAATACCTTCAAAAATAATAAAAACTGTACTAAAAATATGTAAATGATTATGGAAAAAGAGGAAAGTTGATGAATAGAAACTATTTTTTACACTTTGGATTTATAAATTTAAGCATCTTTATACATTTGAAATGTCTTCTATTTTAGTTTAAAAGTTATACAGCAAATTATTTTTTGTTGGTGTTGTATATTTTGATTTATGGATCAATAATTCAGGATTTATGGATCAATCATCCCAAAAAGTAAGCTCATGAGATGTAACTTATTACTTTCTCATGAGATCTCCAGCAAGATTCATTGTTCTTTCTACGCGAGTCCTAATTTTTTTTACAAGTTGTCTAAGTCAAGTTACATGTCTATGAAAAATTATAATGTTGATTAATCAAATAAATCTTTTCTATTCAAGAAAAAGAATATAACATTTAATTAATATTGCTTCGGCTGATAAATATATCATCAGCACTTCTCTTTGGATGTGATTATTTACTATTTAAAAAAATCAAAATGAAATTTTTTTAGATGTTTTAATTTTATGAAATATTATTTAAAATTAATTTTATTAATTATTTCTATTAATTTTTTATAAGAGATTATATCCTTTTATTTAACAAATAATATTTTGTCAATATTTTATATTTTCTATTGTAAATAAAAATGTTAACTCTTAATTGTATTTTGACAACAAAAACATTATGATACATAGCTCCCAAAAGAGGACATTTCATAAAAATATTATTTATGAAAACTTCTTAGAAAAAAATTAAATTATAAATAAAAAAATTTCGTTAGATGTCCTTAAAATTTGAATCGTTAATAATCAATAAGAAACGCATATAAACTGAGAAAATGTTCTTTTCGAATAAAATTAATGAATATGTAATGAATGTAATAATGAATTATCAATTTTCATGTATAATTTTACTCACTGCAATTTCGATTATACAGCATAAAAATATACGAATGGAATTATAGAATCCCTAATTTTATTAGATAAATAAACTATATCTTAGGATTTACCCTTTTAAGAAACACCTAGATAATTAACTTCCTAAACTACCATAGGATATGTCCAGTAACATCCTAAAAAATGAATGAAATGCGAATATTTATTTAAATATTATTACATTCAATAGTTAGGGCTTCATCAAATCTAAAGCTGGATGATAGTAAGTCAAAATTTTGGGAATTTTCATTTTAAAAGAAAAATTAATATTGCATAAAAAAATAAAATGATTTCTACCTCAGATTTTTTCAAACATGATTAAATTAGTTACATACTTAGATCCTTTCCAGACAAAGAAGGAAACCGACAAGGATCAGGAAAGGAAAATTTAAAAACAAATTAAATTCTTAAAATTATCAATTTTCATGTAAATTATTGTTTATAAAAATCATATGAATGTGTTGATAGTATCAGAGAAGTCATGGATTCATCTTTAGTATCAAGAACGATAAGAGAAGCATTTGTTATTGAGTCTTAAGAAATTTAGGACATCTCAGAAATTGTACATCGTCTCAAAATAAAAGCTTTTCAATTTTGTTTTTAATCTTAAGTTTTATTTTAGTCATTTAGTCTAGTGTCATGTTATATTCATGAGAAAATTCTTATTGAAAAATATGTTTTATTAACCACGTTCTATCTGAAATCATCGATTATAACCAGTGACCGCCAACGAAAGAAAAGGGGAATTTCTACTAAAAAAATTCCAAGAAAAGAATTGTTCCTGGAATCGAAATGTGATACAACTATGGAAATTGAAAAGTAGTAACCACCGAATTCGAGGAAAATACATATATTTTGTTTCCACTTGCTTTTTACTGTTTACATCGTTAATATATCATTACTTCTTTTCCCAAATATCGTTACTTTAATTCTCACTAGTTTTGGTTAGTAAAAGGATTGTTGTAAATGAAAAAATTTAATTTTAATGCATAAAGCGTAATCTTTACTTTCTGATAAATAAATTATGTATTTTTATTAAACATAAGTTTTTTAATTTTTACCATGATATTTTTTAAAATTATTTTAAAAAAAAAAATTATATTTTAATGCTTAATTAGTATAAATGCTTCTCTATAACGTATAGTTCGTCTATAACATATAGTATTTACTATAATTAGCATCAAATTTTACTAAAATGGGATGAGAAAATTTTAACATTAACACAATAACATACATCAAACGAAGTGTGCATTATTTTTTCCATGTCTTAGTATCTGAAAAAAATTACAGATATATTCTACATTTTACAGCGGTTTTTCCAAAAATGTTTCAATTTTCGCAAAGAATATATTGTGAAAAATGCAATGATTTGATATTTTTTTAAAACCTACACTTAAAAAGTATGTGTTTTCACAAAAACAAATTGAGAAAAAACTTAAAACTTCTAAATAAAAAATTATTAGTTGAAGAAAATAATTATAGGTTGACAAAATTATATAAAATTGAAACAAAAAATGAAATTAAATTTAAAATTCTTAATGATGCTTTTTCTGAAAAACATTTTTTTAGTAAGTAATTTTATAAATTAATCTTTGTGTTCCATATTTGTAAGCTAGTAAATTACTATCCGAAGCATATTAAGGTAAAATTCAAATATGTGAATTCAGATAACTAATTTTTCAATGTTTTTTACCAATTTCAACGTCCCGTGTCCCCCAAGTAACATTGCTTTGTTAAAAACGTTGAACTGAGTTCGAAAATTTTGACTTTCAGAGATCTTGACTTATGGAACAAAAAAATTATCGAATTTTATTTCCTGTCTAGCTCGTATTCATTACATTTACTTATTTAGCACATTTTAATTATTACAATGTATAACAAATCCTGTTTTAACTTGAGATAAATCATTCTACAGGAATATAATGAAATCGGGCATAATTATTATTCTGCACTGTAAAAAATTAAAAAGATCTTTGAATGTATAAATTATTGAATTAAAAAGAAAATTACCATTGAGTTAAACAATATGAAAATAATTCAAAATAAAAATAAGCTCTTTTGAATAAAAAAAAGATATTTCAAAATCATAAGAATGTCCTATTAAAAATTAAAAAAAAATACAGATTCCTCATTAGTAAAGTAAATAATGGAGAAAACTTCTCAAAGAGTAGAATCATGAGCTGTGAATGTTAAAATTTCTTTTCTTATATATATATAAATACCCGCATTCCTAGTTTAATATGTTTGTCGTTAAACGTTTTTTTTTTTTTTTTTTTTTTTGGTACATGAGGTGTAATTAGATCGGGACCAACAATTCAAAGTTTAATATCCAGTGGGAATTTGAATCAATAGAAAACTTAAATACTGAGTGTATCAGTTTCGTAAAAATAAAAAATATTACAAATTTACAATTTTTGGCTGAGAATATTTATAATTTTATTATAAAAAAATATATAATTTCTTCAATGCTTCAAAGAAATTAAATCTTACACTCCATTGAAGCTTTTTACTTGCATAATCTAGTACGGCGAAGATGTTATTAAAATTATAAGTGAACAAAAAATCGATACTATTTCAGCTTCAATTGTTAGTTGTGAACATTCGTTCAGTATATTAAAATTGATTCTGACAATTACGATCAAACACGGAACAAAATTATTTGAGAGAATTAGGATTTTTAAGCGTGGAATTTGAAAATATTGAAGTGATGGACACTGATGAAGTAATCAATCAATTTCATCATTAACGGCAAATAAAATCTATGCATGACTAACTAATATATCATAATTCACTGTTATTTATAAATACATTTAATCTGTTTATATAATATATGTTAACATCATTCACATTGCTAAAAAATGTAGGTTTTGAAAATAATTATATTAATATGTAAAATAAATACTTTTTTTTAATTATTTATAAATTATAAGAAGTCTTATTATTCTCCTTTCACGTTTCCATATCCAATTCTAGAGTTCGGATTGTTCTTTTTGCGGTTTTTATTGCTTCAAATTTAAAAGCATAACCAAAATCTTCAAAATAATCTACAGCTTGAATTATTTTAAAGAATGTGCTTTTATTATTTGCATTATAATCTCATATTATGAGTTTATATTATATTACTATTTATTATGGGGGAGCAACAAAGTAGATATCCTTCTAATTCCAATGAACTGGGAAAACGGAGACAACATCTGTATCTGGATTGATAATTTTATAATTGCTTATTACTTTGACAGGAGATATTCTGGTTCATGGAAAAGTGTCATCTCCCCCTAGTTTGTTAAATTATTACCATAGGTGTGAAAAGCAGTTTAACTTCCTGTGGTATTTGTACTCAAAATTTCTCAAGGGAGGCTGGTTGCCATTTTGAATGACCGAGTTCCAGTGCACTCACCACAAATTTATTTGCTTTGACTCCCAATGGGATGTAATTATTAATCACAGAGAAAGATTTTAATGAGGATATAACAATTATTTCCATTTACCTGTCATTTGGTTAATCGTAGAGCCTTGTATTTTTATCTTGTACAGCCTAGTCGCGTGATACTCTTTCATATTCTTTATTTATAAATAAAAATAAAAGGGACTATTTCCAAGGATGGAAACAAAACAAATTTTCCATATACAGATATCTTAAATGCATATTCTTGAATAATTCCTACATTTAGTAGAGTTGATAATCAGAAAATATTTCTAGATTATTTTAATTATAATATATATACAAACAGTAAATATTATTTCATAAATTGATGTAAGTAAACATTTCTTTTTTCCATACACTTGTTCACACATTTTCTAGATTAGATTACCTAGACAATTAAAATTTCTTAATTTTAATTGATACTTGAATGGAAATTAATTTAAGAAGGTTTGCAAGTAAGAGTGATAATGCCTTAATTCTGGCTCACATTGATTTCGCAATTGAATTAATCTTCTCCACTCAGGATGGGGAGTTAATGAATGATCCGTGACGAAAATCACTTGGCTGAAAGGGAAGTTTTCTGGGAAGCTGCTCAGCGAGCATTGAATTTAAATTTACAGAATGAGAAACATATAAAATAAAATGAAGAAGCGTTATATATTTCTAAGAATAGCTTTCGGACATCACCTGTTTTCAGGTTCGTTGTAGTTGTATTGTGATTGGTTACTTATGAGAAGATTTGGAATTTGGCTTAAGTTATTATAAAAAATTTTCGCTAACTTTATTATGTGATTTGTAATATATTCACTGTTAAATTTTCTGAATATGTTTTCGTTTCTGAAATACGCTGGAGTCATTGTACACATTTTAATGATTTTGTTCTCATAGTATTGGGAGTTTGCAGATCAAAATCTATCAAGAAAGCGTGGGAAAATCTCTTGTAAAAATAAATTCTTTATGCACAAAAATAAACCTACAAGTTGCACGGCTATTATTAATAAGAGCTGAAGACAAATATCCATCATTATTGATAATAGTTTTTTATAAATTGATTTTTAGTTGTTACAAACCTTTAGCTTCTTTTGCACATTTGTAACTACTTATATAATCTTATAAACTTGCAAAACAAACTGTATAAATGAAATAATTAAACAAATTCAGTTAAATAAAAATATACTTATATGTCGAGTTTTACCTGAGCTGAGCAAAAAACTTGGAGATTAAATTATAAGGTCTGCAAATGTTACAAAATAAGGTTTCACTGCATTAACAAGAGATAATATCTTAAATATGAATGAATTGGAGTTTGAGTAATGAGAAATGTTGAAAGCATTCATGCCATAGCAAAAAATCTGTGATTAGTAACTTTAACATACAAATATTCACAATAAATATATTTAGTACACAGGTTTAATTAAATCAAAAATTTATTCCCTTATTACATACATTCGATTTTGGTAATTAGGAGAATACATATCTAAATTATAGTATTTAATAATACTTATGTAATATATATTATAAACTTTCAAATGTAAAGTATAAATATGCTAATTTTGATTCATATAATTTACATGATTATCAGATATAATATAGCAAAAACAATTTAAAATTTAATTGCGGAAAAATAAGGAAAATAATCCGTAAGTACTTAAGCTACCATGCAAACTTCAATTTAAATTATCTGATTTCTCCTTCATTGCTTTTAAAAGAACATTATGAGTTCTGATGAAATAATTTTATTTAGAGAAGACACGCAATACTATTAGTTATGTTACTTTTAACTTTTTCTTTTAAAGGTACTTATTTTAAAAGTATTAATATTGAAATATAATAACCACTGGTGCCACATGCATAAATAAAATCATTGTTTTTAAGAAAATGAGTTAAATTAACAAGAAAAGTATTTATTTAAGTTCTTGAAATCATGTATGCTTGGATAATAGATTGTTTTCTATATTTTTTTTTTGTCTAGGATTGAGGGAGGTCTGTAGCCTTCCGGCCATGTACCTCGTTTTCTAATGAATTAGAGTCCTTGGATAGTCTTGGCCTGGTGATTAAAAAATCAGAAATAAAGATACAATAATGTATAATACAAAGATATTGAGGTAAGTGCTCCCACTGGATGCACTCTGCATGACTTGTGTTTTTGGACTAAATAATTGAGTAATCCTAGTAATAAGCACTTAGATGATGACAATAATTCTTGGCACACACAAAATTCCTGTAAAATTATTTACAAAGGAAAATATAAGGAGAATACACAGGATGATTACAGTAATTCTTTGAAGCACACAAATTCCGTCAAAATAATTACAAAGGAGTTACAAAGAAAAAACACAGGTTGATGACAATAATTCTTGATAAACTCAAAGTTCCGTTAAAATATTTACAACGGAAGACAAAGAGAGAGAAAAAAAAGAAAAGTTTCCATATTTGTTTAAGATTAAATAAAATCGAGATATTTACAGGATGCACACAATTTATTTACAATGTAGTTTCTCACAGGATTTCATTTAGGTAGAGATATGATTTCCATTAATTATTATTCTACTTCTTTCTTTTCCGTTTGAAATTATTTGAATAAATGGAGATATTGGTAAGAGGTTTTACTCTCAGCACTGCTCTGGGCCTGTGGAAATGCATTAGGTCATAAGGACTGTAAAGTTCAATACCCTGAATCTCACCTTTGTTGATTGTGTATATTTTATGGTAGAAATTAAATGCAAGAAATTTAAGGTAGCGGGCTAGGGGCAGGATTCCCAAGTTCTCTCTTGTTAGCTGATTTCTAAAGTAAAACTCTGAGTTAGTAATTAGTCTAAGTATTTGGCTTTGCTGGGCTTCTAAGACTTTTATATTTGAATCAGCTCCTCCTCCCTAGATTGGAGCAGCATACGTTATTATCGGCGTGAGGTAGGCTTTATATATTAGGAGTTTATTTGCTAGCGAGAGTTTTGACTTGGGGGCTAGCAAGGGATAAAGGGTAGTTTTAGGTGCTATGAATTTATTTTTGATTTTAGTGATATGGGCTTTCCACATTAGTCTCCTGTCAATAGTGAATCCAAGGTAATCAACCCTACTAGCACAGGGAATTTCTCTTCCCGCTAATTTGACCTTTTCACACGGTAAAATTTTTATTGTAAAAAGAACTGCCCGGGACTTGTTCGGGTTTACCTTTATTATCCATTTAACAAGCCATTCTTCTACTACCTTCAGGTGTTCTGATAGGTGTTGGTGTAGTGTTTCGTGATTGCTATTTGCGGTTAATATGGCAGTGACATCCGCAAACAGGCAAAGCATAGTATTAGGGTTCTGCGGAATATCATTGATGAAGGCATTAAATAGGAATGGGCCCAGCAGTGTTCCCTGTGAGACGCCTGCTAAAATGAGCTTTTCCTGGGAGTAAACATTTTCAAACCTTACGGTAAATTTTCTATTAGTTAGGTAGTTCCTTAAGAGTTTGATCTCAATGGGGGAAAGTTGTAAGTAATTAATTTGAATAGTAAGCCTTGATGTCAGAAACGATCAAAAGCTTTTTCTATGTCAAGAAAAACTCCTCCAGTAGGTTTTTTGGTGGCAATACCTTTTGCTATCTTCTCCACTGCCCGGAGCAATTGGTGGGATGTGGATAGTTTCCTCCGAAAACCAAATTGCTGAGGGATTACGATGCTCATCTGGGCATCAAAATCTAACAGTTTATTCAGAATTAACTTTTCAGCTATTTTGGCCATCGTTGGCAGTAAGGATATTGGCCTGTAACTGGAGGGTAGATTTCTATTTTTTCCCTGTTTGCAGATCGGAATGACTACTGCCTTTTTCCAAAGTGTGGGAAAATATTCAATATTAATTATGGCATTGATTATGTCAGCGAGTAGACATACTGCAGTAACCTGGATTTGCTTGATCGTCTTGTTAGTTATAAGATCGTAGCCCGGACTCTTTTTGGGTTTTAGTTTTTGTTTCACCTCTTCCACCTCAGAGGCATTGCTTGTCTGGGTATCCTGGGGGGTAAAATTATTGTGACAGAAGTAGGAGCTAACGAGAAAGTCAACAAAGGATTCATTACGAATACTTGTGTTATCGTTTGTTGTGTTTTCTTGGAATTGTTCCTCGAGGGAGTTTGCAAGCGCTTCTACTTTCTCTTATACTATAATGGCCATTTTGGGGCCGTCCATGAGGGGGGGGGAGTATGTCCTTCTTTGTTTTTCTTTTCTTGACTGCCCTCCAGAAGGAGCCATCTTCGACATTTAAATTAGTGAGAGAGGAGTTCCAGCTATTACAGTTGTGTTAAGCAATTTCATTTTTAGTGGTTCTTTTAAGGGCGTTAATTTGAGTTTTTAATTCAGTCGTTTTATATCTATTAAATTGCTTGCGAAGTCTATTTCTAGTTTTAATTAAGTTAACGATGTTTTCGGGAAGAAAATTTATTGGCTGTGTGGGTTTCAGGCGTTTACTGGTCTCAAGAGCTTGTTGTATTATTTTTGTTAGTTCTTCCGCTTTATTTTCAATTTGATCTTCAGTGTAATGGGGCTTAATGAATTAGGTGAGAGGGAGTTGTTAATGACTTTTCTAAAAACATTCCAGTTATGGTAAGTGGTGTGGTATTCATTTCCCTGTTGTGTGGAGTGGCCAAATAGATTAGCACCGGGTAATGGTCTGATTGGAGGTCTTCAACAGTTGAAAGTTTCATTAGTGATTGGACTCCTCTCGACAGCATGAGTTCAATGTAGTTCCCATGTATTTGTCCATAATGTGTTGGCTTGTCTGGCCTGTATATGTTGAATTCAGTATTTTGAATTAGGGAGGCAATTGTGCGTCCAGATTTATTCTTGTAGGGACAGTCCCAATTTGGGTGCTTGGTATTGAGGTCGCCAGCTAGAATAATATTGTAGCTTAGTAAAGCTAAGGTTTCTAGATCAATCGAGAGTGCTGCACTGGGGGATTATTAGAGGAGATGTACAGCGATACAACTATAATGTCTCCATTACTTGAAAAATGCAGTTTAACAATTGTGGCTTCTGCAAAACGGAGCCTGGGTGTTGGTATGTGTGTGTGAGGGATATTTGTTTTTATAAATATGGCTGTTCCGCCCTGATGGCTGGTGCGATCATTTTTATACACTGCATAATTGGGGATGTTGACCATTTAAAAGTTCGTCAAGTGGATTTCCTGTACCAGGATAAGGTCAAGATGATTGTTTGACACAAATTTTTTTAATTCAGTAAGTTTAGTGAGAATGGCACTGGCGTTCCAAATCATTATTTTTATGTTGTTAAATTCCTTAATTGTCATTATTGGTATTGTTAATATTTAGGGCTTTTAGTAAAATGTCCACTTTGTCCGTTGGATTAATAGTGCGTTCTAAGATTGGGACAGCCTGCATGAGGGCAGGAAAGGCTTTAAGAATTGAGTTAATTTCTTTGAGTAGTTTCATAACTGTATTAATGTTTTCAAATTGGCTAAGTTTAGTTTGGGTTGCGGGTTCGATGTAGGTGGAGTTGACTCTTGTTTATCATTGTTATTTCTGGCGACCTGCGCAAATGAGAGGCCTTTTTTAGTAAAGTTACTAGCAGTGTTAGGAGTTACTGGAATTTTCTTGCTTCTGTTGACTGGGTTTGCTGAGCAGCCTCCATAGGAGGCTGTGTGGCTATTTCCATAGTTGCAGTATTTTGGCTTGTCTAATTTTTGATGGGGACAGTCTCTAGACGCATGCTTAGCTCCACACTTTACACAATTTGGCTTCAAAAAGCAAACCGCAGAATCGTGACCAAATCCCTGACAGTTGTAGCACTGGACAGGCTTGGTGTTTACATATTTTTCGACTTTAATTATTAAGTTCAAAAGATCTTTTAAATCATAAATTTTTGCAGCAATTTCATTTGTGATTAAGGTGATCAGAAAGCATGGGATAGGCTCCTTCTTTCTGTGCTTTCTCATAACTGTTACAGTAGCAACATTAAAGCCTCTAAGCATAAGTTCATCTTTTATGAGGTCAGTAGTATCACTATTATTACTATTTAACTGACAATAATATCAATATTATTGTCAGTTAAATAGGTTGTAATAGCTCTATGGGAATCAGATGTAGAAGGGAAAACCTTCAGATATTCACCGACGAGTTTTGCAGTAATGCTTTAATCAATATTGTTTTTTTAACTGGTTAATTAGGACGTTAAAATTTTCCTCATATTTTACCAAGATGGATGGAATATTTTTCCTTCTGCTGACTGCTGAAAGGAGTTGGGTCAGTGTTTGCATTGTCTTCTTGAATAGAGTCAGCTTTGTCTAACACATTAAATTTTTTGCTAATATTAGTAAGGGAGGCTGTCAGAGTAGCTTTAATGTAAGGTGTTTTCCTGGGCCTAGTAAAGCCTTCCTCATCGCTATTACTGTTGATCATTCTTTTATTTTTAATTGGTGTAGACACCGGGGCCTGTCCAGTGCTTAACATTGGAAATTGCATATTATAATAAGCAGTATTTTCACCAATATCATTGGAAACAGTTACAGAATTACTATTTATTAAACTATTATTTGCACTATTAATAACACCATTGTTAGCATTTCCATAGTAAATATTGTTTGGAACAGTAATAACATCATTATTAATAGACATACAATTACTAGTTAAACCTTTGTTTACTCATTACATTCTGTGACATACCATTTTCAATATTTACATCTTAACCATCCTTAACATTTGTAACACAAGTACTTATTGTTATCAAACATATTACCATTATTGTAAGGTATATTGCATATTACTGGGTTATTAGTTGCATTTGCATTACCAGGATTACTCACAATATTATAATACTAATTAAAAAATAATATAAAAAAATAATAATTGGTATTTTATCTCTTGTTTGGTAGTTTTGTGTAAAATACATTTTTATTAGAAATTACGCCTGCGGCATGTTTTAAACTTTTTTAAAATTTTTCATCAAGATAAAATATTGTATAAAACTCGTGCCAAAACTACGCTTTTTTATACTCGCTACTTCTCAGCACTTGCTACGCTGTGCTATAAAAACCGCTTGTATAAAACAGCTTGCTTTTTAACATTTTTATAAACTACTACTTCGTTTGTCCTCCAAAGAATGGTCACAACATAGCAATGAAGTCACAATATGCAGCGGCGGATTTACAATTTATGTGGCCCTATGCTATATAATTTTATGGGTCCGTACTCCCTACATTTTATTTTTATATTTGTAATATATAACTACCCAATTTTTCTCAATACGAAGGACAAACTAAAACTGAATGAAAAATACTCTGCCAATTTATGGGCACCTAAGCTCATACGATTAACAACAAATCCCCCTTTCATTGTAGGTACCTCCACTGGCCAAAAAAAATTGATACTACAAAGACATTTTTTGATGTAAACTCAATTTTTGAAATCCCCCCTTGTGGGCCACTGGCTTAAAAAAATGAAATGCATTTTATTCAACTGCAGACTCAGTTGCCTTTTATTTGATACTACACAAGTCATGTTTTGATCTAAACTCGAATTTTTAAAATCTATCCCACCCTTTTTTGGCTTATGTCTGATGGATTTTATTCAGTTTTAGAAATGAAAACTAAAATTAAAACACTTACCTTCACAGAAGCTAAAAGCACTGGAAAATTTACACAAGCACTTTTTAAAGCTTTTTTGCACTAACAATTTAAACAAACTATTTTATTTCGCACCAGCCGAAGTCTAGTAGCAAATAATTGATTGTTTTAAGTCTACTTCCTTTTTATATGCAGTTAAAAAGGGCTGTTAGATCTTGTTTCGCTTGGTTTCAAAATCAAAACAATCAGTCAAATCTTGCAACGCGTTTTTGAGAAAATTCTCGTGAACTGATTTCAATGAAATTTGGTATACTTACAATGCAAGGGTCCGATGACACAATATTATGAAAAATAATTTATTGATATGATATCAGAATGATAAAATATTCTTTACTTTTTAGTGCATTTTATAAGGCCTGTAGATTAATTTTTTTATCAGTTTATTTTCATTTCCATGATTTTGGCGCCCCTAGATCATTGTGCTCCGGGCGGCTGCTCGGATGGCCCTACCCTTGGGCCGGCCCTGAACATCCCAAGGCAACACAAAGCTAAACTCGGTCATACATTTCCCAGGGACTTTTCTTTAATACAAATCTTAGAATACAATATTTTATGGCCCTGCAGGTTGTAAAAAAATGGGATCATCAGGTAAGACATTTCTATTTATTGAATTACAAAAGGGATTGAAAAGTAACCAATATCTTTTCACAAAAAAAATAATAATACATAAATAAACTGGTTTTCTCACCAACAAATCAGTTTCCATTTTTGTAAACTCTCAGAAAGTTAAAAGCTAAGCTTTATCTTGTCCTCTACAAGTATAATTTTTTTTCTCATAATTTGTCTGCAAAAAAATCATTGGACTCATTTTATCTATAGTAATATTTAAGTTACCTATTTAAAAAAGAATCTAAAAGCCAATTTTGCTGTTAAAATACTATGATCTCAAAAAAATTTTTTTTATTCAAAGGGCAACAAAAAACACAAGCAATAAATGGTAAAAAAAAAAGTATATAAAAATTTTAAACATAAATTGCATTTTTTCGAATAACAGAAAAAGGACCATATTCTAGAGGCATCTTCATGTGCAGTGAAACTTATTAGATTAGATGTTCACGCATTAACTGATCTATTATAACCCAATAATTTAAACACAACACACTATAATTACAATAAAGTGGGACTCTCTTAACAATACATGATAAATGTAAGGAAACTTTAGTGGCCAAAAACAAATTTGGCAAAAAATATAGGATTTTTTCTTCTTTTTAAAAAGGTATTTTGACTATTTTACTACTCATGCAATAATATTGAAAAAATTATTCCATGAGCATCAAATGACTTCATTTTAATAAAACTATATTTTTACTGTACATAATGTATTTAGAAATTCATTAAGAAAGGCAAATTATTACATTCTTTTTTTCACAAAAAAATCTCTTACATTGACTACGTTTATTACTACTTGATTTTTATGTGATATCCATTATCAAAACTACACCATGAACTTTCCAATTGCTTTTAATATTACATATAAAAAAAGATGGTACTTTTCCATTATACCCCCACATATGGTCCTAAAGAAATAGTATATTTCTTACGGAGAAGTGAAAATAACATATATACAATAATTTTACTGGCGCAAAATTTTATTTTAAATCTAATCTATACCAATGGATTTTCTTTGTACACAAATTGACTAAAAAGTGATAAACAATGGTAAACAAGCTAAATGCTGAACAAAGTTAGTAGATGCAGAAGATTGCTAGGTGATAATTTTGTCGGTTAAAAGGAGCATTACAGTTATAAATTATGTAGGGGAAAAAAAACAAACCCCAGCAAAATTTAAATTTGCTTCATTGAAAAAAAGTATTATTGCATTATACTTAAACATTCCATCACCGATGCAATAGCTAAACTGTTTCCACTAGAGATAAATATTGTTTAAATAAATTTTAACAGTAAGTGATAATTACTTAGTTAATAAAACAGAAAATTGAAAAATAGAAATGAAGAAAAGAATCATTATTTAAATTGAATTGATGAAACAATATTATTTTTGATCAAATAACAATGTTCAGTTTATTTTCATAGTTTCATTAAATATAAATTTGTGAGAAACTTTGGCTTTCCAACAATCTTAGCAACAGATCTCGATATACACCGATATAAAAATATCCCCTAGGGTTGAAATTTTTCAATACTATATATTCTAAAATTTTGAGGTTCATATTCTATGCTTTTATATGAATGCTTATTTAGAAAATAAAGTTTCACTTTTTTTTAAACGAGAAAAATTTGTTTTGGATCTTTATGCTCGTAGGCTTATAACTCGCATCGAGTATGATTGAGTTTTTTCAGATAAACAAGTTTCGCTTTGATTAAAAATTATTTACAGATACCAAAATTTTACTTCACTTCAGTTCATATATATGCGAAAAAATAATCTCTAAGACGAAATATTATTGGCTGAGTTGATTCCCTCAAAATACCCAATACTCCCGAGTAAATTCCCAAGCTTTAAAATTACCGGGAATTTTACAACTCTATTTACAGGATAATAGAGAACTTTAAGAAGCATCTTTGGTGGAATAAAATGTGAGAATACATGGCGAAGAAGAACTAATTCTGAGCTCTAAACTATATAAAGAATCAGATATTGTTAAATTTATCTCAATACAGAGATTAAAATGGGCAGGACATTTGAGCTGGATGAACGACAATCGGGTGACGAAAAAAATTTTCTTGGCTCGCCCCATTGGCACCAGAAGAAAAGAACGACCGAAACTCCGATGGCGTGACTGCCTTGAAAAAGACCTAAAAACACTAAAAGTGACAAATTGGATGACCTTATCCAAAAATGGGAGGACCTGGTAAGCACTTCTGAGGAAGGCAAAGGCCCACAATGTCCTGTCAGGCCAATGAAGAATTTACAGGATTATATACAACTTACATCGTTAGTAAAAAATGTTTTGTTTTGGCTTCCAGGCGGTGTATTGTAGATTCGCAGGCACCCCAATCCCAAATTGGAGATGCATTTGTAATGATTGAAAATATGTTGTTGTTGTTACTAATGATACTTGGACAAGCCAAGCTCGCTGTGCCTCGGTTATGCAACCTTAAGTCAATTGGGAGCATCTTTCGTTTTAATCAGAGCACCATAAAGGTGAAAGTTAGACTTTTGCTCTTCAAATCCTCCGATAGATGGCAGCACCAGAGGATCTACTCCCTCAATTTTGAAAAAATGTAAACTTAATAATAATTAGCTTTATATGATAATAGTTTTTAACTGAGAATTTCCAAATTTGTATTCAGTAGATGGATGATATAGGTAGTTCTAGCCGAGATGACTTTACGTTTTATGTTTGTGATATGAAGAGCCCTTCATGTTAAAGAATATGAGAACCTCGCTCGTGTTTATATGCAGCTCAATGTGTCATCGCCAAAATACACCAAATACAGTTACAGTTTATGTTTCAGCTACGCGCGGATTTGATATTTGTTTGGATATTCTCTTTTATTTACTTATTACATTAAATTATTTGTTCTAGGTATAAAAACTTTTCTTTATTTTTTAGTTATAAATTTTAAATATAAAATCCAAATTATAAGATAGAAATTAATAAATAATTTCATACAAGAATTATGTTCGATCATAAAAAAATATCTTAACTTTTTTTAGCTCTCTGCAGATATCTCCACAATTCTTTACTTTTCTCAAATTAATGTAAATATCGATTAATATTCCAGATAATTACTATTATTTTTCACAGTTATAAGGATTTGTAAGAAGTTAGCTTCCTATTTTAAGAATATTCAACATTTGAAATATTATATGCAAAAAGATTTATCATTAATAAATATGAAATCTAGAATTAATGAATGAATTTTACTAATGGAAACTTGCTTCATTTTATTTGATTATTCATACATTCATATAGCGCACATTTTCATTGATTAAAGGTACAAAATCAATGAATGAATCGCTTTCTTTAGTTTGATTTAATAAAGTTGTAATAGAAAAGTTTGACTTCCACGGTGAATGTCTGTCTTTATCTGCCGAAGAGGTGTTTTTAAATCCAATAACTCGTTTAATTTTGTACTTACACCTGGAGGAATGAGTGATTTCGTAAGAGAGACTTGAACGTCGTGACTCTGGCTCCTTTCTGCAACATAAGACAGATCTAGGTCTATGCACAGGCCTCTGTACTCTGAACTAGAACGTCGGGTTCGGCACCTACATTCTGGATTAGAACATCTGGAATGGCTACTAAATTTTAATCTAAAGCATCTGGATTCTTTCGACGTTTGTTAAATTCTAATGGGACACGAATTTTTATAGTGTTCAGGCTGCTGACAACCATAACAGAGAATTAGTTTCTTCATAGATGTTACTGAAATTGCCTGAGTTAGAGTTTTTTTCTTGTAACTGAAGATGAACCTCTTCTGCATTCAAGATTTCTGTTATACCCATGCAGGTAAAGTTTTCACCTGGCCAGCCAAGAATGGCTTGCACTATTCTGTCAAAAGGCACACAAGGTATATCAAAAGTCTGAAACTAGCATATTTTCCTTAAAAGTACGCTTTACAGACTTCAATATGTTGTAAAATTTTAATAATCTTATTGAAAACATGATGTACTTTCTTTATATAATATTTTATTATCACATAGTTCTAAAAAAAACTTATTTACTTTAGTATCTGAATGGAAGTATTTCAACAAAGCTCCCTAGAAATTATTGGATCTTATATTCCATCTATTACACATTAGTGATCTTCAATAGTTAAATATATAAAAGATAAAGCAATGTTCTTATTTTTTTTTAATTCTTTGGAACATTTAAGAAGTACGGTGACATTCAAATCTTCAAATGAACCAGTTCCAGTGGAGTGTGAGCTTTATCTACTCCTTTTATAACTTCAGACACATTCCTTTCCACCAGAATGAACTTAATGTCTTAAGTTCATGTTTTGTAGATTTGGTTACTTAACTTAGTAATTGCATAATTATTCATGTCAAAAAGACTATATTGCAATCTACTTTTTTCCTGAGAAAAAGAGAATTTTAAATTAACTTTTATTAGTTTCAACTATTTTTTTAATATTTTACTTATTATATAATTGAAAATTTTCAAATATGAAACTACAAAAAAATTTATATCATTACAGTGCACGTTTTAAATTATCTAATACATTTTAAGATGGTTAAAAATTCGTCGAATACATTTGAAAAGACGGATCAGATCAAGATAAATTTTAAGATATTAGATATGAAACCTTGGGACCATAACCTTTATTGGTCCTTATAACTGGGTTTAAGTGTTTGTGGGCAGATGTTCAGTTACCAATACCCACAATTAGGTAATTGCCAGAATTATAACTATAAACAAAGCTATAATTATAAAGTGTTTAATGAATCAAAAGAAACATTAGCTATTAGTTTAATTATCTATTAAGGTATTTCGCTTTATTGATAGAACTTAATAGATTAGAAACTAATAATATATCAATAATTAGACTTAAATAAAAATAGAAAATTTATTGATATCAAACATAACGAAATAAATACATAATATAAATGAAGTTTAAAATTTGATAACAGATAAAATAAAAATATTTCAGTTAAATAATTCATTGTCACTACTAACAAAAATAAACTATATAACCAAGACATTACACTTTAACCCAAACTATGGAACACCGGAATTGTACAAACACATCCTCAACCTCTTGATTATCCTGACCTGCTGTTTTTAAACATCTGGGATACGCCCCCTTTGACGAACTGTCACAATTATATAATTAATAACAGTTAAATGTAACGAATTAATTTTGAATAAAGCCATGCAACATCGGCAAAGTGATAAAATTCTAAGTTCATTAGCAATACAAAAGTTGGATAAAATTACGCTGGTAAAGAATAGCAGAAAAATGAATTTAAAGAAAACACCAGTATTTTAAATAAATGATAATTATGGTGATAAGAAAGATTGTATAAAACTAAGAATTTAAAAGCACTGGATACATAAATTTAATTTGCACTGGAGAAACAAGTTATTTATAAATCACTAAAAATTTACTGAACTTTACACAGCTAAATTTCATTAAGGTAGCAAATTCCTTTCCTGTAATAAGATATTTTCCAAATATAAATTTTATTTAAATTTCACCTCATTTTAAAGAAATATTATATAGTAACTGCAATTTAATACACACACACTTCCCACATAAAATACTTCCATTAAGTATTACCTGTAATTTCTAAAAAATGATTTTAGATCTTGGAAATTTTACTTCATAAATTTCCCATAGCCTCTGCTATACAAAGTCTTGTTTTCCACCTTTGTCTTATCATATTTAGGCATCTCACATACAGAATCAGTTAAAAAACATCAAAATAAAAAAGATAATGTTATTAAAATATTTTTTCTTGACATGTGAATCCCAATTTTTAATCAAGCAACTTAATTATCAAATCAACTTTGCTTTTAAACACAGTTTTTTATACATGAAAATAGTATATTTATTTTTGAATAACTGCCATAACATAAAGAAAAAAACTGAGTTTCTCAACTGACATTTACATAAGTATAATACATGTCCTAGAAAAGATTAACAGTGAAAGCTAATTTTTAACTATATTAGATAGACTGCAATAGAGATTATCAAAAGATGTTTAAAAAAAACGTACATCAATCAGCAGTACTCAATAGTAATGAAACATGGTTATGATTCAGGAAGAAACTATTTCAATCATAAGTCCACTGGTTTATCTGTTTTTCAGTAAGTGCTATACTTAACTACCTATTTCAGAAAAATAGTCGTCTAAAAATAATAGATTCCCTCATAAATATTAATGTTTTTGTTTATCCACTTAAACTATACTACAAAGAGGTGGTGAGCATAATATTCTTAATTTGCAGTGGTGTATGGCATGGCCACCGCAGTTTCTTAAACCGCAAATTCTTTAAAAAAAAATCCACAAAAACTTGGAAAAACTGTATTTTATTACGAATTTTATTTGATCTTTGAAGTACAGGGATTAATTTAATAATTTCTATGTACAAAAAATCTATATAAAATGCCTTCCAATGCTACAACATCCAGAAAGTGCAAGACTTGAGATTGAAATACATATCAAATCTCATTTTTTATTCCAAGTTCATCACAAATACATATATACATGAAGAATTTTTTTTTTACACAATATATTCAGAAAACACTTTTTACAATTCATGAATCACAATAAGAAAAATACAAATTAATTCAATATATTACATGATTTTACAACACCTTAAAAATTCCCTAAGTGTTAATAAACATATTGCATATATTAACTTTCGATAAAATATTAAATAATAGAAATTTATAATTTTGTGACAAAATAAATGCAACACATTTGACTGATGTTTAGAGGAAGTGAACTTATTACAGATGATATCAATATATTTTGGGATAATAAAATTGCTTATTACTATGGAAGTGTTATTTTGAATTCTTAAATGCTCAATCATGAGTCAGTTTATATTATTGCTTGTTTATTATTGCAGTTTAACATTTTAAATTTGTTCAGCAGGAAAATATTTTGATACTCATTACATTAATTCTCTATATAGCATTAAAAAAATTACAAATAAAAACGAGAATTAAAATCTAAAAAATAAACACTTAACTGATTTATATATGGATTGTAATCAATAGAAAAAAATATGGAGCATGCAAAATAAATTCAAAATTCATATATGGAAAATAAATATTTAAAAAACAAATTTCACAAAGGAAAAAGATAAAAAGAAAAATATTTGGTACTTTAGCATTACTTACTGGAGAAACCAGTAATAAACAAAAAATTATGCTGAATATATGGTTACTGTAACCAATATTATCCTGAACAATTCCATGTTTACTCCATTTTACTAAATTCTGAAAATGTTCCTTTGATTAATCTTTCACATAGGAGAAACTTATACTACAGCTCTATATATTCATAAAATTTATCTACAAATACAAGTGAGATGCAGTTAGATACTCAAATTATCAAATCATATCCAAAAATCAAGCTTTTAAACTCGATGGAATCTTAATAACAGAAAATACTCCCACCTAAATAACAGAAAAATGTTATTTCTAGTTACAAGATTTGAACATACTCAAAAATTTGACACATTGGAAACTGATTTAAGGAAAGCCATGAAATTCACTACCAAGGTTGGGAAATACATATTGGTGTGAAAAACATCCATAAAATTCTGTCAAAAAACAATGACATTGAAAATTTTAAGTCCCATATTTTTTTAAAATATTCTATTTTGAATATTCTTCAATGGTTCCTAGATATAATCCTTAAGTACCAAATATTTTACTAAATAATTTTAAATTCCAATATTTTATACAAATCATTCTTCAATTATTAAAATATATGCATGCAACTCTGTTAATCTAGTGACTATATTTTATCAGTTTGTTTTTCAGATGTGAATTAAACTGAACATAAATATCAGCAAATGTTTAAAAACAATTATTATGAATGCCATATTTTTTGATTTGTTTGAACAGAACATTAAGCAATAGTGAAAATACCATAAAAAATTAATATATATAACTTAAAAAATCATTCACAACATAAGGTAAAAATTTAAGAAAACTCACAGCATACTTTACACCACTCAATATACAAGCACACTTTAGCATTATCTCTAAGCAGCAACTATCAAAACTATGCAAGCAAGATATACAAAAGTGCACTTCTGTTGGAAGATTTCTTAAAGAATGCCATTTGTGAAATACTGAAAGCCATCATATAGCTTTGTTGTTATTGAGTGCATGCTGGACTCTACCATGGTGTCCACCAACAGCTGAAGCTGCTCTTCTGTCAAGCCCATGTGGAATCGTTCTCGAAGGGCCCTGATAGCACTAGCACCATTCTTGAAGCATGGAAGCTGGCAAGAAGCTTGCATTATCTCAACAAGTGTGATAATTCGCTCACAGTGCTTGCGTGCTGCCACCAATCCTTGCAGCATCAAGATCTTGAAATACTCAAACATGTCATTTCCAGGTCCTCCCATGACCTGAAATAAATTATATAAACAAATAATAATTACAACACACAAAACTCACATTTTTAATGTAAATTTCTACAAATTCAATGGCACAAAAATTAAATTTCTTAATGATCATTTAACTTAAAGGGGCTCTAACCTAATATTTCCACACGAGTAGGTGTCTTTAATTGCAAATCAAAAAACAGTCAATCACATCAAATATTCAGCAACTTTATTTAACTTGTGCTCTTGCTGTAGGTATCTTTAGATCTGCTTGGATTTTCCTTAGGGTCTTTCAGTTCTCATAATCATTCTCTCAACACAGCCTAGCAAATGGATTCTCCTTGTATCTAAAGTATGTCTGATTCCTTGTACCAATTACAGATTTCTTTACTTTTTTCTGATTCTCCAATCACTATTTTAAAATACTGCTCTGAAATCTTTCTTTGGAATGATAAGCTCTTACATATTCATTTTATGCATATTTTTGTACAATTACTACTATTTAAAGAAGAGGTAAAATATAAAGATTGAACTTAAAATCATTATTAAATAAAATACTTTATCTCAGTATAAGATTTAATAGAAATTCCTATTGCTAACATTGTAATGAAGTTAAAATTATGTAGTCAAGACATTACAGATATTTCAGCATTACTACTTCAATCACAAAGTTCCTTAGGTTTTAAAAGGCAAAACTTCATTTGGATCCACTGGAGTATTTAGAAAAAAATATTTATTAGATTTTCCACTTAATTACAAAAGGACAAAATTTAATTAGAATTTCAAATTTTATTGATAAAGAGATAAAAGACTATATAATTTCATACTTTCTAATTTATGCTCCAAATTACAAAACAATTGAAGTACAAGGTTTAAAATTCTTATAAATCACTAAAAATTCCATAAGTGACTGAATTTTTTCAGGAGGGATTGACATTCATATGTTGAGTAAATTTTATTATTTTTTATTATATTTACCCATTGTTTATATAATGACATACATTTAATTACATCTCTTCTCTTCTTTATTGGCCTTCTAGCCAAGGTGAGACTTAGCCTGTTATACAATATCCTTTCAGACAGCTATCCCCAATTTTAATTTTCCAGTTGGTGACCTTTAAAGTTTTAAGATCATTCAAAACATCATCAAACTAACTTTCCTTTAATCAACTCCTTAGCTTATTGCACTTAATCTTCCAATGCAAGATCTTAACCACTAAGTTATCAGTTAATCTCTTAATGTGCCAAGGCCAATAAAGCACCTGTGCTTTGAAGAATCATATTTTTATGAATGATAAGAGTTTTCAATTCATCATTAATTTTAATTCTTCAACTATTACTTAACTGTAATGGATCATAAAATTTTCTAATTATTTTCCCTCCAAAAATTTGTGAGTTATTTATATTTTTCCATGTTGCAAGTCCACAACCACACCATGGGAAGAATATTTTGTACAATTAGTTTAATTGATCTCTCAGGATCAATTAATTTTTTACAAATATTGATAAGAAAAACAATAGCAGTTACCTTTAAAGATTTTGTGATTATTTTCCTCAGAAATAGTATTTGAAAAATTAATAATTATATATATTTGGTTACAATTATAAGCAATTAATAGTTGAAATTTATCGATATCAGTTAATTGTTAGAAATGCTGGCAAATTTAATTTTTTCCACGTATTTTGTTTACCAAGTAAAAGGCCAGCTGCACCAGTTACTTCCATTAATTTTTTTGTTGTTTTAATTAACACTTCTGTTTCTACTCAGTATTACTATTTTATCAGTAAATGCACAATTTTGAATTGTTTTATTCACAATAAGGCCCCAGATTATATTTTCTAATAACAAATTAAATATTAAATTAAAAAGTAAAGGCAATAATGCAACAACCCATCAGATGCTAGCAATGATTTTAAAAATTTCCAAAAAATCTTTCTGGATTAGAATGGTTACTTTAAATTCCTTCAAAGCAATTTGAATTAGTTCAATTAATTTGGCTGATATTTATAGCTCAGTTAAAATTTTAACAGTTTGGATCAATCCACTTCTAAAAACTTGTTTAAAATCCACTGAAGAAGCAAAGAGATTGATATGTTATATTTGTAAAACAGTTCAACATTGTTTCTAACTATTGGGTTGTTTGGAAAGTAATTTAGTTTTACCCAGCTCAATCAGTTTTTTGCTAGCAAAAACCAACCATTTTATGAGTGTGGAATCAAGCTACCACCGGAAAGACTGTAAAAGATGTTGGACTGAAATTGACAATATACAATTTAATAAAATATTTATTCGTTATACGTTTTCCATTTTCATAAAGAACGAAACTATTTTCTGAACAACCCAATACATGAATTTATTTGACAGTAGACAGTTTGCCCTAAAATCACATTGGTAGTCACCTAGAATCTATTCAGCAATTATTAAAATGTTAAGCAGGTAAGTATTTTGTCGATCACATTTAATGATGTGGTATCTCTATAGTTGTTATAATTTAGCTTGTCACCTTTTTATCAATATAGAAAATGATTCCATTCTGCAGCCATTGCCTCTTGTCCCCAGATATATAATAGATTTTATGCCACAATCTAACTCTTCCTTCATGATTTATAAATTCTACTCTAATTTGATTACTTCCTTATTTTTCACCTTTGATAATGCTTAACTTTTTCAAATGTTGGTGTTGGAACTTTGTCGCTAGTTGCATTACGGACATTAAAACTATTCACATTTATTGCACTGTGAGATGTAAATAAAGAATAGTAATTTTTCTCTTACTTTTTAACCATTAATTGTTCTGCAGTTTAAAAATAACTTTTAAACTGCAGAGCAATTAAAAACCAAAAAACTGGTAGTCTTTTGGTTTTTCTATAAAACTTTCTTTCATTTTTTCTATCATTCAAAATTCTCTAAATTATTTAAATAAAATATTACACAATTCTTATTTTCTAAATTTGTGTTCACTTGTCTCTTTTAAATCAATTTGTTGTGTAGGTGGTACAAAAACAATTAAAATAAAAAAATTATATTTAAAATAAAATAATTTATTATTAACAAAGTTTTGATTTAAATAATCTTTTTTACTCTTCTTATAAAAGACATATTTAAATTTTTTAAAATACTTTTTGGCAGTTATATCCATATTCAAGACTTATTGTTTATTTAATTATTCAATATACCTTGCTTTCTCTCATTTATGCTCGCACGCATGCATGCACGCGCAGACACACATTCATGCGAGCGTATATATATAAAGCTTATTGATTGAATTACATAACTCTTATAGAAGAAATCAAAATAGTTATTGAAATAAAAAGATATACAGCAATAAAAAATCAGTATTACTAATCAAGAAATAGTTCTTGTTCAATACATACATAAAGTACATTTGAATACATCAGGTAGTGTTATCACTATTTTAACTAGGGTTTTTAATTCATGTCTATTTAACGTTGGTATTTGAAACTGACTGCTTAACAAAAGTTTCTCTTTTATGGGCTACAAAACGTTCCAACAATTTTTAAGCATGGAAAAACACCAGGAATCTGCCAGACTCCAAATATTGCCAAAACCATTGCAAACTTTGAGACTTTGGCAAGAAAAATTAAGGAGTCAAAACACTACTAACAAGGAAATCTGAGAAGATACTACAGACAATTTAAGTAAATGTTAAGACAAACAGAAGTCTTCACAATTAAAGTAAATTTATATGCTAAATTTATAACATTCCTCAATAATTCTATATTTCACAAAGTAAATTGAAAATACTCAGTAATTCTTTAGAAAAATAAATTTCAAACATAAACTATTTGTTTTATTCTATTTTACTTCTTCAAATTTACAATATTTTTGATTTTGGAATTAATGTTAATTTGCACTGGTATTTCATGTTCTTTGACATATACCATTGTAGATGTTTCAAGTCTATTTACATCACTTCCAAGATGTTTATTTTTGATTTAAAATTCATTAATTTCAATAATATTATTTCCATATAAATAATATAATAATACAATAAATAATATTTTTACAATTTTTGACAATTTTTTTTCAAATTTAACATTTTTAGTATTTTAATTGATAATATCTCTTATTAAAGGAATTATTAGCACATTCCTTACGTTTTCCATACTTAAGATGTGGTATTAATAACATGCTTTATAACAATTAACAGTGTGGATCTATCTATATATATACTTGTAATATTCCTACCAACAAATTGTTGTTCAGAAAAATGTTTTGTTACACTGAAATTTAACCATGAGTAGTAAATACAAATAATGTTAGTAAGTAGCAATAATTTTGTCTATTTCATGTAAATTAAAAATTAATCTTTATAATCAAAATAATTTTCAATACAATATTTAAATTAATTAAATTATTTGTTAAATTCCAAGTCTTCTTTTAAAAATTGTTTATGAAATTTTTTTAAAACTAAAATATAAAAATGATTCAATTTTGAAGGTATTAGGCAAATGACATAAAACTTATGCATTTAACTTAAATGTGAATGTTTTGTAACAAAGAATATTATAAACTTCTTTGTCTTTGATATTAAAAATAAGTTATGATTGAAAAACATTCTATTTTTCTTTTCCACATTAAGTTTTGTCTATATTTTATCATTATATCTCTTTTTATATCTTATGGGACACAAAAAAATAATATTCTTTTTGATTCCCATTGCATTAGAAAAACTTCAAAAAACTCACAAAGTTGATAATTTTTTGAAGTAAAAAATAGATAACTAATAAAAAAATTAAAGATTTGTAGGATTTATTCACAAATTTCCCACATACAACCAAAAATTCCAAAAATTATATAAACCATGTAATTATTTCATTAAATAAATAGAAAAGGGAAATATAACAACAAAGATTATTTTTATGATTGATATATATATATATATATATATATATATATATATATATATATATATATATATATATATATATATATATATATATATATCAAAAATGTTTCAAAAATTTTTCGATAAATGTTTATGATAGATTTAAATTTTAATGTAGTTATGAAGGAAAAAAATTTGCAAAAACTGTGATCTAAAAATAGTAAATTAAATTTTTGCTACATCATATAACATTTGGCTATTGTTTCTTAATCTAATATAATTACAAAAAGGATTCAAAATTTTGCATTTGTTTAATTGTCAGCTTTACCATTAACTTAGGTACAATTTGTAAACTCTAAACAAAGCAACTGTATACACTTTGTAAAATAAAATATTCAAATAGAACTATGGACTTCAGTGTAGAACATCACTTTTAAGAGGGGCAAATTCCAGTCATTATTGAATGGGAACAACAGTGAAGCATGCACATCTTTCAGGGACATCTTTGCACTTAAAAAAAAAAAAATGGTTTTCCACTCTTGTAACACATGAATACAGCTCACTATGAAAGTTTTCTCATTATGCAAGCCACATTACATTTCAAGTGTCTTGCATCAGTGTCTAGGCTATTTGTTAGGTATTGTCAAGAAATTTAAATAGAATTTTAGAATTTTTTAAGAATGAAAATATATAGACCATTATTAATATATGCATATATTTGTTGGTAGTTACAGTAAGTGTAATTAATTTAAGATTGTTCTTATAACATTAACTTACATCTCCTTTGTTGATTTATGTTCTGATGAAAATTTTACTGACGTTTTTGAATAAAAGTTAATAATTATGTATTCTACATATAATTTAAAAAAAATTTTTTTATTTGTTAAAATAAAATTAACATTCATTTGAAATAAAATATCCTCATAAAATATTTTTATTCGCAGTATTTATAACAAAATAAATATAGTTTGGCAATCATCTAATTAATATAAATGAATTTATTTTATTTTCACTTACATCAACAAATTCTTGGGTAAGCTTAAATGGAGAGTTCTCAAATCCTAAATTTTTTGGTGATGAAGACAAAATGAATCCAAAATCTATATGAATTATATGACCTTCACCGTCCAAAAGAATATTTCCATTATGCCTGAAAATAAACATAATACATGAATAACTTTTAATTTCCACAATATATATTTTTTCAGCTTTGGTTCCAAATAAAAAAGGAAGCAAAGAAGTATAACTAAATAAAAAGGAAAACACAAATTTATTTAGTACATAAAAACAAAAAAAAAGTTTATTTTACGAAAGATACTTTTGAATTAATGTTTAAACAATTCTTAAGACTTATATTTTTTATTACAGAATATTCTAATATTACACATATTTTACTTCCATGTGTTGTGAAACTATATCAATTTAGTTTAATAGCATTAATTCATAAATATATACCATATTTACAACCAGAAGTAGAATTTTCAGAAACTTCTCAAATGCTAATCAGGAAAGGTTTCAATTTTGAAAAGTTGCCAGTTAGGTTTGGTCTGTTTATTGTCTTGTGATAATATTTTGCTAACAAATACTATTTTGAACAATATTAGATTCAGAGCCATGACAAAAGGGAATCAAATTCACAGACAGCTGGAGGAAAAACTATTCAGCTATCAGCTTAGCTTCATTTTTTGGGGGAGGGACAGGAAGATACAAAACAATACATATTTGGTTGAAGAGCTAGTAAGTTTTCCTTGGTTTGATACTAAGTAATCATTTTTTGCACATAAGAGCTCATTACATTTAAAGTAGATTCCAAGCCCTGACATATATAAAACTGAAGTAGAATCAGAACTTATAAACAGTTGAATAGAAAATCATAATATTAACCATTCAAATGGGTTACTTTTAAAGACATAAGTTTGCTTTAAGACTTAAGAATAATTTATTAAAAAAATTCATTTCTGAGTTTTCATGCTTAGCCCAAAGCTATAAAATCATTCAACTTTATGAGCATACATCAAAATTCCTCTTCCCTTGAAAATCCTAATCCACAGAAAATAGAAAGAGACTTCTATCAGATATACATATAACAAGTCTACTATAAAATAATATTTCATGATTTGTTCTTTTTTAAGGAAATGCTCATGGAAGTATGAATTATATAATTTTGATGATGAATCAAACAATAGGAGTTCATCTTGTCAGTCTGACTCAGCTCAAATTCATATTCTTTTTATAGAGTATTGAAATGCTTTAGCTTTAATTATTAATTACATTTTTATATAAACTTAAAGCAAGTTTTTTTTTGTATAACTGATGCTTATTTATAAAAGATTTCACAAACCAAAAAAGAAAAGAAAATTTAGCAGTTTGATATAAGATAATTTGCTATTTCATATAGCTGTATTACAGTTTATTTTTCACTCGTGCATCTGTAATGCATGTGGCAAATCTCTCCTCCACAGAATACAAAATAAAATCAACCAGAGTGTGCTGCCATTTTGTCACCCAAACTAATGATTTTCCACTATTCTTAAATTTGTTTTTTATTTATAAATAAATGTAAAGTAGTAATGTTACTGTTAGTTTTTATCAAATATAATTACCTGTCAGTTGAACTCTGCAATAAAAATATTTGCAGTAAAGAGTTTTACCCTAACTTTGAACCTTAGTAAAAACCTTTTCTTATACCTTTTGAAAACAAGAAAATGGCATAAACATGACAAATACACTTTTAGCTTATTTAATAAAAAAAAAAACAATTAATGAATATACTAGTTTTAATATGGTTATAAGAGTTTAAATTATCATCGTCGACACCTTTCCACTTTGTTGTGATTTGATAGTAAAATATTTTATCAATTCCAGCCAGGAAAATAATCTTTTTCCTAACTAGGAAATATTTTATTCTTATAATAACAAATTTGAAAGCTATAGGATTTTTAATAAATTATTATTTCAGATTATAGATGGGTTTTAAATTTTTACATTTACATAGACCTAAATATTACTACAAATTTATAAACATTATTTGTATTTGTCTTAAAATATCTCAAAGAGATCAAAAGTACTTATATTTTGAGCAAAAATTGCACAATTTAGGTGTATTGTACATTAAAAACAGCATTTCTAATGATTTGGCAACTTGGCAAGATATGGATACTTCTGGAAAAATTCAGCACTGAAGATCTATAACCAATACTAAATGAGATAGCCTAGAATCTTCCAGAAATTTAGAAAAATTTAGATTTTCATGTCACAAGTCAGGTTATAAATACTACCATCCTGTATAGAAGAGTTAGTGAAGACGATCAGTCTTCTAGTCAAATGGATAGAAGCTATTATCTGTTTAAGGTATTATAGACTTCCAGGATTAAAAATTTTTCCTGTTGTATTATCTGAATTGCAGCTGTGTAACTTGAAGAAGCTAGCAGCTTCTTCATTGCTTTTACAGCAAGAAAAACTCCTGTTTGAAATAAATGATGAAAGAGAACAGCCAAATGAAGAACAATTACATGACGTGCAACAGCCGAATTTATTATGCGAAACTCTGCAAGTTCTCAATTAGTTGCAGTACCCTGTGGAAGTGGAATAACTAAAAAGCATAATTACCATAAAAGTTATTTAAATTTTTAAATTTTAAAAAGTTTATTACATATAACCCCCATTATTACAAATACATGAAACATTAAATTCAAAATGCCTTTTATTCTGCATTAAGAGACATGAACAGTTTTTGAGGATTTGCAAAATATCTCAGATTATAAATTTACATTTAAATGCAAAGAAAAATTAGATATCAACCAAGACAGAATTTAAAGCACTGTTCAACTAAAATAGAAACAGACTGAAATCGGAAATTTTTTAAGAGACTCAGCAAAAACTTTTTGGTTTATTTATTGTTCTATTTTTGGTGAACGAGAATTAATTCAACCAAGACTTATAGATTAAAGCGATTCCAAACCACAACAAATATTCATGCCACAATTGAGAATTGAACACAAACTATTAAAATGAAAGCCAGCTGAGTAAAAATGGACTCTTGAAGGATGCAATTTAAAATAAAATATGAAATGAATTTAATAATTAAAATTGGTCGTACCTATCTTTTACTTGTACAAGGTATGATACAAGACAATATGCAGCGCAACTCTGCACAAAATTGCGCTGAGCAGTCAGGAATGCTTCACTGGTTGAAGAACCAAATTCTTGGAGGAAATACTCCAATAAGGACATCTTGCTGTGTTTCTTAACTTGGTGTAAGGAAACAGTGTTCAAAATGGGCTCTATCATTCCACTGTCATCAGAGGTGACCAAAATCCGATAAGGTCTAATCCAAAGAGGCACTCTTTCAACTTCCCAGATTTTCTAGAAGAAAATACTTCACTTAAACATTTCCCCAAACTTGGCATTCAGAAAAGTAATAATCATAAAATACTCATTTATAAAATTTTAGTAAAATATGCATTGAAAATAATAATTATAAGTCACACACATCAAAAATAATAATCCTTAATAATATATTATAAACTCTTATCATGGTAAAATAACCAAGCACAGATTAAAGATATATTAATGTATTTTAGCATTCATAATTAAAGTTTAGAAATATCAAGTTTTGGAACAATAAATTTATACTAATCTTTTAAACTAATCCTTTAATCAATATATTTATATTGAAAATCTTATTTCATAATCTTAATAAATGTACCTACGATTTGTAAAGGAAAGAAATTTAATAGAAAATAATTTTCGTTCTTTTTTAAAGACTTAGAGTATTGCTTAATATAATAAAGATAAACACACAATATAAGTATTCAAAAATGTTACTTAAGTAAAAATCATCATTTTCATATCAGAGAATATTACCATGTTTTCCTGTATATTACTATATTTTCCTGCAGATTATGTGTTAAAAAATTGTCAAATTTTGATGCGTGTATTATATACGATTGCAGATAATCGGATAAAAAAATTTTCTCCACCAGGAAAGCTTGCAAAAATGTTTTAAGTAATACTATTTATATTTTATAGAATAAATAACAGATGGTGTCATAACTCAGCTGATATATTTCAGTTATAATCAGTTTAGTCCAATTACATTCAAGAATGAATTCAACTCTGCCGAAAAGTATTACAGTTGCTATTGGCTATTATTATTTTGCATTCTGTCTTGACCGGAGCTGTTTTGTGCTGAAAATATTCAAGTTCGTATATCATCAAATAGGAATAATATAAGTTACACAGCAGATTTCAAACTAAAAGCTATTGAGAAGGCAAGTAAAAAAAAAAAAAATGGTGACAAATGTGTTAATGTAAGAAGAATAAACAAAGCATATGCTAAAGGGATATTTAAAAAAAATAGTCCATTTCTTTCATTTAATTTTTAACAAAACAAATATATTTCATTTTTAATATGTCTAACCTAGTTTTAAAAGCTATTAAAATCTAAAAATCGAAAAGTTCTGCTAGATCTTTGGAATTATTGTTCTTAATGGTTCTGGGGTGCTTTAATCTAGTTTATTATAATTATCAATAAAGGTGAAACCCCAAATAGAAATTTGTACAATTAATTATATTTTAAATAATGCAGAGTAATTTTTATTTTATAAGACACCACAATATGAGCAGTATATATTTCAACTATATGTCAAGAAAATTACTGCAGATTATGCAACACTTTTTTGTCTCTTTTACTCAAGAAAAAGTTCTTGCGGATAATTCACCACCTTGGGTTGTACATAGGAAAATAGGGTGATTATTAATTCCATTGAAGATCTTTGACTTTTTCTTCTATATATAAAACACATGCATTAAATTTTTTTGAACAGATGGGAGTTTTTATTAACAAATAGTACAAAATCAAAATTTTCAAATTCAAAATATAAAAATTTAAACCAATATTTTAATATTCATTTTCTGACTTCTAAAAATGATGTTAATTTGTTTAACAAATCAGCATTTTCCCAGAAGCATGCTCCTTCTGTACATGAGCAGCAAATAAAGAGGAATATCTAGAGTTCAAAGTTGATTTTGAATAACTATGCCTGAGGTGGCAATAGAGCTTACAAGCTGTTAAACTAAATGCTAGGGAACCAAAGATTCATTCAACAGTACTGTAAAAACACACAGTTGCAAATTATTTGCATTTAAATTGACTTTCATTTTACTTATGATCTGCAATATTATAATGTAAGGTAAGATACTATGAATCAAACATTGCTTGTAAAATGAGACTAAAAATCAGACACTAATCTTTTTTAAAAAAATATTAAAACAAAATAAAAATGCAGCATTTAGACAATTAGGACAATTCTCTAGAATTTTAAGGAAAATTATTTTTAATTCATTAGCACTTTTATTACAAATATATCTTGAGTTCATTTATGGAGTTCATAAGCATATTCTCTATGTTAATCCATTTATTGAAATAAAATTAAGCACTATTTAAAAAAAATTAATTCTGCATGTGAAGGGAGTTATCTTGCATTCTTTTTTGATCAATAAAATTTATAAACATCAGTTTGCAATTTACTTTATTAGTTTTTTGTTTTATCAAAACATAGAATAAATGCCACTGGAGCTAATTTTAACAAATTAAAGTTTGAAAATATGAGGTGAAGGTAAAATTTTTGGCAAATATCATGCTTTGTCTTAAGTTTTATTAGTTTAGAAATTCGAGATATTTAAATTGGGAAAATGAAAAAATGTTTCCAGATTCATGTAATGAAAAAATAATCTGGAAGCAAACTTATTGTATTTAAGTTATTGTATTGTTTTTCAGACTTTAATGGTGGTGTGTTTTTTAATATCCAATGTCTGGAAAAAAATCAGAAATTTTGATCTTTCTTTTATACTTATTTTACAAGCAAAAATCACTATCTTTTTCTTTATTTTTTAGTGAATAGTATGGATTAAAGTTTGTAAAAATCACAATATATATATTTGACACACTAGATTATTTAGAACACATTAAAGGTGTGGAAAATTTATTATCAAAACACATTTAACATCTTTATAAAGACAAAGATGGAATTTTAATAATTAGTAAAGTCAGACACCTGAAAATTTGCTATTTTTAGATGTGACTTTACTGATTATTTTTAAATTTTTAGGCAATTGTAAAGTTTTATACTTTTAAACATTTTAATTAAATATCTTTTAAATGCTTAAAGATTTGTAGGCTTGGTTTGTATCCAAATGGTCACTTTTTGCACACGTGGGATAGTAAGAACAGGATCTAAGGTAAAAGATTTGCAGGCAAAATATATAACAACTTAAAATTCTCCCTCAAATTTTTGAGAAAGGTTTACTATTTTCACATTCTCAAAAAAGAAAAAAAAAAGCGATTTATTATGTTAGTTGAGCAATGTTTAATTTAAATTATGGGTGAATCCAACATTCTCTTGCGACAATTGCAACATCACTCCTTTATTCTACCACTAATATTTAAGCACGATTGAAAATGTGTTTTTCATTCATGCAAATTAGAAATCCAAAATAATTCAAAAATTCCTGGAGGAAATTTAAAATTAAAGACTTTTAGGGACAAAAATCTTTTTCAAGAAATCCAAGATACTAACAAAATCTGAGCATAAAATGCTTCTTGCATTCAAAATGCCTTTCTGAATTCAATTTAAAAAAATGGTGCTATAAAAGATTGTGCAGCTGAATGTTAAAAAAAAAAAAAATCATTTTCTATTTAATAAAAGCATAACAAATCATAATATCAAACTAAAAAATTAGAGAAATTTTTTCTTGCAAGCTATTTTCAACAAAACTGTTACGTTTGAAGTAGGTGTTAAAGGCAGGAACATTACAATATCACACTATTAATTGATACTAATATGGATTACTGATTGAAAAACAAGTAATCCACACAATTTAGAAAATGGGATCATAGCTAATGGATTACAAATCAAGTGAAAATACTTAATAAGTATTTTGGGGTTTACATAATTATATTTGATAGACAGTATTTTTGCACATAACAAGGCTATTTGATTGCAGCTTATATTTTAAAGTGAACTCCAAACCATTTCAAATAACTATTCTCAATGTTGTTTTGTATGTTTGTCACTCTAACTCTATCTGGAAACAAAGGCTTATTTGTTTACAGATATAGTTACTTAAGATTACTTACAGTTAAGTAAGAACTGTAACTTTATGTAAACAAAGGCTAAGTGGATCACAAACTACTACAAGCATCCAGGCTGAAGTGACAATTAAGCACACAAGGCTCAAACTGAAACATTAAAAATAGTTTTCGACCCAGTTAAGTTTTTCAAAAACAGTGCATACAATAAGGCAGAAATGTGAAAATGTAAAAAAAATTATTTTTATATACACATGCATTGATTTCCCAAACCAGAAGGATGCAAATATTTGAAGTGTGAGATTATAAATATATAAAAAACAGTTTGGTCAAGTTTTTTACTCTATGATCGCTTTAAAAACACAAAGCTTAATTCAAACATGATCAAAAGTTTAAAATAGATTCTGAAATACTAGACATTCATGTTTGAGCTGAGAATCAAAGCAACAATGATGCTGAATTGAAGGCCAGAGAACTAACCATGCAATTGTCAGTTTGCATATGAAGGGAGCAAATTTTACAGCTTCTTACTTTTAATGTAGCCAAGAGTTGGTATGCCATCAATTCTTGCCTTAAGTCATCCCCACATTTAATGATAGCAGAGAGCAAATTCCAATTGTGTAGGTGTCCATAAGGAGAAGATTCCCTTATTCGCCTCACTTTTTCCTCCCAGGGTTCTTTCAATGCAGCAGCAGACGGATCTTCAGGGTCTCTCTAAAATATGCAGCACAACAGGAAATTTTGAATTAACTACTCAATAAAAATACAGCATGAAATTTCAAGAAATTATGCTAAATTTATTGAATTTGAAATAAAAGTAAAACTTATAACAATCATTTTTCTATAACTGCCATATTTTTTTATTAATGATATTAAGTTAACTTACACATTACAAATCAAAACAGAGTTTTTAATTGACAAATGTTATAGAAATTATATTATTTAAGATTAAAAATATAACTTGGTTTGTACTCAACTATTTTTTGGCATAGGAGCAATTGATACCTTTTATCATTTAGAAATCACTTTTTAAAGTTGATTCTGAAACCATGAAACATTGTCAAAACATATAGATGCAAGCTCAGTACTTTAAGTTTGATTTGCTTATTAAGTGTTTTTTTTTCTTTTCCCCCCACATGAAGGTTAATGAATCCAGAATACAGCTTAAATGGAACTATAAACCATAATAAACATTCCATATCCAAAATAGGGACTCCAACCCTGGATTGGTTTGATTTGCTTGCTGCTCCATGATAATTTTTTTAACATAAAGGCTAATTAGATTGAAGCTTACAGTTTAAAGCGAATTCCAAACCGCTACACACATTCATGAGTAAGGAGAAAATCATTCTCACAAATTGACTTGAGTTTTAGAATGCTAACCATTCAGATGCCAATTCAGAAGTTAACAATACGTCGAGAAATAATTTGAAGCAATTAATTTTACTAATTATTAGTAAAAAAAAATTTGTAAATGTATGTTTTAGAAAATTAATATTTTCCGATGAACTCTATAAATCAATCGAGTACAGCTGGCAACAGGCTCATCAAACATTAGTAAATACTTGTTTCAGTGTCCAGGATGAGTATTAAGTTATGGAGGACAAATCTAATTCCTCACACAAACTAGAAGGATATTAAATATGTTATAATATTTTACCAAATATATCAAATCCATTCAAAAAACAATTTCTTCAAGTAAACTTGCACTCAAGCATTTTAATATTTTGAAAATAAAGGAACAAATGAATATTATCAAAAATCGAACAATTAATCTTGCTGACCATATATTACTTAAGCACTTTTTAGAACATTATTTTCAGGTTATTAATAACATATCCAAGGGCTAGGCAAGGTTGACTCAGTCAATCATCCTTTCAGAGGGCTGATAAACTTGAGTACCAAGCATGCTTGGGAACTAAATACTGGGAGTCCTGCGCAGGCCGACCACTTAACCAGGACAATGTGCTTGGCACTTCATGACGATCGGTCAAGAAAACAGATATGGGCACTGTCCCCAATGGACCTTAGCTCCTTGATGCTGTCAAGCCATTGAGAGAGTATTTTAAAATTTAAGAACTAGTTCATATTATGTAACTGAATTAAACTATTTCCTCTGTTTATTAATAAATAAGTTCAATAAAATTACTTTGAATGTACTCTTTGGAGCATTTATGTTTTCAGATAATCTCCTTCGAATATCTCCAGCTGCAACAAAAGTTGGTTCTCCGCTGGTGCCACTATCTTGGGACATTTGTGAAAGTGCATCTCTGTCTTTTGGTTTAGTACATGAAGAATACTAAAATAAAGATTGAAATAATCACATATAATTTCATGATATCTAAGAAAAACATAAAAGTAATTTAACAAACCTGTAAGGAAATAACATCGTCTTCCTGAGTCCAGCAATCTCGGTCATCATCAAGTACAGAATGAATAGAGAAAGACACTCCACTGAAATCTTGATTGCTAAAATAATCTGGAAGATTTTCTTCAGAACGCGTTTGCCTGAGAGCATTTATCATCTTTGGGGGTACGGGAGAACAATGAATATCCTCCACTTCAATGACTTCTACATATATTAAGTATGGAGCCTATATGAATTAACAGGCTTATTTTATATGGAACTAATAAGATTTCCAATTTTACACTGAAAAAAAAACTATAAAATCTATTAAAAGCGTTGCAAAAGAGCAAGTTTTTTACTAACAAAGAACATGAATTTAAAAAACAAATGGGTACAGATTTCATATCAAGCTTTCTGCACTGTTTTCTTTTTCAAATTTTTTAAGTTGTTCTTCTAGTAATCTGAATTTGACAATTCATTCTTTTTAATAACATCCATATTTTATTTTAGTAACTCTAGTATCTTTGTCAGTGCAAGATATTTTTGAGCATTTTATTTAACATTTATTTTTAACTTTTCATATTTCCTCTTGAGTTTAATACAATCTTTTTTAAATATTTCAAATGTCATATAGGTTTCTTTTAATATTAAATCTTCATATTAAATTATACTGGATTATTATAATTTTGAATATCAATGCATTTTCGTTTTCAAACAATTGATTTTTAAAAAATTTATAACCGTTTGATATATTAAATTATCTAATTGACACTGACATTCAAATTTGATTTGATATTTTCTTTTAAATTATATACTTAACAACTCACATTTTCTTTTTTAATCATAATTTTTTCATTTAAAATTTGAATTATTATCACTTATAATTTCCTATTTGATTTCTAGTGATTTTTAATGGTCTTTTATGTCACAAGAATTATTTGTTCTTTATAAAAAATTGACTTCTTTATCCAGTTAATTATATAAAAAATTAAGTTTACTGTTAGAAATTTATGTTTCAATTTGTTTGCTTATTCCCAACGTTAAATAAATTTTAACGTTCCTTATTTTGGTAGTGAAATTTTCCGTGTTTTTACTTCCTGACTTTAATACATTTACTTAGACATTTATATCTTTTTTCTAAAATTTATTTTGGTTGTTGCTATATGATCACTTATAATAAATAATATCAACAGCTATTATTTTACTTTATCCTTGGAATTCAAAACAACAGAGGCCTGAGGTGGTATCCTTAAAATAAGATGACGCATAGTCTCAGCATGAATGGGAAGCCAAACTCTAGCTGGCAAATTTAGATTTAGCATTGACAATTCAGCCTGCAGTTTCTGAGCTATAATAGAGAAATTAATAATAGAAAATAGAGAAAACTTTATTATATAATATATATAGAGACATATACATACATACATGTAGATATATAAACAGCTGAAAAGTTTAAACAATGCCCTAGCTGAAATATTTGAATTAAACAAATTAGTAATCACTCTGAATAAAACTGGAAATTGTTAGGTTTAAAATATAATTATCTGTATTTTTCAGTAATTTAGAAAAGCACATTACTATTAAAATATTTACCTAAAACTATATTTATAAATAAGACTAAACACTTTAATTTAAATTTAAGAATATTACATTTTTGTAATAAATATGCTAACAATTATTTGAATAAAAAATTTTATTATTTAAATTTTAATATTTGTGGGAAACATAGTCTTTCTTCTTTTGATGTACATGATTAAGTATTTGTTGATATCAATTTCTCTCTGGCCAATATACCTATGCAGATAATTTCTTTCTGTGAGTATACAATGAGTGAATTAATCTTAAAGACATGTTTTTAAAATTTCATGATTTAATTAAAGAGTTGAATAATATAGGATTGAACTTGAACCCTCCCCCACTTCATAGAAGCTAAAATATACAAAAAATCATATTGTGTAAGAGGATATTGAATTCTTACAATTATTTCACTGAATAAAGTCCGAGGAATAGCATAGGATACAAATTGGATAAATATTTATCAAACTAGTCTTTATTTAAAATTACATTTAGCTCAGTTATTTGTTTTCCTCTCATCACAATATATATTTAACAAAATAACTTTCTTCTAGAATCTATCATTCTAGAAAATAAATATTTGTAAATTATGACAGCAGCTTAATTGACATTATATATATATATATATATATATATATATATATATATATATATATATATATATATATATATATATATATATATATATATATCAGGATAATAATAAAAAATACCCGAAATGGAATAAGGAACAGGAATTATTCAGCTGCCAACTTCTAAATGAAAATCTAGAAAATTTTATAAAAATCTTTTTTATTAAGTTTGGTTAGAAATGTTTTTTCACTTCTACTGACAAGTGTAGATGTTTTTTAAGAAAATTAGTTTTTCCCCCCACCATAAAAGTAATTGTGAGAAGAATGTAATTTGCTGAATTTTAAAAGTTCCCTTTCCTTCTTATGTACCTTTTTATACAAAATTTTTCAAACAATATTTTCTTTTAGTTTTGCTTATGCACTAAAAAATGTGTTGTCTTCAATTGTAATTCAACAACTTAATTTCCAGAGAATCAGCATATTTTGTTTCAAATCTTACATTACATTAAACGTACAATAAGTTTGAATTCAGGTGAAACAAAAAATTTCATGCAAGCAGTCTTAGTATTTACTACTTAAAATTATTTACTATAAAAAACTTGAAATAAAATATAGATCTCAATATTACTTAAATAATATATAAGAAAATGAATACTTGAAAATTTCTATCCATGTTGGGCGACGATGTTTATGACTAAAAGTAATTTTAAAAACTGATTTCATATTTAATCTAAATCAAAACAATCAGGAACAATGAGTATAAGAAATTAATAAGACATTCAACAATAAGTGTTTTGTAAGATATGAAATTATTTAACACTCACTTTTCAATTCTTTTGTCAAAACTGGCTGAAGACGTAAACCAATAGACATTAGAGCTTGAACAAAATCTTGTTCAGCACTTAATCTTGGAGCCTAAACATAGAAACAATTTATCTTCAAACATTTAATTACATTAAAAGATATTAAAATTACTTGAGATTAAGATTAAAATTTAAATACATTGGTATAAATATGAAAGCAATATTTACAACTTTTTACTCTTTCCATTACTTTTTTATAGCAGATTCAAATCTATTAGTCAATTGACATAAAAAAGCAGTGTAATTTTCCACTGTTAAAAGCAGATTCAGATACTATTAAATCTTTTGTATTTTTTTATCAATACAACAAAATGTTTTTTAATATTGGTATTGGACAGAGTTGTGATTCTAGGTATAACCACACAGTATCATATTTAAATTTTATATCATACTTTGTAATAAATAATAAGTTGGATGGTTTTCATGATGCATCCATCCAACTAATTATTTATTATAAATTATGATATAAAATTACTACTAATTAATGACTAATTAGAGCTTAAATATCCATAGTGATTTTGAATTATATATTACTAAATTTGTTTCAGTAAAATTGAAACAATCCTTTAAAATTATCAAATTTTTCTATAAATGAAATCTATAAAAAATTAGGAACTTTTTATAAAGTATATAATTAGAATTAAAAATTGTAATTTTTTTATAAAAACTTGGATTTTCCATCACCGTAATATAAATTTTACTATTAACCTTTTATGTCATGCCAGACAAACTTCGGGCAGAGCATTGGTATTCCAAAATGTCACCCCCAAGTATTACCCAGGGTAACGTTCAGTGAGCATATCATATTGTTAAATATACATCAAGAGGCTTCAAAGGATAAAGGTTTAAGTTCCCACATTATCAATGACATTTATGTACCCAAATCATCAAACTCACTTGACAGTTGTATAAAAGGTTAAATGAAAGTGTCACATTATTATCATAAATATATCTGAATTCCTTTTATGAAAATAAATTTAAAAAATTAAGTTAATATTTTAATTAGCAATTTTTATAAGTAGTATCTTTAATTGGCTTAGTGGTAGCACTTCGCGCTTCCAAACCACATGAACAATGTTCGATCCTTAAGCTGGGCAAGATCGATTCAAACCTAGCATTTTTTCAGAGGGTTAACCACCTAATTGAGACATATGCTTCACACTCCAGAGTCCTCAGTAAGGAAAACAGATGTGAGAACTGTTACAGGCCCACAATGGGCTGTTATGCCACTGGTTTAGTCTTTAGTTTTAATGATTTCAATAAAATAGAATTTTAAGAATTAAAATCACATGGATGTAAATGGATCGTTTCCCCCACTCATGGCCATCCACATACTTTTAAAGGGTTGTTTAATTCCTTACACTGTTACAGTTAACCCAATACTTGTTGAAGTAATCAAACCAATAATCAAATTGACAATGATAAAATTCAATGGAACATAATTTTAAACACGTATACAGGAGGTGAATTGTCATTGAGAAAGTTGACATTTAATCTTTAAAATAAATTTTTAGAATGTAAAAATATGCAGCAAAGAAGAATATATTTTCATTTTTAATGCTCTTGGAATTAAAATATAAATTCATTTAATTTTTGTGCACTCTTTCACAATTATGATTTTTCATTCTAAAGCAAAAATTCTCTTGAAGGTTCTCATTATCATTAGTTCTAATTTCAATATCTATGATAGAAGCTCCATTGAAATTGAATCTGCAAAATGTTATTTTGATAAAAAAAAAATTACCAACTTCATAAAAGCCATTTGGCACACTCATACCTGGCAATAGCAATGCACTATTTGCCCTCTCAAATCATTGCAGATATTTCGGCAACTGTCAAAACATTTGCAGCCATTATCAAATGCATGACCAGATGCCAAATCTTTGGGAGCATGTTTATTTAAGCCTCCAAGAGTTGAGCTTCTACGCATAGCTGAATTACCACCCAATCCTAAAAGAAAGTAATTATTAATTTAAATTTAGACACCTTAATTCGCAGAAAAAATTATTAAAATATTTCTTTACCAGTTGCATCAGAAAATGATCTCTGATGAGTCTTTTTAGGTGATATCACTAAACCAGCTGGTGGACAAGGAATGACAGGATCTTTTGGCCTAAGAAAAAAGAATTTAGATGTCTAAAAGCAATACTTATTAACATCAGAAATATGTTTCTTATATGTTCAAGTATTTTGCTTATAAAGACATATATATTGACAGAAAAAAATTCTTATTTAGATTAACAAACAAAAAATATTTTATAATTTATAAATAAAACTAAGAATTAATATTTTCCTGAATATACATCAATTCCATGATTAAAAATTAATAACTTTAAATTTATTTCTAATCACAGCAATGACTTCCAACAATATGTTGAAATATATTAATTACATCAAACTATGCATCATAATCATATTTTTTACATAATTTTTGAGTAACACATATTAATACAAAACTATTTAATCTTTTATAAAAGTACTGGTTTCTTTAAAAAATGTTCAAAAAGTCTAACTTGAAATGTAGAATAAAAATATATCTTTATTATTTGACTGAATATCTATCCACTTTCTGCATTATTGTATGTGACAGATAAGCTTTAATGAATTTTTCTTTTGAAAAGGATATTCTGCCAATTCAATAGGTACCCTATGAATAGATCAATCTATACTGTACATTGGATTTATCTTCCAATACTATTTCAAGAGATAGTTTTGTAATTTGTAAACATACAATTTTGACTGGAGTTCATCCCTGATGACTTAATTAAATTTAACTAAAAATTATTAATAAAATATGTAATATTTCTAAGAAAAGGGACCATATGGTACAAATGTGAAGATTTAATAAGAATATAAATGCTTTAAATGGAAACAATTCAAATTGAGAATAAAAGTTATAAAAATAAAGAATGGTGTGAAGATTTGAAAATAAATTATTCTAAATATTTATAAATAAAACTCGATACTGGTGCTCAATATAATGTACTCCACTATCAAATTCAAAGCATTAGATTTAAAAGAGACAATTATTAAAATCTAAATTAGTCTTTCAAATTATACTTCTAAAATTAAGCTAATCAGAAAATGTGATTTACTGTGTAAAACTATAAAAGGAATTAAAATTTATGTAACTTTCCAAATAGTTTTTTTTTTTTTAATCCTACACTCGATCTTGGTTTCTCAACCATCAGTCTCTGTCGGACAGCCCAATACAATCTTGAGGTGAATGAAAAGTCATCTTCTGCAGAATTTCTAACTGTGATGTCCGAAAGTCCAGGGCAAGTGTAAAGGTAGTCACCTGTCATGTCCTCTAGTCTACAAAAAGGGAAGATTGGAGAATTCTTCAAACCCAAACAGTGAAGGTGTTTTTGCAAATAATCATGCCCAGTTTTAAGGCGAAAATTAGCCTCTCCTACTCTGTGAGTCTTTCCAAATAATAGAATGTAATTTTAATGTTTTGGCTTTGGTTTAGAAATTTTGGTTTAATCAACCAAGGAGAGTATTCTATATAACCAGGGTTTAACATTCCTGATTGCGAAAGAATTTATTGATTTACTTAATAAATTTGAGTATTTATTTATTTTGATATAAAATCTAATACTATAGGTAAAAATAGAGCCTTGTAGGTTTGGTTTGATTTGTTTGTCGCTCAATGGTCATTTTTTGTACACTAGGGCTATTTAGACCGGGACCTATGGGTTTAAAGTGGATTTCGAACCACTACAAACATCCATGCCCAAGGTGGGATTCGAACCCACGAATTGTTGAACCGAAGGCAAGAGTTGTAACCATTCAGCTGCCAACTCAGCTAGAGACTAGTAGGAAAGTTTCCTTTAATTTAAGGCAACCATTGAAAAATAAACTTGAACTATAGAAATGTAGAATGAAAATATAATTAGGAAAACTAATAAACTTGACGAATTTTAAAATTTATTAGTCATAATTCCTAACACCAATAGCAGTTTAAGAATTTTAAATCACTCTTATTTAAATGCAACTATTTTAAGAGAATATTTTTATTTATTCATTTTTGTAGACATAGTTTAAAAAGTGGGTGGAATTAACGTTTCTTGTATTTTACATGTTAACAAAGCATTTTGGCAAATTCCACTATTGGAAGCAAGAGTTAAATTAATGACTTTTAATATTCTGTTTGGTAAATATTGCTTTTTGCAATTACCACATTGTATTAGCTCAGCACATGAAATTTTTCATACATGTTTTACTTAGATATTCTCTGGCATAGAGGGAGTACAAACAGATAATATTTTAATTTGCGGAAGAAATAAGAAAGCATGATATGCAATTTAAGACATGCTAGAAAAAGCTGAAGATAGAAATATTAAATTTAAGTAAATGTAAATTAGGGATGAATAAAATAAAATATTTAAGCATAATTTTTCAAAAGATGGTGTTAAAGCAAATGAGGATAAAATTAAAGCAAAAAAATTAAATTTCCTCAAAATGTACAAGAATTAAGACTTTTCATACATAACTAACTTATATTTCTAAATTTATTCCAAATATTTCCCAATTAACTACTATTTTCAGCTAGAAGAGAATATTTAGACTTTACCATGAATGACAGAAATAAATTACAGACTTTCAAATTGTTTTACAAATCGCCAAAGAAGTACAATGCAAACTTTACAGTGACAATTTATGTATGAATGAGTCAATTAAGGATCACTTATTGCTATTTCAATAGAAATTTTCAAAAATAATTCAATATTATAAAGAATCTAACAATAGAGTGCAGTGAACTTGAAAATTTTCTAAAATAAAATGAACAAACTGATACAAACTTTTCAGACTCCCAAAAAATGGTAGATTTACTTTATGTTGAAATTTCAAATGATGCAGCAGAAAATTTGTATTGTGATTTATTAGTAATGTTGTGTATCTGTAATAAGCTTCTTTTGAAACTTAGTTTCAAATTCATGGCAATATCCTGGAGGTTCAGCAGAACATACTGTAACAACAAACACAGCAGGTCAAGATAGTGCCATCAAAAAGAAGATTTTTTCTTTTTGTTTGGTTTAAGAGAGTATTGTGAGTTGAATAAAACATGTTATCCTACAACAGCCCTTTTTATTTTGTGGATTTCTTGGAACTTTGTGAAAGATATTAATTTACTTAATATCTTTCACAAAATATTAAGTAAATTAACTTTAAGATAACTAGACAAAAGAAAATTTTCTTTTAAATTAAATATATGCTTTTGACATTTATGTAATTTACTCAATATCTACAACAAAAAAAAATAATTACCTTAATTCTTCGGACAGAATCAACTTCTTCAGTTTTGAACCTTGCGATTTTTTACGGGACGGTGTATTTTCTGAACAGAATGCTTGCAATAACCATGCAAGTTGCAATGAAAATTCTACACTATTACGGCACCTAATAAAAAAACATAAGACGTTTACAATTTAAGAGTAAGGATGACTATTTAAAGAATTCAAAACAAAATCTGAAGATTTTCTGTCAATAAAGAAACAACAAAAGCAAAAGTGATTGCAATAAAATACTGTACATTAAAAAAATGACAAAAAGCAGCGTTTAAAAGTGTTAAATAACAAAATAATGGATTCACTAAGCAGATATTGCTTATATTAAAATATTCCTATTTTTTAAACTAAAAATATTAAGTAAAATACTTATTTGATATTCAAATAATAAAAAAGTTTAAGAAATAATATTGCTTCAAATTATTTCCATGGAATTAATAGCAAATCCATTTTAGATTTTATTGAAATTTAGGCAAATCCTAGCAGCCTGCTCAGCAATAAATGCACGAAACTGATTTACTGTGCTGGAATTTATTCTTGCAATTTTATGACATAATTTGAGATGAGTAAGCTTGAAATTGGCTTGGGAGTTTAATTAACTTTGCTGTATTTTTCATTTATGATTGAAATTTAAATGTTTGAAGTTGTTTCATTTTGAAAATGTGAAATTAATATTTATGTATTTGAATATATATTTTATTTTCATATTGTATATCAAATGGAATATGTGGTTTTAAGTTACACTTTATTTTGAAAGACAATAAATTGAAATTAGGTGCTTTAAGTTACATTTTTCTAAAGTATACCAAAATTGAAAAATTTGTATTTTAGTAATGGTGTGAAGGAAGTGGAAGGTGTGGATAACGATAAATTGAAATTGAGTTTCTTTAATTATTCAGCAAATATAGATTAAATGAGTTATACTTTACTAATTATTTGACTAAAATTACTGTTGTATGTAATAGTTATGTAATTTATTGAGTTTTGCGCAGAATTGATACATTTTTGGATAACTAGATTTTAAGCCTTACATTTCACAGTAAACCCATAAATATGTATGTTTAATAACAGAATAAGAAATTAAATTTTTTCATAAAACTATTGAGTAAGTTTATTGATCAGTTCTCTCCAGGACTAGATTGTATTTCCCTTGATGTTATTTAAAGAGGTTAATTAAAATCTGAGTTTTTGAAAATGTAAGTAGATTTAGTTTTATTGCCTGGTTGCCTCTCAGACAGAGAGAATTACACTGATGTTTTTTAAGGTGGGTGACATTGTCCAATTAATTAAAATCAGAGTTTTCATAAAAATTTGTTATTTATGTTATAGATTCAGCTTTATAGCCAAGTTGTCTTCTGGTGCAGATTGTGTGATATTTAGTTTACATTTGTTTTTAATATGTAATTTTTGCAAAATTAGTTTCTAATTATTAATATTTTAATTATTATTTAGTAAGTAATTATAACGAAATATTTGAAACTTGAAATTTAAAATAGTGGGAGATTGCAATGTACAAAGTTCAAGTTTGAATATGACTGAAGTTTTGAGAACCGCATATAGCGAAAAGTAATGTAATTTAGAGTGACGAGATAACTATGTAGCACTTAGCTCTAAAATTGGAAATTGCAGCAAACTAGAGCAGGCTCCTAAACTTTTACTGAAATTTAAAATATAAGAGAATTTAATAATTGGTAAAAGTTTACAGAGCTGTACAGGTTTGGCACGATTTCAAATTTTTGCACCAAGCGCTCCACAGCTCTATCAAACCTAAATTACCTCACTACGCGCGATATCCGTCTACCAATACCGATCGTGTTCGAACTTCAGCTTGAAACGGCGCGTTTTTCCGAATTCCAAATATCAAAATTTTGAATATTTCATTATAATTAAGTACTATAGAAGTTTTAAAATTCTAATAGCTAGAAACAAAATTTTTAAAACTCAAATTTTAATATACCGTGCAATTGTGCTCACCTATAAGAAAAAAAAAGAGTGTACCGCTACCTACTACAGTTATACTTTACTGTAGTAGTACCGATAATAAAGCTAAATTTCTAATGTTAACAAATTTCATTTTTTTACTTAAATTCGATTTTTAATATACCGAGCAATGGCGCCCACTTTTAAAAAAGGATCAGTGTAGCGCCATCTACTACAGTGCCAACCGGGCAATAAAGCTAAATTTCTAACGTTAACAAATTTCACTTTTTGTTTCAATTTGAATTTTAATATATCGAGCAGTTATGCCCACATTAAAGAAATTTCAGTACGCGGAACATTCTCACACTAACAATGAAAAACGCAATACACACAACTTAAACATCTACTTATGAAAACATTCATTTTTATAAAAACTTTAGTTTCTACACATGAATAAAATTGTAATGAAAAACAAATAACTCACCTAATCGTCATCGCTCTCTGAATCGTTATTTTTTGGCGAATATACCGTTTTCATTTTTTATTGCATCTAAAAAATCTTCTATTATGTTTTTTTTAATGTAGAGCATTTCTTATTACCATCAAGAAAGTAGTTGAATGGTGGATGAAACAATCAAACCTACTTTCATGCCCATTCAACAACTTTCTTATTACCATCACGCTCTAAATAAAAAAAAGTAAATTCAATATATCCTCATTTATACTTATTAATTTCTGCAAGGAACACACAAACTCCAAAAATCGAATATTGAAACTCAATGCTTCAAGATTATTCTGTAATAGTTTCAAGGGTTACATAGAAAACGCGCATGTCACGCGATCATGTTACCTCATAAACGAAAAGCACGTCATACATATGTAATCTGAACCGTTAAGCCAGTTTGGCGAACTTATCGCAAGCTTGGTGCATTTTACCCTCTGTACAATTCTCTATTCTTTAGCGTAATAATTTACTTGTACTTATTTGTAAAGTGAGAAATAATTGAAATACAATAAGATACTTATGTATAAATATTTTATTACTCTCATAGAATTGGTACACCTGTTATAATATAATGGTATATTATATAAAAGAACATCACATTTAATTAATCTAAAACTTTGAAAATTCCAAATTCCTAAGTCAATAATAAGGAATTGTGAAGAGAGAAGTTTAACTATAGTAATTATTACACAAACAGCAAAGTTGTAAATAGATTTTAATGTTTCTTTATATAAGAAACCCTTTATATAATTTAACAAAAGTTGTTTGAATTATGATTACAATAAGATGACTTTTTTGCCCAATTTATTTATATTTTTAAAATGATTTTAAATTGTTATTTAAATAGATAATATAGAAGAGCCCTTTTTTAAAATGTCCACAGGAGACCTGGAAAAGTTTTAAAATTTTCTTTTTAAATAAAACAATTGCATTTTATTTCAGAAAATTTAATATTTTTAATCTGAAAATTTTTATAATTTTTTCACAAATAAATTATGAAAATAATTTATTTTTAAATTTGTTAAAAATCAGTGCACACATTTATATTTTAATTTCATTAAAGAAATAAAATATTTTCACAGTTTAATTATTTACGTTTGAAATATTGTTTATTATACATATGCACATTTAAATAATAAAAAATTTTATTCCTTCATAAAATTTGGCTAAAAACATGCATTGGAGAAAAATTTCTCATATTTTAATAGATTTCAAGTTTCCTTACATACAACTTTTAATATCATTTTAGACTCGTTCATTTTACATATAGTTTTAATTCTAATTAATATAAAATAAAAAAAACAATCACTGAAAATCTGAAAATTTCGGAGAAGAGATAAGGTTAATTTATTACTAAATTATAATTACATACACTCATTTTATATATTAAAAAAAGACTAAAATCAGTCATAAGATGTGAAGAAACTTCAATATGATAGAATTAAGTGAAATTTACATCTTACCTATGCACAAGATATGGATGAATAGCTTCTGCTATGTCTGAATGGTGGACATATAAACTCACAAGTTGAGGCAAGTAAAAATCAACGCTTTGATCATCAAAAGTAAACATTCGATTACCTTAAAAAATAATTTAGATGTTGGTACAAAACAAAGAATGAAACACATTTCATTGTTCAAGGGAAAACATGGGATTTTTCTCTTTCATGTTCACAGTACAATATTTGCATGCATAAATAACAGTAATGTTTATAAAAACTGAAATTCGAAACATTATTAAGAAAAACTTAAGCACGAGTTAATTTAAACAGTACTGACACAAATGCAACTCATAAAGGTTAAAATTTGACATAAAGAACACTTACATTATATTTTATTGAAAAGTAATTTAATAAATACAAAAGTTTACTGAGCTTAATATCTATATAAGAATGAATTATATAAACTGAAGCATTCTACACTGTCATATCTGTCATATTCAGAAATTATATATATATTCATGCATACACAGAATGCATTTATATATGCATGTATACATATATACATGCTAATAAAAGCCTGCGTTATATTTTACACTTTAACAAAAACACCAGTGAAATAAATGTGAACAATATTTTTAAGTGAAAGTTCTACCTTTAATATTAGTTAAAACTCAACAGAATGAAAATAACAAGAATGGGAACAGATATGTTTACCAAAATTACATAATATATTCAACTGTCAGCACAGAAATTACATACTATTAGCTGTTCATTATAAAAACTCAAGATGCTTCACTCAATATATTTAACAAAAGGAAACTCAACATTCTATAAACAGTATGACTTAAATTGTATGGTGATTTATTTGATATTATTATAAGTGAAGGTATAGCTTTACCATAATTTGGTTTGCCGTTCTACAAGAATTTTTTCAACCTACAAGGGCTAGTTCAACTGTGGAACTAACAATTCATTACAAACCACTAGACATCCATGTTAAGGATAGGAATTAAATTTATAAGCTATTGAACCAAAGACAAAAGCATTCATCATGAAGTTACCAGGTTGTCTTATACATAATCAGAAAGCACAGAAAAGTCTTAAAATTAAGATAGAAAAGGTGCTAAAAAAGAGAAAAAATAAGATTTAGAAATTATACAAAAACTTTTGACACAAAAACAGAAAAAAATAATTAAGAGCTTGAAATCAGATATAAAATATTTCTCACTACCAATAAAAACATGACAAATCAGGAAAAATAGACAAGTTGGTTACATGCAAAAAGAAATTTAACACATACTACGTAAATATAGACTATCATTAAATCAAAACAATTTCACCTAATGATTGTGTATAAATCACGAAAGAAGGGCATAAATCATCAGGAGAACATTATCTTTAGAAATCTTCATTATTAAGAATTGAATTCCAAACAGGAAGTTTATCATTTAAACACTGCCTTTATATGCAACATCACTTAGAAAAAGTTTCTTATTTGACATGAAAATTTTGAAGGGCAACAAAAAAATATATTATTTAAATACTTTTGATGTACCGCATAATCTCAAGAACATATCTCAGAAACATATGAAAATTTTATGCCTAAAATGTTAAAAATATTATAAAATGTATTTGAAAAAAAGGATTTTAAAATTTTAGTAATGCTTCAATTTTTTTTTACTTAGATAAAATATTAAAAAAATTGAACTTATGACAGAAGTCTCAGGCCCAATTATAAAAAAAAATAAGTAGCAACCTTTTTGGATCAAACAGTAAACACTTAAATATATTTTTAATGATTGAGATGTAATAAAATGATAAAGAAAAAAAAGACTTCATAAGGTGTAAATTATGAATCACCTATATTTTCTACATATGAAAACTTATAGTCAAAACCAAACAAATAAAAGGCTTTTGAAAAATATTTAAGAAAGATAAAATCTAAAAATTAATATTTGAAAGGCAATTTTAATATACTGATAACTAATATGCATATATAATTAATTGTATACATCATGTACAATAGAATAATTTCGGTGATTCAAATATGCGATAGAAATTTATTACATTACTAAAAAGTAATATTATGCTATGTAAATTTTTTAATTGGAAGCGCACCTTATTCCTGCAGAAATATTTTTATAACAGTAGTGAAATCTATTGCAACAAAAATATATTACTGAAGAAAAGCAATTAATCTATTCACCTTAAAAGATAAATAAAAGGGTTATTCTGAAAATTTTAAAATACAAGCAGGCAAAAAATGGTACTAGAAAATTTAAGATTTAAAAATATGAACTATTTTATTTTGGTTCATGATTTTTTATTAGTAGTTTAGCAAAGAAATAATTTTAGAAAAAAATGGAGCAGATGTCATTACAAAATAAAGAAATAATTTTAAAGTAGGATTAAATCAAGAATGTACTCTATCTCTAAGCTTCAGAAATGAATCTCTTCACGATAAATCCTGAATTATGTGTTTGCCACATAAAAAATATTAATAGTTTTATTTACCAATACAATAGAGGGCAGTTATTAATACATCTAGAACAATACAAAAGTGCATTTACCAATATAGATACAGAAAGAACATTGGATCCACGCAATTATATAAAATTCATAAATATATATACATATTTTTAAGAAACCTATTTGCTGAAAGATTTTCAATGTTTTGACTGAAGACCAATGAGGAGAATGTCAAAACTTGCAAACTATCTCTTAAATTACTTAAAGGTATTGGCCAATGCATTATTTCTAAAGTTATAACAAGTATAAAAATATACATATAAGGTAAGTAAAAACATTTGCTTTTTTTAGGTTCAAATATACTAAAAAAGTAAAGTAGGAGGTCTGTGAAAATGAACTCGTAATAATAAAAAGACAATTTGCCAATGGGATAAAAACTATCACATTTTCTTCAGAAATGGAAAGTTGAACAAAACATCATCCTAGAAATAAAGAAAATTAATTGGTACACATAAATAAATGGCTTCTAGAAGTTCAAGAAGCTATTGTTAAATGATTTTTGTTCCAACATGACAATGCATCTTTTTATTCAATAATGACTATTGAGTTTCTTGAACAAAAATGCATCTAAGTGCTAACATCTATCCCATTTATCTGATTTAGCTATATGACCTAAAGTTTCTTTCAATCTAAAAAACAACTTTCACAAATGTCATTTTCATTCAGAAAATAAGGCTGATGAAGCTTTAAATGCATTTCGGTCAATCCTAAGAAATGAATGATTTGAAATCTTTAAACTTTGGAAAATTTGTCACATAACTACATTTATACTAGAGGATACTATTTTGAATATACACTTAAAATAATCGAACATAAACATGGGGTACTCAAAATATTTCAGAGTGACATTTAAAGAAAATTACATAATAAACTTTTTGTATTCCACTAAGTAATTTGTGTGCGTGCTGATTCTTGAAAGTGAAACTATGCTCACTTTTACATAATTTTAGGTACTATTATACACATGTACGATAATCATTGTAATGGGAAAGAAAAAATAGCAATTATTGTCATAAATATTTTCATCATGTATTGTTTTAAAAATGTCTTTAGAAACTACTAAAAAAGAGTATAAATATTTTATTAACACTTTATTAACTAAATAGTTATCATTTTTGACAAAAATTATTAAAATACCAAAATTTTTTTCTGATAGAAATTGCTTAGCATATGCTTCAATGACCAATTATCTGTATAATAATGACAAGAGGATATAATGGAATAGTGCCCAATTTTATATGACTTAATTATCACAAAAATTGAAGAATATTATCATTATTTTGTACTGTTTATATCTCCATGCCCCTTTTAGTATGCAGGAGCTATTACAGTGTCACAAGAAATTTCAATTTTAACATATAAATAACATTGAGGAAACCGAAACTACTTTCTTGTAAATCCAATGTTTTTTTATAGGCTAGTTTAAAATGGAACCCAAATCACTAGAAACATCCATGAATAAGGTGGAAATTGAATAAATGAAAATTTTTATTGAGGACAGAGCATTAATAAAATAGTTGCTAGGTTGTAGGTTTTATCTGTAGCTCAACAATCTTTTTGCACATAAAGGCCAATTAGACTGGGGCCAACAGTTTAAAACAGAACCACTACAAACATCCATGCCCAAGGTAGGACTCTAAACCAATAACTTTAAATTGAAGACCAGAGTACTATTTGGCTGCTAGTTCAGCACATTAATATATACATATATTATATATATACACATTACAAACATGTATACTAACATACATACATATATATATATTTCTTAAAGTTACAGAAATCTTGATTAACAATAAAAAAATTCCCACATTTAATAAATTACAAACAATTGCTTACCTAAGTAGGTCTGTACACCGGGTTCTTTTGAATTAAAGAGGTAAGTTATAGCTATGGACATATCAAACAATGTGGATTCAAATAACCTAAGTAGTAGGGATTCTTTAGGTGGAGGCTTGGAAAACATCACAACTTTAGAATTTTTTAAGGACTCAAGGCCCTCAGGTGTTAAACTGTCTTCAGTCATGACGACAGCTTCACTCTGCTCTGTGGTGGTATCCAGAGTCAGCCGAGGTTGTTGTCCATCATCAGAATTAAAAATGCCACTGTCATCAGAGGCTAGGCTGCTTCGATCTGTGTTGTCACGTGTAGGAATGAGACAAGATGGACTGGGAGAAGTTTCCAAGGAGACACTATCATGGAATTTGGGCACTTGGCAATGGAGTGAGTTAGATCCACTTTCTGGGATCTGTTGAAGCACGGAGTCCAAACTCCTGTTGCGGTGGTGGGTCTGCTGATGAGCACTACTGCTGATCCGACAGTCCAAACTGTGGTTCCTGTGATGTGTGGAATGGAGTTTTTTTGTGGAGTTGTGAATGCCAACATGCAAAGATGAACGGAGACGTTTTGATAGTGAATCGTCCTCATTAAACTTACCTTCCATTTCAAGAAGTCACCTCCATACAGCTCCTATCTACAAATGGAAATATTCCATATATTATAAAAAATTCATACGAAAATAAACACTTTATGTAATACAATTATCAAACACTTTTTAAATAATTAAGAATAAACTTATTTAAAAATATAAGAATAAAATTGACCAATAAACACAGCTTTTCACAGATAGTTGAATTTATCATCATTCTTAAGATAAAATGACTTTGATAGCATGCATTATCAAACTAAAAAATCTTTGCAGCATATTAAATAAAAAACAGATGCCAAACATGATGTTTCAAAAGAACATTATAAAAATAATTTTTCTAAGTGATTTTCATGTTCTTACCATTCATTGTTAAGGCAAGTGTTCTTTTCTAACCCCATTAATAATATAAACATGATTGGTAGGTATGTACTTTAAAAACTGAATTCAGTAAACATATCTTTGGATGTACATACTTGGGAATCATGACTAGAATTATAAACCACACACATAAATTGTTTTTATCTTTATTAAGATGATACTTAATCAAAATATTTTTCATCATAGAAGAATAAAATTCTTCATAGAATATGTCATGAAAATAAAAATTACCAATAAATTTCAGAATCTTATCTGCAAAAAATTTTATGAATTTAAGACATATTTAAAAAAATAACTGAGTCTTTAGAAAGCATTTTAATCAAGATTAAAATAAATTTTCCAATAACAGTTTTAAAATACTGTCAAAAACAAATACTTAATGATAGTAAACTTATTCATTTATATTAAACAGTATAAATTTTAACAGTAAATATTAAACAGTAAAATTTTATTAATATTAAATAGTATAAATCAACAGATCAATAGAAAATTATAAAACATTGGATCAGTACAGAAAAAGTTTTACTATGTTGATACATTTACAATATTCAATAATTCTTGAATTTTCCAAAACAGTAATGCTAAACTAAGTTAAAATGATTCTTTGGTTTAACTGCTAAATGAATGTCAAATGTGAAAATATTTACCAACAAAAATATTAATCTCTTATAAAGATGAGTATTTTCAAAATTTTATTATAAATAATAATAAACCATATTTACCATTGTAAAAGATGTATTCCCTTTTTTATACACATTTTTGAAGCACAAAATATTATTGATCATAATAATGAATTCATAGTACTTCACAAATACAAAGAAATACTTTCTACAAACACTAGTTGGTTTTAGTCTGCATACATATAGCTGCTTTCTCATCATGAATCTTGAACACCACGATGTTGATCCAGTAAAATCGGCAATTTCTTTATCAAAAGCTATTACTTGATAAAGCAATTGCAGATTGATCCTCATTTTGCATAGGGTAGGTTTTTCTCGATTTTTTTTATACCTCAGTATGTTTATACTTTCATAATTACATGAACTTAAAATGGAACAATAAATTTCATTACATCATGAGCGAATATATTTTTTTGGGGTAAAAGACGACAGAAGTGTATAAGGTTGGCGTGATTTCCAATTTCCGCGCCAAGTGCTGCACTGCTATTTTTCCAACCTAAATTACGTCACTAATCGCAATATCCGCTTACTAAATATTGACCACATTCGAACTTCAACTTTGGAATCGCACGCTACTTTGAATTCCAAATATCTAAATTTCAAATATTTCATTACTATTATGTACTATAGAAGTATTAAAATTCTAATAGCTAGAAACATTTTTTTAATTAAAACTTGAATTTTAATATACCGAGCAATAGCGCTCACCTAAAAAAATTTCAGTGTAGCGCTATCTACTACAGTGACAACCGAGCAATAAAGCTAAAGCACCAATCCTAACAAATTGCATGCAAACTCAAATTTTAATTAACCAAGCATGTGACGCCCTCCTTAAAAAAATTTCATTATGGCACAATTTAACACTAACGTGAAATACGCAATAAAGCTTACTTAAAGATGTATTTACTTATGTAAAAATACATTTTTAAAAAAACTAGAGTTTCTAATAATACCTCTGAATGAAACTTAAATGAAAAGTAAAATAACTCACCTGCTCAAGAAAAAGCTGTTTAAAGAGCTTCAAAGAAATCAACTGTATTTTCTTTATGGTTTCTCCGCCATATGTACCCTGCCATATATGAATCAAAGAGACCAGGCACAAGATTGGCACCCCATACAAATCTTTTATTAGCCGACAAAATTAAAATTCAAAATAATGTAACTTTAAAAAAATTTAAACAATAGAGTTTTCAAAAATTCGAAACAATATTTAAAGTTATAACAATATATCTTCCAAAAATCCAAGATAGTATAACTTTAAAAAAATCCGTAGTTCAATAATAGGAACATTAACGTAGCAAATTCTTAAATTATAACAAATAAAATTACTCATTAAAGTCAAGGGTTGCACACAAAACAAATTTCGCACATGTCATACTATCATCTTAAGTCATAAAACAAAAATCTCGTCATGCAAATGCATTCTGAACTGTTAAGCCAGTTTGGCGCACTTTATTGTACACTTGATGCATTTTACCCTCTGCATAGATCTTTACTCTTAGGCATAAGTATTTCATATATTCTACTGGAGTATTAAGTATTGTTTATAAATATTTCATATATTTATATTTATTTAAAATTGTAATGTTGATTAATTTGAAAATCTAATTTTTGTAAAGAATGTTTTAGATTTATTTTTATTGCCAGTTTAAAATTGGAGCTAGATTACACTGATTTTTTAAGGTGAGTGGCACTACCCTGTTATATGAAATTTAACCAGTTCCCTTTCATAAAAATGTATTTTACTCACATTACAGATTTAGCTTTATTACCCACTTCAATGCAACCCTAGATTATGCTATACTATACTGTTTAAGGTGGACAACAAAGGCCATTTAATTAAAATTTGAGTTTAAATAAAAATGTCTTTTGTTCCCATTATAGATTTAATTTTATTGCCTATGTGTCAACTGTTGTAGATTGCATGATAATTAGTTTATATTTGTTGCTTATTATGCAATCTTTAGAAAATTAGTTTTTAGTTATCAGCATTATATAATACTTCTGTAGAAAATATTTATAATGAATTATTTGAAATTTTGATAGTTGAAATTTAAAATAACATGCTATTGCAAAGTTGATGGTAGAGATGATCTACATTCAGTAACAATACACATCATACACAGTAATGTAATTTAGGTCTCGAAATAATTACAGTGTTTGGCACAAAAATTAGAAATTGTGCGAAACCAGTACAGTTACCAAGTTTATTAAAAGGGAAAAGACCATTAAGTGTAGTGACATAATTTAGGCTGGGTAGATAAAAGAGTAACTGTGCAGTGATTGGCACAAAAATTGGTAAAGGTTATGTGGCCAAATATACTTTACAATTTTAATAAAAACAAACTCTATGCATATACAAAATCACATTACATCATAAAATGAAAGATACATCATACAAACAAGGTGAAGCAGTTTGGCACATTTTATCACCCACACTGACACCTAATCTTTAGCCTCATTAATATTAAAGTTTTGTTTGTAAGCTAAAATTATAATTTATAAGTTAAATGTGATAAATTTGAAAATTTTAATATGTTGGTTTTACTTGAAGTGAAAATCCTTCAATATATTTGGAAGTATGAATTAAATTTGAAAAACTGAAAATTTTTACATTTATAAGTTAATACTAAGTGATAATGAAAAGTTTTAAAATTGGAGTTAGGAGAAAATAACTTGCAACAAAAATGGCGCAACATATTTGGTGATTTTATTCAAGAGTTAATATAAACATGTCAAGTATTCTATGTATTAAATACCTTACTATTTAAATTAGAAACTGTGTCAGAATTCTGAAGCAATTTTTGCTTATAAATTATAAGCAAATTATTATAAGAAACTATTTTACTTTCTTTATTATATTATCACTTAATTATTGACATCTACCTGATTTAAGTATTAAGTATTTTAGTTGTTGAATTATTGTATGAAAATTGTAACAGACAGTGTAAAAATCTCCTTCCAATTGATTTTATAAACAATAGAATAAAATATTATTCCCTTATTTCAGTTTTAGAAGTTTGTAGTTTCTTTCTTTTTTTTCTTTTTTTTAACAATAGCACTAAATAAGACATTTTTAAAAGATCATCGCAGTAGAGAAAATACTGCAAAAAACCAATATTATTTACATTATTGTTCAGTTCCTCACACCTGCTTCGCAGTTTTACACAAGATACTTTTGCAAGATTAATTAAAATGAAATACTAAATTAATGTTACACTGAATTTAAAATCTAAAACCTGCATTTAAAAAATAAAAACATGTTTTTGTTACACCAGTATGTTTTTTGTGCCAAGCCCTGAGTTGGATTCTACCAGTTACATAGTCTTTGTGATATGGAAGCAGGGACCAAGCAGAAGGCCTGCCATACACAGGGGTATCATTTTACTTGGAGGATATTGCAACCACAACACGTATTTAACACCCCCCAGCTGCCTTTAGCAAATAATGTATCTTAGGTTAAGTTGGGATTTGAACTTGCTTCAGATAATAAGAACAACATACTTACCAATCAGGCAACAGAGTTATTGATATTATGCTATGCTATTGAATTATTTAAACAAAGCTTAAATATGTAGCTGATCAGGGTTGTGAAAGCATATGACCATGCACTCATATTCATGATTGTTTGACAGAAGACTTATTATATATTTTAAGAAAGATCGATTTTTATCATTTAGTGGTCACTTTTTATACATATGGGCTATGGTTTTAAATGGATATTGAATTACAAGTTGTTAAACTGAAGGGAAAAGTACTAATTGTTCTCCCCTTCTGCATTTGTAATGAAAAGATATTAATGCCAAAACTATGCACATGAGTAACAAATATGTTCATGGACAAGTTTATATCTGTTACCCTAGTACAAACTTAAATTTATATATTTAGTGCTTTTAAGTTTTAGTCTAGTACGGTTCTATTTAATTTTTCTCATCACCACATTATCATTCATTTAAAATACTTGTGCATTATTTTCAACTTCTGTACAGAGAACCCAGATCTGACTTTGTGGCAGAAAGGAACCAGTCACACAGTTCAAATTCCACTTATCAAAATCAACCTTGTTTTTCCAGGTGTAAGGACAAGCATAAACGTGGTATTGGATTTAGAAACACCACTTCGACAAATAAAGATGGACATTCGCCATGTAAGTCAAACTTTTCTATTACAAGTTTATTTAATCAAACTAAAGAAAGAGAGAATTGGGTTTTTGACACAGCAGCTTCACATCACTTTGTAAAGAAAGAGACCTCTTCATTAGTTTTGTACCTTTAATCAATGAAAAAATATCAGTTGCCATTGACAGTGTTGACTTTTCTATTGAGAGAAAAGGAACTGTTAAATTGTTGTTTGGTTTACATAAGTATACATTAAATGATGTAATGTACTCTCCAAATTTACGGAGAAATCTTATTTCACGTCCAAAATTAGATATTCAGGGATTTGTGTATCATGGCTGTAACGGTGCAGTGAAAGTCTCAGAAAAAGGGGGGAAAACAGTTCTTAAGGCTATATTAAAAGAAGGTATTTACCAAGTATGGTTAAAGCTGACAAAAATATTTTAAGTAAAAGTATGTAAGTTAGTTGTAAAACTAACTTAAAAAATAGCAAAGCTCTTGAACTATGGCATAGACATTTTGGACATATCAGCACGTCCACTATTTCACATACCAGTAGGAAAGGGGGAGTGATTGGCTTACCACTCTTAAGCGATAAGACAGTCTTTTGCGAACCATGTAAAATTAGTAAATATCAAAGAGTTTCATTTAAGTCTTTGACAGAAGTGAGATCCAAGGCTCCATTAGAGTTGTTATATGCTGATGTTTGGGGTCCTCAATCTGTCAAAGGAAGAATGGGAGAAAGGTATTTTATAACCATAATTGATGATTATTCACGTAAAGTTTCATTATTTCCTATGTCTGTTTGTTTGTCGCTCAACGGTCATGTTTTGCACACTAGACCGGCTAATTAGACCGTGGCCTATGGTTTAAAGTGGATTCCGAACCACTACAAACATCCATACCCAAGGTGGGATTCGAACCCATGAACTGTTGAACCAAAGGCAAGAGCGCTAACCATTCGGCTGCCAGCTCGGCTTCCTATGTCTGAGAAATCTGAGGTTTTTGGTATAATTAAATCCTATAATACCAGAGTTGAAAATATCTTAAATAAAAAGGTTAAGGCATTTAGATCAGATAAAAGGACAGTATTTGTGAATAGACAGATGCAAAATCATTTTGCTGAAAAAGGGATCACTCATGAATTAACGAATATATTCACCCCGTAACAAAACGGTGTTAATGAAAATATAATCAAACTGTCGCAAGTGGTGCTAGAGCAGTTCTGCAGGAATCAGGTCTTCCTAAGTGTTTTTGGCCTGAACCCATGCTATATTTTACATATACTTGGAATAGAGTGTGCCACAATAAGCTGAACAAGATACCTTGTGAATTATTCTCAGGGTCCAGACCCTCAGTCAAACACTTAAAGCCTTTTGGTACTGTAGCATATATAGGTGTACCCTGACAATATAGAAAAAAGCTAAATATCAGAGCCCGAAAAGGTTTCCTTGTTGGTTACGCATTGCGTACAAAAGGATACTGGATTTGGATGCCAGAAACAAACAAAATAATTGAAACTATTAATGTTTCTTTTAATGAGAAAGTTGTGCACAAGGACACTTTTAGTGGAGCAGTGCTGGGCCCTAGTAACAGGATTTTGACTGTCTTTAATGAGAATGAAGTGGGACATGACGATGATACTGATGATATCGGATACCACATTGTATCTCGTGATTCTGAAAGCGACAACAGTGATCCTGAAGTCTCCATAGACGATATTTCTAGCCCTATATCAGAACCTAGATAAATAAACTGGGAAAGAAAGGTTATTCAGAGGAAAGATAGATTGTGTACAGATGTCTATTATTATGAAGAAGGCAAGAAGGAAAGGTTAAGATCCCTGAATGATGTTGTAAAATACTGCAATAAAAATAATATTGTTTTCAATCCTAATTTATTTGATTTTAAAGGAACAAATCGGACAGAAGGTTTTGTTCTGAGCAGTCATGATGCAGTTTTAACAGATAATAAAGATAATGGGACCACCAATAATCTTAGCATATCTAGCTGACTAGATCACATTCCTATACCCAAGACTTAAGGCAAGACTTATAAGCAGGCAATTGAATCGGAATATAAGGACGAGTGGCTAAATGCTATGAAAGAACTCTGTATCATGAAGAACCGGGGAGTGTAGCATTTGGAAGACTTACCAGAAAATACTACACCTACTGGATGTAGGCGGGTATTCACCGTAAAAAGAGATGATACAGAAAAAATTGTAAGATTTAAATCTCGACTAGTAGCAGAGGGTTATAAACAGGAGAAGGGTATCTCATATGATGAAACTTTTTCCCATGTGTTCAACTTTAGTTTAATCAGATTTTTCTTTACGTTACTTGTATCATTTAAAAATTGGTACCACCTTCAATGTGAACAAAAGCTTACCTTTATGCCCCTTTGGAAGAGCGAATTTATATGACACAACCTCAAGGTTTTGAAGAAACTAGTCAAAAGAGAAAATTCTGCCGTTTAGATCAAGCTAAATATGGATTACGACATAGTGGTCAACAATGGTTTTATGAAATCTATAATGTTTCATTAAAAAAGGGTTTTTGTGAATTTTAGTGGGGTAACTGTGTTTATTTATTAGGAGATTACTTAATTTTGATATTGTATGTTGATGACTTTGTTATATTTGGCAGAGACCAAAGGACAATCGATAAAACTATTAATAATTTGAAAAACCATTTTGACATAAAAGTACTAGGCAAAACTCATACCCTTTTAGGCATAGAATTTGGTGAGAAAAATGGTAGTGTCTTGTTTCATCAACGATTTAAAATACCAATTTCATCACTACCCATATCTAAAGGTTCAATTTATTCTAAAACTTCCTGTCCCTCTACAGCGCAGGAAGAAAGAGAAATGCTAAAATACCCCTATAGAAGTGTATTAGGTTGTCTATCCTTTTCGGCTAAAAGAACTCGCCCTGACATACCTTATGCTGTTAAAATATTCAGCCAATTTCAGTCCAACCCAGGGATGCATCATTGGGATGGTTTATTAATACTTTTTAGGTTATGCTATCAACACGACAGATTTTTGCTTAGAACTTTCTTGTAAACAATCCCAAATTAGAATTTATTCAGTTTCAGATTTCACTGCAAACTGAGATGACAGAACCTCTCTAGGAGGTCAACTTGTTTTACTAGGAAATTCTCCCATAAGTTGGAATACATTCAAAAAGAAAAGTGTCACCTTATCAACTATGGAAGCAGAGTTTGTTGCTATGACCGAGGCTGCTAAAGAAATAGTTTGGTTCAGTGGTATACTAAATGAGTGTCATGATAAAGGTATTGTAACAAGTGAACCAGAAATTCCAATTTTGTTTGTGGATAATCAAGCTGCTATAGATTTTATAAAATCTCCAATTAAAAATTATCAGTCAAAACATATAGATGTGAAGTTTTTTTTGTTCGCAATATATATAATACACAAAAATTGAAACTCAGTTTTGTAAGAAGTAAATTAAACTTAGCTGATGCTAAAGATATAACATCAATAGCATAAAGCTAACTGAGAAAGAATAGCAAGAAAATGCAGCCATTCCTTCTCAGTTAGCTGTAACTCATAAATATGACACTTTAGAAACCAGAAAAAGCATATGTAATGATCTATATATTTGTACTCAACTCATAGAATAAAGTATATTTAATATTAAGTATTCAATGAATAAGAGTGGTAAAAAATAAATTTATAAAAATATATTTCAAAACTAGACTTAAAATCAATTATATGAAATATATGTGTTGCTGGTACCATTGATAAACATAATGAAAAAAAATAAATTTCATAAAACATTTTAAAAAATTTTCAACAAGAAAAATTAAGACTTTAAAATGATTTCATTATAAGTTATCTGAAATTAATTAGTTCTCAATTAATTAAAGATTAACTGAAAACTCATTAGCTTCAGTTTTAATTTTGTGTGTGAAATATTTTTAACAAAATAAAAATGATCTACATATACATGGAATAGTGAAGTTTCAGTTCTTTGAAGAAAACATTAATAAATATTATGGTAAAATTTTACCATACGGTCACCTTTGGCAAAATTTTCAAAAGTCAGAAAAACAGCTGAAGGAAAATGGCTGAAATAGTAACTAATATTTCATACATTGTTGGTATCTGACAATATGCTCAACTAATCTTACAAAATTAACAAAAAAACCCAGATTTATAGATTTCAAACATCAATGGTAAGATAATACATTTGATATGTTAAATTATCCATAAAATTTTTTGATTAAATTTTATATTAATGATTTTAAATCGGCAAATATTCATGAGAAATTAATGACAAATAAGTTTGTCAAAATACTAGTTTGCCGGGTTTTCAGTAAAAATATTCGCCAAATTTGGCGCAAAAAAATGTGCCAAGGGTAACTGTACAGTAAATCTGACCCAATGTTATTAATATAAAATGTAAATATTTTTTAAATGATAGGAATCAAAACAAGATATTCTTAAAAATTATTACAAGAATGTTTCACAAACTAATAAAATGTTGAACTACTAAAATAAAAATACTTCAAACATAAGTTCTATCATATTTTTCTTAATACTTATATAATAGCCTATACATTATACAATAGCCTTATACAGATTGGGCTATGGGATTTTTTAAAGTACAGGAAAGGTCTCGGGAATTTGTGAACATTAAGAGTTTTTAGGTCAGCAATTGACTTCAGCGAATGGATAAAATAAGGGAACATTCATAAATTTGGTATTGCCTTAAATAGGTTGTATTTAACAAAGAACTTATTTGATTATTATAACTCAGCTTAAATTTTGTATATAAAGACATATACAAACTAATGAAAATCTTTCATAAATTATATGTTTTATAATAATAATAATAATCAGCATAATTTATAATCCATGATTATGCGATTTTTGAATTAACAAACAATGAAATGTATATAAGAAATAATTGTATTATTTTACATCCTAATATGCAAATTTCTAATTATACTTAGGAAACTTAAAAAATAATACCTTCAATCAAATATTTAACTTTATTAAATAATCTAATGTTCAGCTATAAAAATGACAAGCAAAAATAAAGATATTTTTTTTTTAAACTGGAGAAGATAAACGTGAAATAGAGCATCAGGCATGAAAAGAGTAAAAGCACTTAAACTGTAAAAAACACCTGTTCATAAATAGATTTTCCCTAGTCTTCCAAAATGCAATAAAAATAAAAATATTTGTAAATTAAATTTATATGAAAATACTATAAAACAATAAATATGAATGAATGCTTACAGAAACACTATTTTTATAACAGACACAAATTTTAAAAAAAGTAATATAATAATATGTATTCTCTAATATGATTTCTGAATTATCAAACAATGAACTAAAACTTTATAAAATTTTCTTAAATAAGGGCAAAGAATGACACCATAAATAATTTAATGGTGTTCCTTCACTATTTCTTCATAAAAAAAAATTTAAAATATTTTACTTTAGAAAGAAATAATAGCGTTCATTAATAATATCACAACAACAAGTGAATTTTCTCATAAATATGATGTCACCTACTTTTAAATTTTCTATGTTTTTGATAGATATACCAAAAGTTTATTCAAATATGTTGAAAATTATTTATGATTAGTATCTGAAATGTGCTAATTTTTTAAATAAAATCTTTCTGCGAGACAAAAATTTAGTTTTTCTTTTGATGTTGCATCTTGTTTCAAAAGAAAATTTAACAGTTTTAAGATACTTAAAAAACTATAAGAATTAAAGTAACAGAAAATATGTAAAAATTATTTAAAGACAAAAAAATTAAAATAAAGGAGAAATTTCATTTGTCCACAACACGTATGTAGATAAAATGAAATTTCGCTTACTGAAAAAAACCACCGTCATTTACAATTGTAAACGTCAATACACCATGACAAATTAAAATAAATTGCTTAATAAAACAAGTATTAAATACAGTAATCATAAAGAAAAAAATTGTTCCAAATATTCTAATAATTTTCTCTAAATATTTTTATTTTTTAAAAAATTTTTGAAGTGAAAGGCCTAAATGTATTGGTGATTGCTGTCTAATGTTTACATCTCTAATCACGAAACTTACCTCACATGAAGTTGTCATGACCTAAAATATTAAAGTTGTTCTTAAGCGATGTTAGTCATAAGAAATACTTAAAATGATTACCATAGGTAAAAAAGTACAACACTAATTATTTACAATTAAAAGTCATTCCGTCACAATGATATAACAAATACATCTCCAAAATTTAATATTATTAATACAGACGATTTACCCATTCTCCAAGAATAGGAGGCTGCAAATGAGTCATAACCGCAGTTATAATCTTTAACTGATTATCAATTATAACAATTGTGAATTCGAAACTTGACCTTGAAATTTATATTTTAATCATTATTTAATTTGGAATTCCATACAAGTAGAATCACCGACAATTATATTTATAGATAGATGACCTAAATTTCTATTAAATCACCGAAGACAATTTTAAGAGATCATTTGAAGTTACTAGTCAAAGTTAAAGCCTTTTCACTCGATTTGAAAGTAGATTCACAGACTGAGCTTCAAAAAATTATCCATTTGCTCCCATGGAAGAATAAATAATACCATAAAAATTCTGAAAACTCAAAAATAGTTTAAATTTTTCAAAATATATTACTTTACCTTCCAAAGTGTTTTTATTTATTATGTCAAGTTAGAATAAAATTTCATTTTTATTTGGTATTTTGGATGTTCTATTCTTTACTTCTCCATTATCCTACATACATAGCGGTGCAGGTGAGCCCCGGGCTGTACCTTTAGTAACGTGTTTGGAATATTCGCCAATTACCAAGTGACTCCTAATTTTGAACCACGCTCAGGTGATGAGGTCACAACAAAGCTGGCACCCTCCTCTCCACATACACCCCACAGTGGCGGAAGGACTTTGGACGTCACATATTAATTGGAACGTCTTCAACCCACGGAGATCCATCTACAACTGTGAGGGTGAATACATAGTTACCATCGCAGTCATTGCCATCGGCAAATGATGCTTCTCTTCTCTGAACGTTAAAGGAAGGGGTGTGAAGCTATTGAGCCACTAGAGCTCTCCACAATCATACAATGGGATGTTGTTACATCTTCCTGAGTTTCCAGGCATAGACTATAAGCCATTCTAAAATCAACTCCTTGAAGTAAAACCCTCACAACCAACATATAAATTATATGTGAAATTTCTGTCATGTCTTTTTGAAGATGAGATATGGAAGCAATAAACATTACAGTCAATCCCTCATCACAACCGATTGTAATACCACCAGCAAATACTATATAAAGAAAGAAGAGATTACTTATTAGAAGCTCAGCAATTTTTTTAAATGTATTAATTTTTTTGTGTAAGCATCATAACTGTGCCTCGTTAGCCTCTTTTGAACAACTTTGGGAGCTCAAACAACGAAGAATAATATGCTATAGGAATTGCAAATTAACATTCGGAGGAAACACTGTTGTAATGAATGAAACCAACAATTGATACGCGGATGTTACCTTTGGATACCGGAGGGACTAGCAACCCAATCCTACACAACCAGTGACGTCCATTGTACGTTCACGATAAATCCATTATATCCAGTGTACGTCATGGATGCTAACGATATCTACTGGATGTCTATTAAAAGCAGTGCCATGGATATTTGCTGTTGGCCCAGTATGGACCTCCAATACACGTCAACTTATGGATGTTAATGCATGGACGTGTTTGGATCAAAAATAGATGACTATTAGATCTTAGTCTTTGCACCTGTGATAGATAAAATACATGTAGATAAAAAACAATTTTACTGTTGATGTAATTCATATACTTATCTAAACTTAATAGTATTATATATATATATATATATATATATATATATATATATATATATATATATATATATATATATATATATATATATATATATATATATATATATATATATATATATATATATATATATATATATATATATATATATATATATATATATATATATATATATATATATATATATATATATATATATATATATATATATATTACTTTACTCCAAGTTTTAATTAAATTTTAGTTAATTAAGATTTAAATTTATTCCTATTAAATGAATTACTCTAATTAAAATAAATAAATTCGATATTGTTTTGTAATTTCTATCAAAACGTTTTTGGCAACAGTGAATTCGGGATAAAAACAAACTAAAATGAACGTAATCACTTCTCAGCATTTGACTGAGATCAAAGTGTAGTAAATAACAGAATTTCCAGCACCCTATTATGATTTACTCCCTACATTTGTGATGTAATAGGTTTCAAATAAATCTTCTGATTTTGTAACTTTTTTATACTAACCTAACATTAATAAATCATTTGTATAATACAAAACAAATATTTATTGATAAAATAAATGTACTCGTTACTTGCAGCAATTTCGTAACGAGCTCAGATGCCATATAATCCTGTATACCAAATTTTTAATTTCTTGACGATTAAGAAATGTTGCCACGATGATGTATTGTGACGTAAATACTAGGGTTGGCCAAACAAACTATTATAACTATTTATCAGATGTTAATAAATTATTTACAAAACCCAAAACGTTTATTAAGAAAGAACTCAAGGACTATTGGTTGTTGAACCGCTATGATGTGATGATTGTGGAAAACAAAAGTAAATGCTTCTATTCTGTTAAAGAAGGCGTCAGTACTATTCAGTATTATGTAATGGATTCTGAGTTATTTCACGCATTTCATGTAGTTAATTTGTCTATTGGACACGAAGGACGTTATAGAATGCTGAAAGAACTTTCAACTAAATACAAAAACATTTTACTCGTCATGATATTGAACTGTACATCCTCCTTTGTGAACCTTGCCAGAAAAAAAGCAGAAAGATATTGTAGTGTATTTTATAGTAATGTTCATTGAAGCAGCCGGAATGTAATTATTATTTTATTAAAAAATGGGATGACACAATTATACACACATACATGTATTGACAGTATCGAATTGTTCTGTTTGTAAACATCCTTATAATCTCGAAATAAGAGTGTACTGCTTACTTTCGTTTTTTAAGAATACTACATTCTCCCATCATTAAATTACGTAGTATGATAGATAACCTGGTGATTGTCGTATTCTTGCTGACCTTCGAATAGGAGGACTTCGTGGAGCACCGGAACCATTAGAAACACCAGATACTGGCTTACCATAATTCTTCGCAATTCGAACTTCTGATGGCATGGGGTCGAAATGATTTCCAGTAGGAAGCGATTTCCTCTAATAGATGACATCATGCTTTGGGGAAAATGTAACACTTGGAATTTTAGGAACCTCACTCTTCTTCAATTGATTTATGTGTCTTTTTATAGTTTTCCCGTTATCGAGTTTTATTAAATAGTGTAATTTACCAGTTCGTTGTTTAACGATCCCAAATTTCCCTGATAGCTTATTGTTGGCATAAGTACGCTATTGTACACGATCTCCCACACTTAAAATTCTATGATTTGGAATCCAAGATACAATTCTGAAGGAGTTTTTCCGGATTGTAACGGAGTTGCTAGATAACAAAATAAAATTTCTCTTACCTTCTCTAGTATTGAGTTCTTTTCATTGGATATTGAATTTAATTTCTGTTTAAGGGTTTTAACATTACGTTCAGCTAACCCGTTAGTTGCAGGATGACCTGGATCTATTGTCTTATGAATAATTCCATTTTCCTTGCAAAATTCTGTAAATTCGGTACATGTAAATATAGATGCGTTGTCAGATACAAGGACTTCAGGCAATCCATGCATACTGAAAATATCCTTTAATAATTTTATTGTTGAAACAGCTGAAGAAGAACTTTGTTGAATTTTAACTTTAGGCCATTTTGATCTTTCATACATTACTATCAAAAAATTATATCCTGAAAAAGGTCTAGCGTAGTCAATTTGTACTCGTTTAAAATTTGACGATGGCTCTTCCCAATGATGATTTGAAAATTTTTCAGGATTATCTTTTACTTCTGCACAACTTCTACATTCTCGAACTCATTGATCTGCTCTATATCTCGATCGATGCTTTTCCAATAACAGTATCTTCTGGCTTGATTCTTCATTTTGACTATTTCTAAATGTGTGTGATGAAGGTCTTTTAATATCCCTGTTCAAAGTTTTTCAGGAATGTACTCTCGATGTCGTTTAAAAATTACTCCATCTTGTAATGAATATTCATAATCATATTTGTTACCTGATAAAAGTTCTTGTATAAAAAATGTCAGTTCTGGATCATCCTCTGTCTCTTTAGAAATTGTCTGAAACGTAATGGAAAAAGTTGAAATTTGGTTAATAGTCTGGCAGTGAATAATGTCATCGTCTTGTAAGATGTTTGGATCTTTAAGTTTTAGTGATGCTCTTGAGAGATAATCGACATTCTGATTTCCTTCACTTTTTCTATGTTGGAATTTATAATTATATCATGACTCATGACTAACATTCATGGAGATATGGTGACTCATCTTGGCCCAAATACCTCTTGGATATAATTAATCACTTGATTACTTGGATTACTTGAAATAGTGGCCGACTTCCGAAGGAGTGGAAAAGAGCCACCATTATCCCCATTAGGAAACCTGGTAAGGTAATTAGTTCCCCTGAGAGCTATCGGCCTATCGCCTTGACAAGTATACCATGTAAAATCATGGAAAGAATGATACTGAGAAGACTCATCTACTTTCTCGAAAACAATGATCTGTTACCCAAGGAACAGTATGGATTTAGGAGAGGGCATAGTACAGAAGACCAGGTCCTGTACTTCTGCCAAAGTGTCAGAGATGCCCATAATTTAAAACCTACCAATCACACCATAGCAGCATTTCTGGATTTATCCAGGGCTTTTGACACGGTCTGGAGAAACAAACTCATTCTTAATATGTTTTAAAATTTTGGAATAAAGGGGAGAGCTCTACCTTGGATCTCAGATTTTTTGAAATCCAGAGTAATACGAATTAAATTTAATAAATCTCTCTCTAAGGACTTTAAGCTCGGCCAAGGAGTTCCCCAGGGATCAGTCCCACACTTTTTTCCTTGTTCATGGCAGGTGTGGAAAGGAGGACTTTTGGAAATGGCTGTATTGGTTTATTCACAGACGATATTGTCCTTTGGTGCTCAGGCCACGACGTTTCATCTATTGAAGATACCCTTTCACAGTCTTTGGTCAGACTTAGCGATTTTGCTATAGACCACAAATTGTCATTCAATCTCACGAAGTCAGTGGTCACCTTTTTCACCACCAATAAGCACCTTTATAATTTTAAGCCAAAAGTACTCATGAAGGGCCATGAACTGCCATATTCAAAACATCCCAAATATCTGGGATTTACCTTGGATCAAGAGATTCTTTGTAATTGACATATTGAAGATCTAGTCACAAGAAGCAGAAAACGACTAAATAATTAAAATACATCTCTGGGCAGGATTGGGGTGCTGATGCTTCTACTCTGAAAATTACCAATACTTCCATAATTAGACCTTTGTTAGAATTTGGTTCAGCCATTTATTTTTGTGCTTCTTATTCTAACCTTCAAAAGCTTGAAAAAATTAAGCAGAGAGCTGCTAGGATCATTGGAGGACTTCGCAACAGCTGCCCTAGCAATTTAGCTCTGTACGAGTGCGACCTTCAACCAGTACATAGGAGAAGGAAGTATTGCTTAACCAAGTACTTCAATAAACTGATCAGAGCTTTGGAGACCAACACAGAACATCACAATATTTAATTAATTGGAGCAATAACCAAAGATTAAAACGTAATAGTCCATTCTTCCAAGCACATTTACAGAACTTGCTGAATCCTTATGTTGAGCCTTTCTGCTTGATACCTTTGATTAACCCTACGATTGGCCTCCAGGGAGTCACTTTCCATCCCAACCTAACGCTCGAAGCAAGTAAAAAGTCGGACCACCCATACTTACTAAAGCAATTGGCTCTAGAGACAATTGACAAGATTCCTATCGGAGCAGCCAGGGTTTATACTGATGGAAGCAAATTGGAGACCAATGCAACTGGCAGCGGAGTATGTATTGAACACCCCAACCATTCCATCAAGCTTGAAAAAAGAACTGCTGACCACACGCCCGTCTTCGGAACGGAACTCATCGCCATCATGAGAGGACTTTCTTTGTTAGCTAACAATACACAAAATGATATCTCGGAGATATGGATCCCTACAGACAGTCGATCCTCGATCCAGCACCTTTTCAATTGACAATCCATCGGCGACAGTATTAGTAGAAATATTCTACTCTTGTTGAAAAGTCTTTCAGTTCAACATCCAATCCACCTCCAGTGGGTCCCCTCGCATGTTGGTCTGCCTGGGAATGAAGTAGCCGACGATCTTGCAAAGGCTGCCGCCAGTAATCCTTTGAAGCCGGAAGATCGCATGGCACTAACACCATCAGAGATCTCTTCCATTACTAAACAATTTACTTCTAAAACCTGGGCTGACCCTCCTGCTCACCCTTGGTACTTCCAAAGACATCCTGGAGCCGCCACAACATTTAAGGGCTCCAGAGTACATCAGACGACACTGTCTCGACTTTCTACTGGACACTTGAAGTGTATGATCTTTGAGGACGGTGAAAGTAAATACCCAATATGCCCCAAGTGCAACAATGCTTCGTTTTGCCCGTAACACATCTTGAAGTGCTTGGGGATTTCTCGTGAGGAGGCTGTGAAAAGTCCACACCTGCTTTTGGACTTTTTGGCTGTCTTTGATCTCATGAATCTGGTCTAGTTCCACTACACCAAATGGGGATTAGTCCCACCACCATAATTATATTCACCAAGAAATGCTGCATATCTTAGTAATCGGGATGATGTCATAGAAAGTATTTTACTATCTTGATGAAAAATTCTATAGAACGGGCGGTGTTATCAGTTATTATTGTAAATTCTCTTCCATAGATGTAGTTATGAAATTTTTTAATTGTAAATTTGATGGCTAATCTTCACGATCTAATTGACTGTAATTTTGTTGAGAAATTGTTAGGGACTTAAATGTAAAAGGCTACTGGTTTCTCGATACCATTTACTATGCGGGATAAAACTCATTAATATTTGATCTAATATTCTGTGGAATTCACTAGGAGCAGATTTGATGCCAAAAAATAAACGATTTATTTGAAATGTTCCTTGATGTGTAGATATAGTTTGAATTACCTTGCTTTCCTCATCAACCTTTACGTGTAAATATGCATTGAATAAGTCTAGAGTGCAGAAAAATTTAGAGTTCCGAAGACTATTCAGTATTTCATCTATCTGTGGGATTGGATAATGTGCACCTTGCAGTTGAGGGTTTACAGCTACTTTATAGTCAACACATAATGAACACTACCATCAGGCGTTTGTATAACAACAAGAGACGAACCCCAGTCGCTACAATCTACTTTTGTAATTAACTGATCTTGTTCAAGTATTTTAAGTTATTCGTCAACTTTCTCGCGTAAGGCAAAAAGTACTTCTCTAGCTTTTAAAAATACAGGTTTCCAATTTTCTCGGAGTTTTAATAAGCACGTAAAATTAGGTATTTCCCCCACTTTTTGTTCAAACACAGTAGGAAATTGTTTTACAATGTTATTAATAATATTTGAAATATTGACAGTATTCATTTGAATTTCTTCAGGTTGATTACACTTATCGATATCAGATAAATTTATTTTTAAATGTCGAATCCATGTTCTTCCTAACACTGGTGTAAACATATCTGGAACTATATGCAAACTTTCTGTACTTGTGATATTTTTATATTTGACAAAACCTGAATGGTTCAAAAATTCCGTGTAAGTAAGATCTAAACTTCATGCTTGTAAGTTGTAAAACTTTTGTTAAATTCAGTAAATCGAAAGCTTGTTTAGGCAAAAGTGAAAATCGTGCACCGGAATCGATTTCAAATTTTTGTATTTTCCACATTTATCTGCACATTAACCCAGAACTTTTCAGAGTCAGTGTTCAATTTAAAAATATCAACAACTTTAGTCTTATTAGGAAAAAAATTGACTGCATCAACATTTGTAACATATTCATCTTTTTCAACAGAATGAATTTCACTAGCCTTTTTATTTTTCAGCAGTGTTGATAAACAGTTTTTTTGAACGAGTCCCTTTCGCTTACAAAATGTACAGTACAATTTTGTTATGACAGCACGACATTCTCGAGAAAGGTGATTTGAACGTACACATCGTAAGCATGTATTATGAATACCAGGTTCACAAAAATTTAGTGTTGATGAAAATCTATGCCGAGAATTTGACCTGTTTCGTTTTTGAGAAAAATCTCACTTTGTATTATTAGAGTGATTTGTTTTAAAAGTACTTCGAGTTCTTAAAATTTTATTAACTTCGTCTAATTTTCCACTAAAATTGTGTTTCGATAATTCACGGTTGTTTATTTTCGAAGCTTTTAAAGCTAAAGTTTGTTCAACAGCTACATAGAATGTTAAATCTGAAACCATTAAAAGTTTCTCTCGAATAAAGTCATCTTTTAATCCTCTAATAAACTGTGCTGTCAAAGATAAATTAGCAACTGATTTTTCACATTCACAATTAAAATCACAAGTAGAAGTAAATTTTCGAAGTGCGGTAACGTAATCAGAAACAGTTTCGTTTTCGTTTTGAAAACAGGATAGAAATCTGTGTTGTTTGATAATAACATTAGGCTGAGGATATAAATACTTTTCAAGAACAGAAATTATATCATCATACGATAAATCATTAAGAATTTTAGGTGCAATTAAAGAACACAACAGAATATAATGTTCAGATCCAATGCAGTTCAGTAGTACTTTAACACACAAATGTTCATCTTCGAAAACATTTTTGATTTGTAAATAATTTTGAAATATTTGTTATATAAGAAAAATGTTTCTGTTAAAGTGTTAAAACATTCGAAATTTGATAAAAATGTTATCGTGTATCCGATTTTTGTTTATTCTCGTCTGTTTTGTTATATTTTGTTTTGTTTATCATCGCCAATTTATTGTAGTGTATTTTATAGTAATGTTCATTGAAGAAGCTGGAAATTATTATTTCATTAAAAAATTGGACGACACAATTATACACACATACATGTATTGACATTATCGAATTGTTCTGCTTGTAATAAGCATTCTTATAATCTCGAACTAAGAGTGTTCTGCTTACTTTCGTTTTTAAGAATGCTACAGATATTAAAAAGGCCCTTGTTGTGAAATTTATGTTTTTTTTTCTGAATTTAATTCTCGTGGTAGGTAGATATTATTGACTCTCAGTCTCAGCCAAATAGAGAATACAAATTTATTATGGTGTACCAAGATCATCTCATAAAATTTGTGATTCTCAAATTTCTAACATCAAAAAGAAGTAACCTGAAACCTAGTGGACATATTCTAGTTACCAGGAGTGTCACATATATTACAGTCTGACAGTGGTGGAGAATTTTTCAATAATATGATGATCAACTTAATGGATATTTACCAGCACTGAAGATCATCCATTTAAAGCCTCGCCATTCACAAAGCCAGGGTAGTGTCAAAAGAGCTAATCAAGATATCGAAAATATGCTTTGTACTTGCAGGCAAGATACAAAATCTGACAGTTGGAGTGAAGATGTACTTTGTACAAATTATGAAAAATAGATCTTATCTTTCTGGGATTAAAAGAACACCATACGAAGCTCTTTTTCGCTGCACACCTAAAGTAGGGCTTACAACATCTTTTCTACCTAAGATTGTTTTAAAAGACATAAATAGAGAAGAGCAAGTGGAAAAAGCAATAGAAAGCCTCCAAAGGATGGAAGAAAACGAAACATATCAGATTATGAAAGGAAAAATCCTGTTTAAGCAACATGCAGAAGATTATAATCGATAATGGGCTAAGCCAACATGATGAAAGCATGTTTACTAAAATGATTTTCATTTCTGATACCTATCGTATGTATTTAAAGTAAACGAGATAACTTGCATGCAAAAAGCGACGTCAAAAATTCAATGATTCTGTGGCCATGTTAGTAAAGGTGATGAAATGGATATTATGCGCAATACTTGTTTCAAAACTGAAAATGCTATCGAAAGTAAAATAAACTCTAAAATCAATCTCGAAATACAAGTCAAAAAATGAAAATTGTGATTCAGAAAAAAAATCCCACTGCTTCTCTGAGAGCTATTGTGTGCGTTCCCATACCTGACGTCCATAAGGCAATCATAATTGCTGGTGATTTTTGCAATATATTGGTAACTGTAATGAGTGTGACATAGGATAGTTTGTAGCTACTAAAAACTTTAAAAAGAATTTTAAAACAAACATATGCGAGATTCTATTCATTTTATGCCCTAAGAACTTGTTTAGAATTGAAGATATTCCTGACCATGAAATTCCTCTTCTGTCAGTTGCAATCGCTATTCCTGTGGCAGCGGCCAAGGAGGTCAGTCAAATGTATGAGTAAAACAAAGGGACAAAATATGAAATGTTTTTGCCTGAAAAATGCAATTCAAGTCTACCATGTCGCAAAAAGTAAATTAATTTCTTATTTTTTTTATATGAAAAGTTTGTTTTCCTAAATAAGAAAGGCATAAATTAACTTTCATTTTTCTTTACGCATTTTGAATAAATTTTTTAATGATGCTCTCATTATTTTTTCAAAATAACATTTGCATTTTTGAGAAATGCTCATCATCTCATCAACACAATTTTTTCAAACTTTGCCTAAATAGCATTTGTCATTCTATAGAATATCTAGGTATTATATACCTAGGGAAAATATGTTATAGAGTTTTCATATTTCATAGCTTGCCTAAAAACGTCCGGCATCATTATACAATGCCTAGGCATTCTATAGAATGCCGGCGTTTCATACTTTGCGATAATTTGAATCCATGGAAAACTTCAAAAAATAATATTCACTTGTATCACTTTTGGAAAAACTAATAATATTATAAATCTACACTGCTTTTAGCTGAGAACATTTCTGATTTTAATGAATATTTTTTTAAACGAAAATGAAGCTTTTTACCTTCAAAATCTTCTATGGAGAGGATTTTTTTTCCAAATATGAGAACCGCACTTCAAATAATTCTTAACATCAATTGTTAGTTCGTTCAGTAAATTAAATTAATCTGACGATCAGTGGGACAAGATCTCGCCTAAGTGATTCAAAAATTTTTTAATGTAGAATGAGCAAAATTAAAGTGATCGATACTGGTGATCAATTTCCTTCATCAAAGGCAAGGAAAATGTGGACAGTATAATATATTAAATTATTATTGATATTCATAAATACACCTACATCTGTAATAATTTGCATACCTATAATAAATATTATATTATTAATAAATACAACCGTATATCTCTAATAAGCATTAACATGTTTCCTTTGTTCAAAAATTGCATATTCTTCATAACAATTACATATTAATGTATAAAATAAATCTTATTAATTTTAAATCACCGTTACGTCTGATTATTCCCGACACATAATGATATCCAGTTATGATTTCTTTAACTAGATTTTTTGTCTCCCAATTTAAAATTATAACTTCAGCCTTTAAAAGTATCTAAAGTTTAGATTATTTTGAAGTAAGTACTTTTCTATTGTTTTATTTGCATTATATTCTTATTACGAGTTTATTCTGTATTCTATATTACTGTCTTTTGAGGAGAGAGGACATAAAACTACCTAGGCGCCAGTTATGCTCACTATGTCACTGCCAACCGCGCCCCCCATGAGGTGTAGATAGCAATTTTAAATGGGGCTTAACACCTACTGAACGACGTTTCTGAATAGGACGATATCCGGAAAAGTGAAATTAAAATTTATTGATTCGAATTTTTAAATATAAATATATTAAATTCATACCATCGCTTAGAAAGCAATTTCACATCGAATTCAAATCAGCATTCATTGAGTTTCAAATTAATTAAGCTGTAATCAAATTTTTGAAAGGTAAAACAAATTTCTATTTTAATTTCATCACAGACGAACATTTAATTGAAAGTTTTTTTTTCTTCCCAATTCTGTACAACACTTTTTATTTCAACGTGCAAGGGAAAAAAAAAAACCTTCGTTGGGCAAAATAAGGATTTTATTTATATAAAAAATTCTGACTTCAAATAATTCCATTGTAGTGTTCTTTAATTTATGTAAAATTGACGCATCACATTTTCTGGGGAAACAATTGTATTCTTTTTTAAAAATAATATTTTCCTTGACGTCATTCGGACTTTAGAGCAATGTATTCAATTATATTAGTATGAAGAGAGTAATTTGAAAGAATAAGTTATTTAATCTATTGTATATGAAAACTTAATTTCATTTACAGTACAAGTTGCATCTGTCAGTCTCTGATGTGCAACAACAAATCATTCATTTAATCAAAATTTTAATATATTTAGACACAGTTCAAATACAGTCTCCGTGGCGCAATCGGCTGTTAACAAAAAGATTGGTAGTCTGAGCGAATGCTCGTTTTCTAATATTATAAAATGTAGACTTGTTTTCATGAAGAAGTTTGATACCATCCTCATACTTTTTCATAATTCCAGGGTAACAATAACTTCTAGAAGATAAACTGTTAACAGAAAGTCAGTTCCATTTCTTCTTATTTCAGAATACCAATTGGATGTTCCTCATACTAAATTCATTTAGGACATAATTCTTGGGGTATCTTTAATTTTTTGATCGTTGAAGAAATCAGGTAAAATTTATCGTATTTCTAACATCCTTACTCACTTGGGAATACTGTAGGGGCATTTAAAGTATCTTATTTTTCTTTACGTGTTATGTGTATATTGGAAATGATTTTTGTAGTAAGAAAAATAATTGATGTTCTTACATGATCAATGTATAAAAATTCATTATTCAAGTAATTGGTATTGTTTGAGCCCAGGTGAAATTTACGACTATACTATTTCAAACTGAATGTATTTTTCACACAAAATTTTTTGTGTAAAACATGCATTTCCATTCTTTCTAAATATGCATTTGTAGCTAGAGCTGCATTAAATGTTGTCTGAGAATGTTTGCATTATCTCATACTGTAAGAGCAAAAATAAGTACCATAAATGAGTTTTTAAATACTCTAATTTTTTCTATTTTTTCATATTTGTCAAATCTTCTAATTCAAAAAATAAAATTTTTATCTGTATGTTTCAAAACTGATTTTGTTACTTTATAGAAAATATTGGACAAAAGCAGTTGAGGATAATTTTATATTGTAGAGGTGATGTGGAAATATTTTTATATAAGCGCCATTCATGATGTTCAATGTTTAGTTTCAAATGCATAACATGTCTACATTTAGTCAAATTCATGTGAATAAGTGCATATTGTGCAGTTTCTCCCTACATGTTCTAACAATTTTGTGCTTTACCTTTATGATGATGTGAATAGTCTTGTCATTGAATTCCATGCATTTTAAAAATCTGTTAAGTGATAAGAAATTCACAAAAATTAACTCACAAAAGTCCATGCACTTTTCTTTTTAATGTCTTATGAGCTTGTGGTAATCAAACTTCATGTGGTTTCAAATACAAAAGGTGATGCAAAACAAGCTACAGTTATTGCCTGAATATTTATATTGAACAAAAGAACATGTTTCCTGGATTAAATGAATACAGCCTTCATATCAAAGCGGTTTGAGAGGTCTGTTGACCTGGATGGTATCAAGTGCAACCATGCAACCAATCCACCATTAATGAAAGACACAGAGGTGGTGAAATTGTGGTTTGAACAAAGATCAGTTCACAATGATCTATATGTGCTCGATGGTAAGGACCAGTGTGAGATATCGAGACAAGATCCTTGATCAATATGCCATTGCTGGCAAATAATTTAGCCAGCCAATGGCTGATTGGTAGGTGTTCCTGACTTCTGAGCCGTGGCTCCCAAGTTCGAATCCCAGTTCGGGCATGGATGTTACTTTCTGTGTTTCTCTGTCCCTTCTTCTGAGATGATGTATGAATGTGGCCGACCCTATAAACGGGTTTATGGTGGTATGGGGTTGGTACAAATACTACTCGCCTCCATGACTTGGTTCACAGGTGCCCACCGGGTAATGACAAATGAATGGCAGTTCCTGGCCTTGTTGTGGTTAAGGGATAGTTGCCCATGTGCCTGCTGTTAATAAGAAAAATAATAATTCATTCTGAATTGTAATGTGTGATCTCATTAAGCTGTGATAGTTGATGTCTATTTTGTAGCAAATGTAAATGGCAGCTACATATCCAGATTTGATAAAGTGTGTTTGAGATCATCTAGAAAGACAGCTTTGAGAATTCTAAGCATTACATGAGCCAGAACAAGGGTAATATACATGCCTAGTGTTCCTTTCTCATACGCATCCGACAACTCAATTAACAGCATGGAAATGGTTTGGTTTGTTTGTCGCTCAACGGTCATTTTTTGCACACGAGGGCTAATTAGACCGGGACTTACGGCTTAAAGTGGATTCCGAACCACTACAAACATCCATGCTCAAGGTGGGATTCGAACCCACGAACTGTTGAACCGAAGGCAAGAGCGCTAACCATTCGGCTGCCAGCTCGGCTAACAGCATGGAAAATAGATGTTACCAATGCAAAGTGATTAAAATATGACATATTTTGATTAAAACTCATTTTTATAATATTTCCATGACAAATTCTGACATAAAACACTGATGTAGGCAAGGAACTTTTCGGCCAAGTGCGCTTTTTATGTTCTAAAACATGCTTGTATTTCAAGTAATGTAAATTTGTTTGCCACATTTAAAAAAGAATAATTCAATGCACATATCTTCCAAATTCTCATTTATATATTCATTAAGTTCAAGTTGGACATTTAGAGGTAAGTGTATTACGATTTGCATTGTATTTGTCACGTAAGCAACACAAATACTAATAGATAAGGACAACTAAAAGCCATTGTAATATTGCAATTTAATTTTACAGAAAGCCATCCTTTGGATTATTATTACTTGCTACTGAAATAAAATTTTGTTGAACACTTAAATGCTTCAATATATAAATATAATTATATAAAATAATTCATAGTAACTTTAGAAATAAATAGTATAAATTAAAACACAAGTAAGGATATGAACAAAGCAAAAGAATAGAATTCTAAAATGTTCATTTTTTGCTATTTTAACAGATTTTTATAATGAATTTCACATAAATCTAAATACAATAGTCAATTATTACTGAGCAATTACCATTAAAAGATTCGGTAATTTTTTGTTTATGTAAATCTGGTTATAGATGAGGAAAATTCATACAGAAAAATTTGCAAACTAGTTTTAGCTTCACAATTAAACAAAAGATAGGTCTGAAGATAAATAATAAGTAAGATAGATTAATAAAATAAGTTAAGTATGCTAAAACTTTGTACAGAAAAATTATTTATTAGAAATTTTTAATAACAAACTATAATATAAAACAAAAATTTCAAACTGATCATAATAACATTTAGAACATTAAAAAAGTGTGACATATTAAGCAAAAAGGAATAAATAAATAAATAAAAATTACATAATCACTTTTAATAAAGCATTTATATATTAAATTTTGAAATATGAAAAATAAAAAAATATTCCAATTAGCACTGTCGATTTAAGTTTCATACATATATTGCAGCAATTTAATCAATATTTTTAAAATTCTTTCATTATATAAAATCTTAAAATTAGAATTCATTTACATTTAAAAACATTCTATTTAATTTTAAATGAAATAAATAGAATTAACAAAAGAACTTATTGTATTAATACAAAAAAATTGGGTTTAAATAAATAAAAAAATACTATAATATTTAGGTAACATAATGAATGCAACATTTTAAAAAAGGGTAAAACAATCATTTTAACTATATTGCACACTAGCCATTAACAAATTCGGAATTTTGCAATAAATATTCAAAATACATATATATGGAAAATAAATTTTTGAGAGTAAAACTGTTATTTTTTAGAATAGTGTAATCATTACTTCTAATAATTGGGTTTATAGACTACAGTATTGCATTATGTACACAATTCAGAAAAATAATTTTTATAAATTATTTCCCAATAAAAGTTATACACTCAATAATACTGAAATAATACCAGGAAAAATAAACAAATATCAACACAGATTACTTTAAATTTTTTTATCAATATTCTATTCCCAGAGATTATAATTTTTTTTATAAAATACAGCAGGCAATTAAATTTACAATGACAATAAAATCAAAAAGAAATAAAAATAGCCGAGCAAAATATAAGTATTTAAAAAACATCACAATAAATATTTGATCTATTGCATTATTTGTATCATTAATAAATTCTTTCATGACAGCAGCTCAATACTTAAAAAAGGAATATTGGTTTCATATTGGAACATGGAAATGATCTTCCACCAATCTGTGCAAAATTCTTCCACCGCAATGAATGATTTAAATATCCAAATGAAAATTTTTTATTCAATCACGTGGTGACGATTTTCCCTGTGTCCTCCTTTCCTCTGTATTTGGCTTTTCCTGTTGTCCAGGGTAAGTATCGATATTTGACCATGTGCTATTTTAAAAGAAAATATAAACTGGAAAATTTCAAATAAAACAAAATGCACTGATCTTGAAATATTAAGTGTACATATTTAAGTAAACTAATAATTTGAAGTTGATGGTAAATTATAATTTATACACTGTTTTAATATATATATATATATATATATATATATATATATATATATATATATATATATAAATATTAAATTACTATACAACATAAACAACAATAACATATTTGAATCTGTGCTTTTTAAAAGAAAATATAAATTAGAAACTTAATTTCATGTAAAAACTATATTGACTCTGAAATTTTAAGAGTAGTAATTGAATTTATTAATACCGATAGTTTGAAATGATTTTATTAAAATAATAAATGAAATTAATCAAAATATTTGTAAAATACTTTTATTTAAATAAATTGAGAGAATTTTAATAAATTAATGAATAAACTTAATCCTTAACGAATTCTAGTTCACAGCTACGCCCTTTCACAATACTTTTAGCTCACAAATAGTTTCAAAATTTTTATAACATTACAGCATTATGAAATTAATCTCTAAATTAAAAAGCATATTAAGTTTATATATTAAATTTTATGATTAATTGAAAAAAGATCATTTTAAACATACTGGATTTTTTATTGCTATTATTTGTTCACCTTTCAGAAGGGCAATTTTTTTTTTATCTGGATACAGAAATTCAGCATTATTAAGCCCTGATAAGATAAGCAGTGTTTTCATCAATTTTCATCTATTTCTACCATTTAAAGACACAGTAGAATACTCATTTCTTTTAAATGCACACATATGCTTCACTGGAAGAAATACCACATCAGTAACAATTTAACTTTTATCATAGCATGTAAACCTCTAAGTAATTTTTCCATGCTATCAAAATGTAAATAAATAAGTAAATATTTTCTTTCATGAAACACTTCTTAGTTTTAAAACTGTAATGCTATCAAATATAATCAGTCTAAAATCAATATATAGTTAATAAATATTAAAGGAAATTTATTACTGCCATTTCTTACCTTAATCTGCCTTTTCATAGTAACACAGAAAAGAAGAAGGAAATACAAAAGGAGAATAGGCCAAAATACTGGTATGTTGAAGAAATCAAAACATGTGCAAAATGCAGCTATAAGAATAGCCTTGGTAGCAGAGTACCTGAGGGTAAAAAGAGTAGTTTTAAATAATTTAATAGAACACTTAAATATTCATGCAGACACACATACAAATTACAACAAAAATAAATTCTCATAAATTATTTTTGTAAAAACAAATATTTAAATAATTCCTAACTGTTACTGAATTCAAAATAAAAATTAACAATTTTTATGTACCAAAAGGAACATAAATTATTGCTAAACTAAACTATACCATGTTTAGTTCCCAAGCATGCTTGGTACTCAGTTTATTGACCCACTGATAGGATGAAAGGCTGTAAAAATATTGCTAGTTAGAATTTAACCTTATATATATATATATATATAAAAATTTTGTAAATTTTAAATTTAAATAATAAATACCCTCACTCAGAGAACTCTAATGATGTATTTGTCTGCAGAAATAATATTTATAATTTATAAATAAGCTATACTATATTAGCTACTTATAATAAAATTTAATTATAATTAATAATAAAAGTAAGATATATTATATAGCTATATATAATATTAAATAAGCTATATTACACTTTTGGGTATGAGAGAATATAATAAAACATTTTGGAAGCTCCTTAAATTATTAGATCCATAAACTAACATTTAACATCAATGCAAGTAATTTGTTAAACAACTTTCTGAAATTTTGAAGAAAATAATCTTAAGTGCATAAAAATGGAACTGACCAGTTAAATATTTCAGAAATTTTAAGAGAAAAAATTAAGCTAATTTTGTCATTCACTCAAAATATAATGCTACAAAGCTTGAACAAAGAATGAAATTTAAATGTTTCAAGGTGTCTAAGTTCTTTTGAATTTTTTTTCTACATGGTAAACTTTTAAATGATAAATAATCCTTTAAAAAAGGATATTAGATCCAGTAATGGAAGGCAAAATTAGTCTCAATTCGTATTTTTCATTTTAACTAAATTTGAAAATTCATAAAAGAAATATTTATTTCTTTCAATTTCATTCAAACAAAAATATTTGCAATATGTTTATTAGAATATATTTTGTCATGTCTGTGATAGACGAATTGAATAAAGCCACGAGTTCTTATAACGGCTTTCAAAATTTCTTTAATGTTTTTGGCGTATAGGTTTACCAATGATGGTAAATCTCCGATTCTCTTTAGATCAGCACTTATAGCTGGACTGTCACAAACATGGTCTGATATCAGCTGCATACCTGGGCAGTTATCACAGTTTCTATGGACTCTCTTGTCTTCTCTGTAAATCTTTGTGCCTCAGTGATGTTAGGTTCTGAGCCAGTTTTCGTGGTTAATCTGTCAGTGTCCATAAAACAAAGCCAGCGTTTTGCTAGAATTGATATTTCTTTTCAGTTTAGATTTAGCTATTGCATTAGCATCTTGGAGGGTAACTTTATTATTGTTAATGTTGAGACTTCTGGATTAAAGATTATTTGGCTGATTTATTTGCATTTTCATTTCCTACACTATGAACATATGTGAGTATCAATTGGAGAGTGCAGGTTTTTTTCAATTCTTGAATATCATGAAGATTTGAATAGATTTCTTGGGTGACAGAAGAGTCTCTATTGATATTTGCTAGGAGGGCAGCCTTCGAGTCACATAAGATAACAAGGTCCTTTGCTTGTTCAGAAAGGGTGGGGCTTTGTACATGTTAAGTGCCTCTAAAGTTCTTAAGTGAAGTTAGAGGTTATAGTTACAACGCCATATTTAACTTGGTGAGGTGTATCACTTAAAGTAGTTAGAAATACTCTTAAGTGATACACCTCACCAAAACACACTTTTGGAAACTGTTCTATTTTCTTGAGGCTCTTTTCTTTAATGATATAAGATTTATTGCATAATCATTTTTATTGCATAGCTCCAAGAGATCAGTTTGAATATTGGTGTTTGATGGGATTTTTTTTGCAACAGATTGGTTCTAGGTTGATGTCAAATTTGTTATGTAAGCAGCCAAGGTTTGCTTTAATATCTCTACCATAGTGCATAGGTGAAGATCTTTTCAGTTTTATTTTAGCATTCCACTCATCAAGGGTTCATTGTGCAATGTGTCCTGGCACACGACTTTCAGCCTTGTATGTGAACTTTAACAAATTCACTTTCTTTCTTATTAGAAAGCTATCAAGACCACTCTCTCTGATTATTTTGACTCTTAAAACACCTGTAATGCCTAGAGAACACATCCCCAGGTGGCAGACAGGGAAATTCCTCCATTGGTTTATCTGATGGGTAGTAGGAGGAAAATAAAATAACTCCTGTTGACCAGAGTAGGCAGAACTCCAAACTTCTGAGGCTCTGACACCTCTTTTCTATGATGAGTCATATGTTGGATCATGAGCATAACATTACTTCATTCGGAGCAGTCAAAGCCTTATGCTTTGATTCTGTTAAGTATTAAGAATAAAGTATTTAAATAATATTGGGAAAATCTTTTTAAATCTTTTATTTTTTTCATGGATGCAACACTGCACAAATTTTATTTCCTTATTTCATGCTACACTTGAATACAACATGGATATAGGAATAAATTTTTAAAAAATTATGGTTAATTGTGCTTTATTAATAAAATATTATGTATTCCAAAATTAATCACTTTATACAATTTTTTCATTTATAAAAAAATGCTTTAAGTGTAAGTCTATGCCAATGTGAACCCCAAGATAAAAAGATATGATTAACTTCTTGATCCATCCCACTTTTAAAAACATCTTTTGGTAGACTATGTTGTTATAATATTAAGGATATACAAATATTATAGTGTTGCACAAAATAATGAGTAGCAAATTTGCATGGAGAGAAAGGGCCAGTTATTGCTTTACTTGAATAATAGCAAATTCAAAACAAATGTAAAAAAAAAAAAAACTTTCTCAATGCACAAGCAATCCCTGATAATTCAATCCTGATTGGATGCTGCAATGATTTAATAAAATCATTGCAGTATCTAATCAGGACTGAATTTTGATCTATTTAAATTGTCAATCTATTTCTTATTTTTGGCATTTTAGATAAAAAATAAAATATTTGTTCTTAAATATACAAAAGTGCTAACAAATATGACACATTTTTAGCATTATATTTGAAGTGTAAAATTTAGTAATTACAGTTATATAAAAATAAATATCACCCATATCTCTGACTCTAGATTAAAGCAGGTCACAACTTTTCAAGTCATTCAATGCCTTTGAGTATATTAAGCAGTTTCATCATTTGAAACACAATAAAAGATAAATAAAGAATTTAATGTAATACTAAGCAAATTAAAATCTGTTAATCCGTTTTCAAATGAACATTCAAGGAAATTTATTTGCTCAAGACTCGTTTTGTTTTAGAAACATTGTTTTTTTTCATGCATAAAATTAACAAAATAATTAAAATAATATATAACTTAACCAACTGAACAAAAAATTGGTACTTTAATATATTTTATATCGATGAATCACAAGGAATGACATATTTGAACTTCACACCAAGTACCCAGAACAATAATGCATTTTGTAATAAAACATTGCTTGTTTCTGGTTGTAAATACAATTTAAACATGAATACTAATTTAATTAAGAGCAAAAGTTAAAATTGCATTCCAAACCATTACAAACCCAAAAGAACATCACAGAATGGAACTCGGGTTTTGTTTCCTATCCCAATTGTATAAGTAGATTAAATCTTTTTCTCTTCAGTTCCCTGCAGAATTAAGAACCACAATCAGAACCACGGTTCTATATTGATTTTTAAGATACTCAATTCTTCACCGGACATGGAAAATTCAACAGCTACCTCCACTATTTTTATATTAAAAACAGTGAGTGTTAAACAATTAAAAACAGTGTTGGCAGTCCTTCAAACATTCTTCTTGAATGCCCTTTGTTTCACAAGAAAGGAACGAGCTTTGTAAAAACTTGAATAACAGATAGCTCCCGATTATAACAAACCTAGTGAAGAAAGACACTTTAGTATTTTTTTTAAAAAAATATCCATTCTGTAATTTAACTCCTTTTTTGCTTTTATATCTCATTTTTTCTCTTCTTTCTCTTATTTTCTTTTCATCTCATGATTTATCTAAAATTTGTTAAGTAGTACATTTGTTGTACCTTCGGTCCCAGTGTGATATTCCTTGATGCACAGGAAGATGGTTTTGTTAGCCCAAATAAAATAAATAAATAAATAAAATAAAAATAAATAAATAAATAAAATAAAAATAAACTATTACAAACATTACAGGCATAAGATAGGAATCAAACACATGAACTTTTCAACTAGAATCCAGAGTACTAACCATTCAACTCATAAATAAGCCTGATTCTAGTGAATAAAATTTTGTAAAGCTTCTATTATCAAATAAAACACATTTACTTAATTTGTCACAAGCCAATAAATCGTAATATAAAACAAAACAGTAAGCAATGTGCAATTAAAATCTGAATACACTTTTCTCAGACAACTATGTAAATATACTTTTAAATGTGAACTATTAAATATACATGCACATTGAATTCAGTTCAAATCAATAAATTATTTTTTGAAATAAAATTAAATATGTCCAATAAATTAGGAAGAAAAATCCACAATTTTGTGGATACAAAAAGCTTAGTAACTTTCTTCAAGTTTCTTTACAAAAATAAATAAATACATTTTGGAACAAAAATGGCCTTATTTTAACCACCTCAATAATTTTACTATGATATTTATTGTTTCAAACTTCCATCTTGGGTGAAGAATTTCACCTTATTTTCAAACTCATGGAAAGCTGTGAAAATAGTCTAAGAATCTTAGTAATCGACCTAGAAACAATTAGAATGTAGGTTACTACTGCATCTTTGAATAATATTTATAATCTACATATATAGACATGAATAAGCATGTCTATATCTATATGTAGGTTAGAATACACGAATAAACACACATACATACAAGTAAAAAGATAAGTTAGTAAACAAATTTTTACACATCAAAAAACATTCATATGATTAACCAGTTTTTTTTTTCATTAATATTACATGACAAAGGTTACACAAATATAAGTTTTAATTATTCAAAAAAAAAAAAAAAAAAAAAAAAAACTGAAAAATTAAAGAATATTATACTGACCAGAATTTGAATTCTGGTAGTCGACGAATGAAGGGTCTGAATTCTTGATTGGCAGTTGTAGGTAATTCAGGACCATCATCTAAGAATGAAAATTAAAATGTATATTCAGATGAAAATATTGCCAATAAATATTTTATTTTGAGCTTCAATTTGAAACACAGCACAAGATTAATTATATTAATTAATGCTTTATAGCATTTAATTTGAACTTGATGTTAGTTAAGCAAAATTTGTAACTTTTAATTAATACGTAAATTAAGGAGCCAGATTTTTTCATGAATATGCATGAAATCTGCATGCTAAAATTTTATTAGAATTGTCTCATTATTATTACAATATGGAAGTTTGAAGAGATGATGACAGCTGAGGTGGATTAGCTTTCAATATGGTCATGACTGAAAACTGCAAAAAATCATTTGTGACTTCATTCAGTAAAAATAAGCAACCATAAATAAATGCAATAAAACAAACAATCAAACAAAACATTTACAATCACTGCATAAAAACAGCTCTTTTCTTGCTGTGTAAGAAATTTATCACAGCTGATTTAATAAAAGTTTAATCAGATTTGATACTACTTAAATAAGGAGTTAAAAGTCAGGTATAAAATTTGCCATTTGGATTAAAATAAAACCTAATTGATATCTTCTTGGAAAAAAATTAATCTTTGTCGAGGGCTATGAAAAATAAATTTTCTATAATCTGAGAGTTCATAAAATATTTAACAAGAATTTTATTGAATTATTTAAGTAAATAATGGTAAGATACTCTTTGAAATGCATTGAACTCAGGTTTGATTCCAACAAAGGGGGAATAAAGAAAGATGGATATTGTGCTTCTGATTTCTGCATAAATAAAATAAAAATTGACAATTTTATTTTATTTTAAAAATATATTTTTATAATATATTTTTATAAACAACCTTTGGAGGGGGAAAAGGGAAATTCTTTGTTTTCTTCTTTGCCATACATGAGTATAGCTGATTATTTATGAAAAATTTTCTCATTAAGCAATATGAAATAGATGCTTAAGAAACTTTTTAACAGTATTTGATCTTCATAAACAGAACACCTTTGACAGAGCAACGATTTCTAAACCACTTGTCATAGATATTAACGTGTTTGTCATGGGATTACAATTGCAAAAACTGATAGACTGATAAATGGTGGTTAAACGAATCACTTTTCACTTTTTCTCCACAACAGAATGGATGTATATTTAGAGGATACCTACATAAGCTTATGGTCATCAGTTCTTTTTTAATTATAACCAAAAATGTATATTTGTATTGGCAATTCTATCATCACTTTATGATCGCCCAAGCATAACCCAAAAAGGAAGCTCGAAAGGTAAACAGAATTTAAAATTTTAAACTAACCTGTTCCATTTTGTGATGTAAATTTAGTTATTTACATGAGATGGACATTTTTAAAATATCAATGCTTCTATTCAAGTAGCTGACTAGTCCAATCTATTGATGAAAAACATAATAAGAAAGATCTACCTTGACAGTTGAAATCCTCTAACTTTAATATAATTCTTATAATTTATTTTTAGAGTGTTCACTCTATATGGTTTCTTTAAATATCTAAACTATTTACATATGTTCATACAAATGATTTTTGAACTATTAACTTTTTAGCAAAATAATAGCAAATAGATGATATTTAGAATATATGTCCACTTTGATGGAAAATATGTTGTACTATTACAAATTTTAAATGCATTTATATACATAATACATACAGTTAATACAAACACAAAATATACTGCAATATTTAAGTAAATAATAAAAATATCTTTAAAGAAAAAAAATTGACAATTTTATTTTATTTTAAAAATATATTTTTTTATAATAAAAAGCATCAGTTAAAAAGATTAAACATTTGACAAGTTTTCTGAATTTTAACGATATATTAGAAAATACCAGCTTATTTGAACATATTAAAACTAAAAATTTATTTGAAATTAATTCAATAATTTTATTAAAAAGTTCACTTAAGAGTGTAAGAATAATCAAGAAATATTAACTGGACTTTTAATTTCAAATTCACTTTTCTAAACATCACAGTTTCCATAATTTCATAAATCATTTTATCTTCCCACATATATGAGAAGCTACAGCATATTTGTTGATACAGGTTAAATTTTTGAAATTTTTAAAATTAAAATTGCCTTAAAAATGAATGAATTAATTAATTTTTCTATATAAAACTGCTCATTATACCTTTCTAATTAATGAAATTCAGAAACTAACCGTAGTTTTCTCTTGTGGCAGGATCGATCTTTGGCGATAGAAATGCAATAAATAAGCTAAGATGATATATACCTAAGGCATATGTGATAATATACCAGCCCTGAAATAAAAGCAACAAATAAACTATCATTTATATATGTTGGAATAAGCAACACCAAATAAATGGATGGATTGTTTTGGTTCATAATCACATTAAAAAAAGATAACACAATTAAAGCATTTTTATTATGATACCAATGTAAGTAAAAAGCAAAGACTAAATATATTCTTTCATACAAATTCACATTGAAAAAGAAATGCAGTTGAGTTTGATAAGGTTTTTTCAACCAACATAATTACACTATTTCAATGATTTTTTTCAATTTTGAGAACATAGATTTTTGATTCCATTAACTGCAATATGACATTTATTTTCTAAGCAATCAATGAAAAGTTAAAATTTATTCCAATGTGAAAAGAAGTTTCATTTTCAATAAATTCTAAAACTAATATTTGATTATTTAAATATTTCCCCATTTAGATATTTTTTAATACTTCTATTTAAAAACTTAAAGTGGTTTTTGGATTAAATATCCTAAATCTATTTAAATTTTTTTGTTTAAAATATACATTAGCACTATTTATAAATATGTGCATGAATAATTTTCACAAGGTGCTTAATGAAGGCATGCCTTACCTTTTCAATTTCAGAAACCACTATGATCATAAAAATGTAATCAAGGTATGGGAAAGTGATGATCAATTGCACAATGTGATGACTTAAAATGTAGCAAACAATAAAATTCCAAAATTAACAACCTTATTTCAAAAACTGAGATATGAGGGATAATAGCCAATGTGACAAAGTGGTATATTAGTAGCGATTCAGTATCAAGTGAGGAGACACTTTCACCTTCAACAAAACACTTTTTATATGTATTGTATTGATAATGCAATGACAGCAGCAAATGTGCCTAATGGCAATTAGTTGCTCTTTCTTTTGTGTTTCATGATGCAAATATGTTGAAATTTCTTCATAAACTAATATTTATAGGATGATTCATTTCTTTTGGATTTCTGTTGATAAAGTATTGTTAGATACAAAGTAACAACAGCTCCACAACTATGTAGTTGGCTTTTTACATTTGTTTCATTTTCTAGATAAGAGTGCTAACTTCTAAATTTTATTAAAATGTTGTAAGTTACCTAATGAAGAAAGGTGTAATTTGCCTCATTTCATGATATATATTTTCATAGAATCAATACATCTATTTAAGACCTTAACTGTCAACATTTCAAAATTAAGGGATGAAACAGGATTTTACTAAACACCCCTTGTTTACTACTGAAATTTTCTAAAAAATAGTTTAAAGGCAATTGTTAAGTTTTTCTACATCTTAAAAAAGTTTTAATGTGTTTATAAATGCATAATCATGAAAATGAAATATTCTTTGTAATTATAAAACTAACCTGTACACTTAAATATTAGGTAATGAACAACTTATAGAGAATATTAACGAAACCCACATCAACATATAAAATTTAAATTCCTGAATATTTTTTTAAACATATTTAATAAAAACACAAAATATAAATATATATTCAGATTTAAGAATCTCAAGTCTTAAGAGTTAATTTCAAATAATAGTATTAAACAAAATTTTAATATTTTAGTTTTTCAAAAGCAAACCAGTAACAAAATAACCCTACTTAATAACAGCAAAAATATCTTATAAAAATTTTAATCAAATTAAATAAAAGAATTCCCTAAATTAAAATTTTAATGTCAGTGGAATGAGATATAATAAAGAAACTTTTCAATTGGCATCTAGAATAGAGAAATAATTTAATTACTTTGTTAAAAATAACATCAACAAAACTTACCTTCAAATAAAACACTCTAAGTAAATATAACAACAGCAGAATAATTGTAGCAATCCATCTTTGAAACATGAAAGGTGTCCAGTAATCAAGAAGATGTTGATATTTCTGCAAGGAAAACAAAACAATTTCAATTTTTTAAAAATCAAAATGCATATTTATAATGTGCTTTTTTCCCAAAACGAATAAAAATGTATACAGGTATTTTATAAATTAAGATAAATTCAACAAAAAAAATGCATAGTTATAATATACTTTTTTACTAAGTAAATAAACAAAAAGGGTTGGTATTTTATGAATTAAGAGAAATTTCATAAAAGAGGAAGGGCATATTAATATTCTTTTTACTAAATAAATAATATATATTAGAATTTAATGAATTAAGATAGATTTCATAAGAAAATAAAAATATGATTCTTATCCAAAACAAACATTACAATTTAGTCTATTAATTATATTAAAACAAAGTATATTTATAATATACTTTTTCCATTAAATGAATATAAAAAAAGTATCAGCATTATTCTCCTATGAATTAAAACAAATTTCATAACAGAACAAAACCTAAAATACATATTATTTAGTTTTTCCGAATTATTATTAAAAATGTTATCAAAATTTAATCTGATCATTATAATAGGATTGAATATCAATGTGCATATATTTAATATTCACTTTTTTAAGAAATAAAAAAAATGTATTAGTATTTAAAAAAAAAAAAAACCATAAGACTGTGCATCAAAATATATTTCTTTTATTTATAATCAATTTATTTTGCTAAAAGAGTAAAAATTAGTGACTAAATATTCAATGAATCAAGGTAGATTTCATAAAAGAATAATTAATATATTATAAACAATACAATCTAGACTGAATAATAATAGATTCTACAGAAGCATGTAATAATGACAAAATCTGCCTGCATTGAGATAATTTGTAATACCTGAATTCTGCATAACAAACCCAAAATCTAGATGTTTATTTTAGTGGATAGAAACTGAACCATATTACACTGCATAATGTCTGCAACCATTTGACAGTCATGAAGAACATTTTAAATTTACAGTGACAATACTTTAATTTTGGAATACCTAATTATTCATCAGTAACATATTGTCTTAATGCTATATTCATTAAAACAACATTAATTTCCTATGGTTACTTAACTCACATAAGTGTATGTCACTTTTTTTCAATGCAATTAAAGTGGATAACAAAAACTCAGGCTGATGATGGGTGTGAAAGCAATGACTAATCATTCAAGTGCAGCACAGATAATTATATTGCCTATAGTAACTTTCAATATAATACAGCTACATCAAAATTTCAATAACACTTATTTCCTAAATTAAATTCTAGCCCATATGCCGAGCTGACAATTCAGTGGTTAAGGCTCTGCTCAAAAGTTTAAAATTTTAAAATAGAAATTTTTTATTCCCACCTCAGTATGTTGCATAGAATCCACTTTAAATCATAACTATCAATCAAGTCAACTCTTATGTGTAAAAAGTGACCATTCAAATTAACCAAACACATATGGGATACAAATAAAGCTAATAGAAAAAAATAATCCAATAAGTGGAAAATTATTTATAAAAAATAAATAAATAAATAAAAAAAAAAAAAGAAAAGAAAAAGAAAAATAACAATAACAATATTTAACACAGCAGTTTAGTTTGCCAATCTATGGTCACTTTTGAGAGGTGATGGCTCATTCAATCGAGACTTACCATTTAAAATGGATTCTGAACCCTACTAAAATCCATTTCAGAAATGGAAATCAAACAATTAAGAACTAAACTGAAGAAAATATTGCTAACTGTTCTGCTGCTAGTATGCAACATCCCTTTAGTAATTTATACTTTTTAAGTAAATTTAAATTTACTGAGAAAATGCTTTTCAAATCTAAGGCATGTAAAGTTATATAATTTTCTTAACATTAAATTTTAAATACTTATACATATCTAAATGTACAAATATTAACTAAAACTTCCAACTGATAGTAAAAATGAATAAATGAATCTCATACTTAATTTAAGTAAAAACAGTGAATGACAAAATTACAATAAGTACTTATCAAAAAATTCCCAAGAAAGAGCAATTTTTAACATTAAAATTTATAATAAAAAATAATCACAATCAACAGTGAAACTAATATGCAATTTGCTGAATTTTATTTTGATATATAGTATTATTTAAGTTATAGGTCAAATTAAGTTACTGTAATTCATTTTTTGTTGACCAAAGTCACTAAATACAGTCAACCACCCTATCATTTTGAACTGTTAGATAATATATTATTTTATGACCAGATCTTTAAAGCAACTCACAAAATCAAAGGAAACTATACTTTCAGAATGAAATCATGTGTATATGTATTATATTACAGATATTTTAGTTAAAATGGACCATGTCACAAAGTTACCTTTGTTGTAAATTATAATTGTAAAATAAACAAATATCTTGCGCAATACATATCATATTATAAGAGCTAAATGATATAGAAAACATTTTTGTAATTTAAAAAGATTTTTTTACTGTAAATTTGATCATATTAAATTTGAGTAAATAACAAAAATGTTTAAATGGATTTAAAATATGAGCTTAGGTAAGAAAAAATTATATATACATTCTAAATAAATTCCAACTAAATTTGCAAATAAAACATATACAATACTTATTTGCGACTAAAGTTTCACAATAATCTGAATATTAAACATTCACATTCAGTAAAAATATTGTATTTATTATAAAGAAAATATCAATTTATAAAATAATTTATTTCAAACATAAAACTAATATTAAAACACAAAATGTTTTCACTATTCTTACTTGTGAAATCCATTCACATATTCTCACTATACGAGATTTTGTGGGAGGAGAATCAGTGACAACACTTGTCTCAGCTTTTTCATTCATCTGGATAAATTTTAAAAAATGTATCTCATAAAAAGTACTTCACACTAACAAAATTTCATTCATGAAGTAAAAATATAACTAGATAATGGATTTGACATTTAATAAAGAACAAACATATATATTGGCCTCCAAAAGTTAAGGAACAAGATGACATGAGCAAAAATTAGGAATGTATTGATTGTAACATAGAAGTCTATGCATAAATAATTTACAAAAAAAATTGTAAAAAATAATTATCATAGTTTCATGTGGTAAAATGACACAGAGACAAAGAAAAAAGGATTTTTGATAGGGGATATGCCCCTCCATTGGTGGAATTGACTTTCCATATTGACTTACCAAAATACAAAGCAAAAACCAGACTCAGAATAAACAGTTTCTCAGCTCTCTTACAGATTTTAGCAGAGGACTTAAAGCAACAACCTGTCTACCAAGACAGTTCCATAAATGCTCTATGGGATTCAAGCCTGGCCATTTCCATTTTCTTCAAACCATGACTGTCAAAATATTTCTCAACTACAGATTGATGAGGTTATGCATTTTTATCCATAAAAATGAAATTATTGCCAATTGCACTGATGTATGGGATGACACACAGATGAAGTATCTCATCCCAGTACCTCACACCAGTCACAATACAGGTCTGTGTGACCAACGAGTAAGATACCTGCCAAAACCATTATTTTACAACCAGGGTAACTGTCTTTCAATAGTTTTGAATAGATGACATCTGGTGCTTTGTTCACCCTAGAATAGCACATTTTCTGAATCATTCTCCCATGTGAATTTGGATTTGTCTATAAAAAGTACAAAAGCCCATCACTCTTTGGTCCAGGAAACATGTTGTACTTTGATATTATAATTAATTTTGGAGAAATACAAATTGGATATTAGTAATCCTGATAAATATCACTTTATTACTTTGTGAAATGAGATATTTAACACATTTAAAATGATGCAGCAGGGGATGGATTTGAACTTTAACAAACAACAAACATGTAAAAAAAATATGCCATTTCTTTATTATACACAGTGATAAGTATAACAATACCTTCTTCTCAGTGGAAAGTCATGGGTTTGAAACACCTGTTACTGTAAAACGAACAGAAAAATGATAATGATAGAATACATGTGCACCTTTTATCTGTATATAAAGTTTACCGAGTTTGTTCTTTTCATGAGGTGATGAATAATCAAATAATCGTTATTTTTTCTGTTGAGCAATTTCCAAATCATTGAAAGCATGGTTTGTTTGTTGCCAAACATTGCCCCCTCTCCCACAAAGATTAATTTGATTAATTGGCAGTTTAAAGTGAGCTCTGAATCACTATAAACACACCCCCTGCGTGAAGTATGTTGCATTTCTGCTTACACGTTTACAAGGATGGGTATTAACTGTGAAACATTTTTCATCCCTCTATTCCTAAGTATAAACTTACAAATTCACTTGCTGTGTGAGTTTGGTGAGTGTCACACAGAAAGATAAATGTACTGCAATTGAATAGATTAATGTAAGATAAACTTATTGGTACACCCTTCAAAATGGAAAGTATTAGTTTAATCCCAACCACTTCTAAACAGAAAATAGAGACTGCATTTCTGAATGTATGATTGTTGGAAAGAGTGCTAAGGAAGTTAATATATTTTCTTCATCATGTAACATGAATGTTGTTAACCATCTAATTAACCTTTATAAAAAGGAGCATCGGATACTCAAGTTCATTATGACTTTTAACAATTTAACCTTCTGCTATGCATGTCAAAGCTTTTTTTCCTAATACTTGGCTACAAGGAGCATTTTAACTGTTTGCACAACATGTAGCAAAATTGATGGCAACTTATGTAAAAGGAAAAACAATGGGTTTCTCATAGTAATCTTAAAGACGAATAAGTCATTTGTAAGTTAGAGGAAAGGAACAAGCAGACAATACCCTCAGGTATCATTTCACTAAGCAGTCATTTCCATCAAGACCTACTTTTTGTGACTCCAGTTATCATTAATGAACACAATGAATTTTCAGTTAGGTCAAGACTAAAACTTGCTACCTTTAATATCATAGTAAGAGTGAAATATTTTTTTTTATTAATTCAATCATGTAACTTACTGTGGTAAACATTTTTAAGTTTTTGTTTAGTATATTTAATATCCACAATAACCCATATGACACAAAAACAAATGGATATCAAGAAAGATTTTCACTACTTTTTGGTCAGGAACTGTAAACAGTAACTTAGTTGAACAGTACCTTCTACCACTCCTTTAATCAGCTACATATACAGCTTTTTCTTGCAAAAGTTTGCCCTGAATTTCTGGTCATTGTTCCTCCAGAGTTTGCATATGATTGTGATTTGAGACCAATGAACATCCAGCAGAAAATACTTGGATACTATCTGTAACTAACATTGATAGGACAAGATGATCTGTTCCTTGGGCACTGCACACCCCACATTTGATATGTTTTGATTTCTCTTTTTAAGTGAATTGCATGGTACTCTTATAACAACTGACAGCTTGAATATCCATCTTTGTTGGGAATTTGCCCTGCTTAACATTTTTACTTATGCATGCTAATGTGGAACTTGGATCACTATGATATTAGTGTTACTGTTGATGAACACTTTTTATAATTGGTATAGTAAATTAACAAATTCCATACTTTATTACTATACTACTGATAATATTGTTTTAAATGTTAGAATCAAATACTCTCTGCATTTCTTTGTCTACATTCCAAAATGAAATTGGCATATTTATGTCTTCTTTTGCTGTCTTTACATTTTTGAGTTTTGAAACATTCAACATCAGTAAAATCACATGATTTTAGGAGAAATAAATTTTTTTAATCAGAATAATTTGTTTAAAATGCTTAATACACAAATGTTTCTTTATGGTGTTCTGAAATCCCAAGAACTGTATATTTGTATTTAACTAATTTACATGAGGTTATATATTATCAATTATAGAAATATTGCATATAACTCACACATATATGAAAAAGCAAAAGGTGTGAAAAACAAAAACTAAACCATATGAAATGTGAGAATTGAATTCACATTATAGTCATTTCAAATGAATAATTTTAAATCTATAAAATGCTAAATAAAAAAATGAAAAAATATCAGCAAATTTTAATTAATAAAAAGACTTAGATATCCTGAAACTCATTCCAATTTAGATTAAATGATATTCTGTAACATTTTATATATAAGGATAGCTTAACAGCTGAGAAGAGAAACAATAAATTATAAAAAAAATTAATTTGGAAGTTTATAAGTATAATAAACTTTTATCTGATCATTATTGCAGTATTGCAAAAATGATATTTTATTTTTATATAGCATTATTTGCAGAAATGATATTTTTCATTTTATTAAATTCTAAACTAAAACATAAAATTTTTTTCCTTTTCTTGCCTCATACATTCAATAAAAGAAAATATGTTCATAATATGAAAATAAATGCACAACACAAAGGTTCCCGTTCACAGAAACATAAAGTCATGCTGATTCCAGTACCGTGGCCAGCTGCACTGCATTATGTGGGTGAGGAACCACGCCACAAGCAACCTGATCAAGATGGTCTCAGGTCCTCAATTGGGTTTAACTCAGGTGAGTTTACTAGCGAGGAGCGAACAGTCAACTCATCCTGATGCTCTTTGAACTACATACATACACTGCCAGCTGTATGAGACCTTGCATTGTTTCGCTGATAGACGCCATCATCCTGAGAAATAACAATATGCACACAGGGGTGGACATAGCCACAAGGATTGATATGTGCTCATATTCATCCACTGCATTTTCTACAATGATGAGTGAACCCAGAGAATGACAGGAAAACATTCCATAGGCAATAATGTTCCCAATGAACTGTTTTGGCAATGGTTGCAGGATGTTTGTTTACTGAGATTTCAGATCATATATGGTGGTATACAACTATCCAATGGAATTTTTAAACATGATTCATCAGAAAAATTTACCTGTTGCCACTTAGAGGTCATCCAATTGAGTTACTGCAGAGCAAATTCTAGCCTTCGTGCTGATGAACCAAGCTAGCATAAGTGCATGAACCAGGCATCTGCTTCGGAGGCCAAAATGCAGCTATGTTCACAGTTTGGGAACCACTGTTGGTAGCTCCTTGGTTTATTAGGCAGCAAATTGCTCAACAGAGCATGTCTATTTATACCAACACATTTCTGCAACAGTCATTCATCTCTGTTATCTATAGCTTGTTGTGCATATCTGCCATGTCACTTATTTTGGACAGTCCCATTTTGCCATGGACAATATACTTTTACTATGGCAGCATGAAAACAAAAAACTTAGCCATCTTGGAAATGCTTTCATCTTTGGCTCAAAAACTAATGATCATACCCTTTCAGACATTGGATAAATCGCTCCGTTTTTGCCTTACGTCAACGATTGCAATATTTAACAAAGACCTAACACAATCCATTTATATATGCTCAATTGTACTGTGCTCTCATCTGCCTTCTGTAGTTATCTAACATTGATGTTGAAATTACATGGTGGTCACATTAATGTGACTAGATAGTGCTCATACCTGCATATTATATATATATATATATATATATATATATATATATATATATATATATATATATATATATGTACATACATATTCACATAGATTATGTGTATATAAACACAAAAGACACTAACATAAAAATGATTTTTTGAATAAATGTATATTTTATACACATAAATTACTTTTAAGAATAGTTTATTTAGAATACTATAAAGATAAATAGGATGGTTGGTTGGTTGGTTATTACAGTGCAAGGTCTAAAATAGGAGATAAGCCAAACTTAAGTTTTTGATGGAGAACTTTTTTGGAACCCAAACAATATTAGATACAATGTAATAGAATACCTTCAAAGTAAATTTAATAATGCTTAAAAATTTACAAAAAAACAATCAATACAAATGTATAAAATTATTAAATATAAAATTGTCCACAATATTGAAAATCAAATTAAATGAATAAAACCTAATTCTTTTAAAAATGCATAGATATTGTAATGGAGTAATTCTCCTAGCAAATTTTGTAATGTTAAAATATTACTGCTAAAAAATATGAAGCAGTGATGGTTAAAATCTAGATAAACAATTAAAATATGATGTGCTGTATATGGATTATATGTTTCACATCAAGGGTTTAAATCAATTGTGGTGGTTGTGGGTGAAACACATGTGACCAAAACGAATATCTGTTAGAAAAATGTTATATTTAATTTTGAAACATTATCCACTTTATTGAAGATTGACTTTATATTGATAATGATGGCACACAATCAAATAATAGTTCTGTGTTCTGGTAATAATAATAAGATAATGGTTGTAATAGACTGTGGTTCTGGTTTTTATTTCAGACACCTGTGAAGGCTGTGTTGCTTCCCCAACAATTAATTTTGACGTTGAAAGGAAGCCATTGGCCAAACTGCTTTAAGACTTGCAATCATTACTACTCATTCTAAGGCTATTTTCCTTGTTGATTCTTAGGGCACAATTCAAGCTTTGGGATCTTTTTTTTTACAAAGATGACACTTTTAAAGTGAAAAATACCTGCATAATTCTAGACATCTTTTACAGAATAATTGGACCATCCTCCTTCATTAGGTACCAAACCAAGGATACTCATGGTAATAAATATGCTGACAGGCTAGCTGTTCTTTACCCCTCTGCCCATTTTATCTTTTCCTTATTCTTATATCTACAGTGAAATTGATAAAATGTTTAAATGTATACTAAGAACTGTCAAATAACTTAAGCAACAGGAAAGTCTTGGAACAAACTTTTTCCCTGCCAGACAACTTTCTTAGATGTGTGGCTTTTGCTAAATTACAAATTTTAACTTTATAAGAACATCATACTGCAGTGGTGTTTCATCTTCATCTGATTGCCTCTGGAGTTCAGATCTTCAAGTTTAATTATTTTTGGCCAGTTACTGACTTGTTCTGCACTGCAGTACAAGTAATTTTCAGTGGACATTTATTTTAACCATTCAAAACTGTACCAGGCTGCAAAAATGAAATTATGGTCTAGATTTTCTTAGTAATGGGAAAAAATATTTAATTTTAATGTATTAAAATGATTGAGTTATGAATCTATCTAAAATAATGTTTTAGACATGAGAGTTATTTCCATGGGCACCTACATTTTTAGGTAAATTTGTACAACAACAAAAATTCCCCAAAAGTTAGGTTTGTTGGCCTATCATTCATAGAGTTTTTTTTTTATTATTTTTTTTACATAGTTTTTAGTATTTATGTAATAGCGTCACCACGGCTTTCGATCGAAAATAAAATTTTTTCCTATAATTAGAAAATTTCTTTTCACAATTGTAAGTCAATGTTTCAAAAGTAGAAAAAATGTTCAAATTATAGGTTACGCGCTAAGCATACTTATGTTTTGGAACAAAATTAGCTGCAGTGACGTTAATACCCTCATTCATAGGGACCATTTTCAACAGAGAATTTAAAATCGTAAATCAGCGAAAATTCTTAGCGATATAAAACAATCACAATATTATGAAATCTTTAGGATCTCATGAAAAATTTTTAAAATTTTGATTCGCAATGAAATTTCTTGAAAGCTATTTTTTTCTACATACTCCAACAAAATATTTATTACCAGCAACAAAAAATTCACACGTTTCTCTGAATTTTTCCACCTTTCTCATATAAAATAAGAGAATACTACAAGTTAAATTATTTTTGAATTAAAGGAGAAGTTAAATTATTTTTGAATTAAATATTCATTATTCAAATAAATTAAAAATTAGTATAAAAATATTTCACTTAAATAATTTTTCGTCATATCTAGATTTACGAAAGCAAAAAGACTTACAACTACACTCATTATTTGGAAAGTTACTGATTAAAACATTGAAGTCATGATCATTTAATTATAATCATTAAATAAACAATGCGATTTTAATGTTTTCGCCCCACGAGTGACGTTCACTAATTCTAATCAGTATCAGCAAGACTTTTTTTCAGCTCTCACATAAATATACATAAACAAAATATTGATCAGTTGATTTAGTAAATAACAATGATTCCTTGATTAAAATTTGATTACTATTGATTGCTCGGATTAGCTTTCGTGATTCGAATGGCAAAAAAAAAAAAAAAGTATATTCTTTTCAATAATTTTAAACTGTCGTAAAGTGTTATCTCTCCAAATTTTATAATTTCAGATTCAATTGTTAAATTTATGATAAATGATTTAGTCTATATAAATGTTGATTGCTTATTTATATCTTGCAATTATATGCTGATAATATGGATTAGTTCAGATCTCTATCAATATTTAATTAACGGGTGGAATTTCGAATTCCTTTTATTGCTGTTGTTTTTATAATTCTTGATTTTAATTTATATCCCAATTTCAATGTGAATGATGCATTCAAATCTACTTCTATATCTTTTAAACACTGTAGTTTGTAATATAGATTTAAATCTGATCCAGATCAAAGCTAATATATTTCTGTGCATTTCATTATCTTGATAAAGGCTTAAATTCATAACCTTCCACGATGTTAAGACTGTCGTAATAAGGTCAGCCTCATATTATGTGGTCAATACCTGTATATTACTAAAAGTTGTTGAAGTTAAATACAATGAAATTCAATAATTTCCACCATTTACTTTTTGATATGGCAACAACAGATTCTCATTTTATTTCTCCTTTCGTATTCAGTAACACCGGTGACAGTTCCCGAATCTCGTCCGTGTCTTTTGCAAGGTTATTCAAGGACTTCGTAATTCATTCTTCACTTGAAGTCATTGGTGTTAAAGTGTCTTTTGAAATAGCTTATTTGTGAAGTTCCAAAATGAGTGTTTGCTTGATTGTTATTGACGGATGGGGTATTTCTGAAGTAAAAGAAGGAAATGCTATTTATCATGCTAAAACTCCCGTCATGGACGCACTGTCCGCATCCGATGGACAATATCTAACTTTGGATGCTTCCGGCTTATCGGTTGGATTACCAGCTGGATTAATGGGAAACAGCGAAGTTGGCCACATGAATATAGGTTGTGGACGTGTTATGTACCAGGATATCGTCCGGATTAACATGGACGTCGAAAATAAAAAAATTGGCGACAATCCTAATTTCGTGGAATGTGTTAATAATGCCAAGTCCAACAATGGTCGTCTTCATCTCCTTGGATTAATTAGTGATGGTGGTGTCCATGGACATATTGAGCACCTGTTTGCTTTGTTGGAAGCCGCAAAGAAGCACGGTGTTCCCAACACGTACGTGCAATTCTTTGCCGATGGTCGAGATACGAGTCCCACGAGCGCCCATAAATATGTACAACAAGTTCTTGATAAAATCAAAGATATAGGGTATGGATCTATTGCAACAATTATGGGACGCTATTACGCAATGGATCGTGATAACAGGCACGAGAGAATAAAACTGGCTTATGAAGGCATGGTACAAGGTATTGGTGAGAAAACAACGCCCAGTGAAGTTGTATCACTTATTCAAAAGAGATATGAGAGCAAAGATGACCCTCAGACAGATGAATTTTTGAAACCCATCATTGTAGATGAGAAGGGTTGCATCCAAGATGGTGATACTTTAGTATTTATTAATTTCAGAGCTGACAGAGTAAGGCAGATATCTGAAGCATTTGGAATTAAACGACAGTTTGAAACTGCAAAGGTTCCAACAAATCTGAAGATTTGCACTATGACCCAATACAAAAAGGAGTTTCCATTTACTATGCTTTATCCACCTACGGTACCTGTCAATGTGCTGTCTGAGTGGCTTTCAAAGAAAGGCTTGACACAGTTTCACTGTGCAGAGACTGAAAAATATGCTCATGTCACTTTCTTCTTCAATGGTGGACAGGAAAAGGCTTTTGACAAGGAAGACAGATTAATGGTACAATCTCCCAAAGTGCCAACTTATGACCTTCAGCCAGAAATGAGTTGCTTAGGAGTTGCTGAGGAAATGGTTAAAGTGATCGAAGCCAAAAAGTATCCTTTTGTCATGTGCAACTTTGCACCACCTGATATGGTTGGGCATACAGGCAAGTATGAGCCAGCCATCAAAGCTGTAGAAGCGACTGATAAAGCGATTGGAATGATTGTTGAGGCCTGCAAGAAAAACAATTTCACACTTCTGGTGACAGCCGATCATGGTAATGCAGAGAAAATGATTGGTGATACTGGAGGACCTCACACTGCACACACTACAAATCGGGTTCCTTTTATTATGACTGGGTCGAAGAAATTCAAGAAGCCCTCTCATAATGCAGCGCTTTGTGATGTGGCACCTACTGTATTAGCTTTGATGGGTCTTGAACAACCAGCAGAAATGACTGGACAAAGCCTACTTGCTTAATTTAAAAATCGTGTGTTTCATTTTGTGTGTTCCCTATAATATATATAATTGTTTCATGTTGATGTAACACAATCTTATTATAATTTAAGTATCCAAACTTATTGTTCTGAGATATTGGACTGAAGTGAAACATGCTATTGTGATGGATAGTTTATATTCAGTTTCGCCTGCATTGTTAATTAGCGATAACTTGATGTGTCATAACACTATCAAAAAAATTGTGTAAAATATTAGACTTTAAATTTTGAAATTCTATTAAATATATTGTTCTTACATAAATTGTTATTTATATTCCATGTTTTTACGTTTTGTTACCCAAAACTATGTTATATTTAAATTGAGTTTTTATTATAAATGTTATTGTATTGATATGGCAGTGTATTATGCATATTAACATAAATTATATGGCTTCAATTTAACATTGTGTGTTTTAAGGAGGTCTGCTAACCTATAAATTTCATGAATATAAATTTTTTTGCATTTAATGCCTTTTGTTAATTTGATTAAATACATTAGTTTATTGCTTAAAATATTTGCTCAGTTTTCATTCAACTAAAGACTAATTTTAAAAATATTTTCAGAAATGAAATATTTTGAAAATGATTTTCATGCTATCTGAATATTTAAAATTTCATTTACATTTCACACACATGATATAAGATGTAATGAACCATAAATGTTTTCATATTCTGCAAACAGTTTGTGTTTACTTAACATTAAATTTAGCAATTGGATATATGCTTTAAAAGAAAAATGCTGTTATTTAAATAAATTCTTTTTTAGATCATATTTTCTTTTCAATTTCTAATGTGATATTGGCTTTTCAATTTTAAGAAACATACTCTAATACAAAAGCAATATTTGCATTTAATAAATCATGTGCTATTGTTTCAAACAGAAAAAAGAATTGTTATATGGTTCTAAATTTCTACTTAAATTATAATTGTTTTTCTAAGTAGTTACATTTATATAAGTATTTTATTATAAAATTATTAGTTTTTGTAACTTTACAATACTATGTATAATGAGTATCTTTATAGGTATATTTGTTTTATTCTTTAGGTATATTTCATAGGTATTTGAACTATTTATAGATATATTTGTTTTTCCTATATTTGGACGTATTTAAATAAAGCATAACTGCTCACTTGATATACTTGTGGAAAACTTAGAATATTTTTTAAATCATAGCATGTTTAAATTCTTTATATAGGTTATGTATATTTTCCATCATGTTGAATATAAGTTACATTTTAGACTAAAGTTACAAAAATGTATATGAAATCATTTTAAAGATTAAAAGAAATGAAACATTTAAAACTGATATAGGCTGCCATGTGGAAATTAATTTTAAGTTCAATAAATGCATATATATCAGTTATTGGTTTTAATAACTAAGTTGTATTGACTTAGAATAGATTTCAAGGAAAATTTCTACTTACATGAATATTACATAGCATTATGCAAAATAACTTCATGAATAAAACTCAAAATGGATATAAACAAATTCAAGAATCCTTATCCAAAGAATTTAAACAAATTTATGTAGTCAAACTACTTGCTATGAAAATTCATAAAATGCTTAGCAAAGTATTAAAATATTAGGGAAGATACATTAAATTCTAATTTAATTGAAGTCAGTTACACTTACAATTTTAATACAGAAAATATAACAATTACAAATGTGCACAAATTTTTTGTAGTGGAGGTTTATACTAGTAACAAATTCAATTATTTACAAATACTAAATTTTATTAACATAAATGTTTTTTAAAATTATAGTGAGAAAACAAATAAGCATATTTTTGCACATATTTTTAATTGGCTATCAACATTTACAAATAGAAAATACTGATAAATTTAAAAAGGAACTTAGCACATCAATGATTAATAATGGAATATAAAAATTCTATTAAATCTATCAATTATTTCTTTTCATGTTTACCACTTAAATTAGAACTTGTGATATGTTCAAAAATATTTTAGGTTTCCATCATGGTAACATTTAATGTAAGAATTAGAAAATTTCTAACACCTCAAATATGTATGTAGATTATAAGCTTGGTTTGTAAAATACAAACTTTCAAATTGAAGCAAATACAGATATAAATAGCAATTTTCTATAGGATTTTCCAGTTACAACAGAATGTTCAACATTGAAGAAAAGTTTCAAGTTCTAGTTTTTAAAAATGTAGAAAATCTTTGAATACTGATTAGTTGCAGAAAAAATATTTTTTAAATTTTCATTGATAGCGTTTCATGCACAACAATAATTCATAATAATTATAAAATCTTCTACTTTATATTAATCATGATCAGCTAATGGTTTAATTCCAGAATTGGATAGCTAAGTAGTATAAATTATTTTTTTAAGGAAAAAAGATATTTTCTGCAGATTTCTCTTAAATTGAAGGGTGCCCACAAATAAGTGATGTTTATAAATTTTTTTATTATCATACGTTTTCTATTTTGATAAAAGTAAAATCATTATTGTTCAACTGATTGTTCTGATTCTCGCATTTTTAACTTAAACTACAGATGACAATCTTTTTGAAAAGTCTTCCACTACTGCATGCATAATAAAGAATGGAATTTCACTTCATATTTTTAACAGTACATATATCAATTTAACTGTAGACATGTAATCCAGTGAGTTGAGATCAAAACTGGATGCAGGCCATTCTTCAGCAGAAATAAAGGATCAACTATTCTGTTTGCACCACTGTTGAACAATCTTTGTGACGAATCTTGCTGTAATGGGAATGGATCCTTTTTAAACAATTTTTTGGCTCCATTACTATATAAGATTTCAAAACTTTTTCTAAATAGTTTTAGTCAATTTTAGGTAGTATGCTTGTTGCAAAAATAATCCCGCATCTAAAAATATGTCTTATTAGCATGTCTTTTCTGTAGTTCTTTGCAAATTCTTAGTGTGATTAACATTAGATGAATCAAGTTACAAACTTAAATTTAATTTGAAATATATATTGCGGACACCAGTAAATAATATCGACATTTCGAAATGTAATTAAGAAGTTTTAATTAAAATTCATAAAACTTATTTATATATTACTACGGTAGACTTTAAACCCCAAACTGCTCTGTTGACAATTGTTTCAGATTAGGTTCCCATAATGCAAGGATGTATTGGATTGTCGGCATTACTCAAGAAAACTATAGTCTTCTAGTGTGTTCCCAACCAGTATGTAATTTCAGGTAGTGAAAAGGCAGACTTTGACTAAAATGGTTGCTTTAATCATGCAGAATGTTTTTCTTAAATTGAAGGGTGCCTCTATGCCTTTTCATACTATTAAAAATCGTATTAAAAGATCGATTAAAATATGTGCTCCAAAAGAACTCTCATCATATTTCTTGTAAGTCCTGGAAGAATGCTATTCTGAATTTGTGTAATGGCCCAAGTTGTAGAGCGGTAACTGAATGCCACCTTGCCACTAAACATGACTGCCTTTGAAATCATCTCTGTACATACAAAATTGTTCCTTCTCCAATATGCAGCTCTGGAGAGATGATGGAATTCGCTCATGTTCTCCACTATCCTGCTCTGCTTAAAACTTTTCTTGGGGAGCATTACTGGTTGGCAAGAGACGTGTTAGATTGATTTACTCTGTTGCAGCTGTTTTTTGTTTGTTGTATTCGATCTTTACTCATCTTTCTTGCTGTAACTGTTCATAATCTGCCATCAGTAAAAAAAAACAGTAGACTTTAATTACATATTCAAGATAGAAACATAACTAATAATAACGTTTGAGAAACAATTCTTACACAAAATTTTTTAACTCAGTGCGCATGTTGCCAGATCTCAATTATCAATATCTTATTTAAAAATACAGTAGGTGGTATGTTACTTCTCCACATTGTTATAAACTTAGCAAGAAATAAGTTAAATATTTTCTTTAAAATAATAATCGTTCTTAATAGCAAACTAATATTTAAATATTGTATTTTACATTTGCAACATTCAATTTGATTTTTCTCAGTTAATCCATGAACTGTTATTTTTCTTGTAAGTTTTTAACTTTAAATACTGTTTAATATTGAATCTAGCCATATTATTTGACAAATTTAAGCATCATGAAATTTTTCTGGCAAAGAGTGCAAGACTTCTGAATTCTTTCAAGGTCACATTTTATTAATTTTTTGTTTATATTCAGCGTTTCTTCCAACATTATATCATTTTTATGCTACTTGTTTCTTTAAATCGTTCTAAAGTTTTATCAATTTTTTGACACATTTAAATGTTCCTATTTTAAAAAATTCACAAATTGGCTTAATTTTTATATCTATTTGAGAATTAAGTGCCACTTAGCATCAATAATAATAATGCAAATAATAAAATGCACTTTAAATAAAAAAAATTATCGGCACTAATACTCATGGATTTAAAACACTATTAAGTACTACCAACACTATAGAAAATTTTAAATAAGAAACAACCACAAGATAATTTTGCTGTCACTAACTTGTGGTCATGTTATAGAGAAAATGCATTCTTAATCTGATTGGAATGCTAATAAGAAAAAGTTGGAAAATATTCGTTCTTGTAAGCTTCATATATAATACATGCATTTCGAAATATACAAAATTAAAAACCTGCATTTTTGAATCACTAGCATGTAAAAATTATTCATCAAGACAACAGTACTTCATTGATTTCACAATTCTTTCAAAAGCAGATCCCACCACAAATTACTTCTATTGAAATTCAGTATTTCTTAGTTTAGTTTTCCAAGAAAAAAATGTTTTATGACATCACTATTGTTTTTTTTCCCCCTTCTGTCAAGGTCAACTTTTGCAGAGAAGGGCTCTTACGAGCATCACCTACAGTTTAAAGTTAATTCTAAAACCACAGATTAGGGAATATATCCAATGACCTGAAGGCCAGAACTCTTACTGGTAAGCAATCAGCTGGACTTTAGAAATACATGTGTGATGTAAATAAAATAACTAGATGTTTAAACACAGGTAAATAAAAATACTATTAAATGCTAAAACTTTCAGCTACCAAACCTTTTACAATTTAAAAATTTTTAGAATTTCCAGTAAATTATTCCAATGATGAGACAATAAATTAGTAGCATGATCCATTTAAAACTGTATTTTTTTCCATAAATATTACTTGTAAGTTTGAAATCTATCATTGACAAGATACCTGATTTTATATTCAAACAAAGTCTTTAATTTCTTCATAGAATTCATATTTAAGACATCTTTGATTACTTTGAGGAATATTTAAAGCTGGACAGTTATATATTAGATGATTAATATATCATATTTCATAAGCATTCGAAAATGACAAACTGACAAAGTATGATATACATGCAGGTCAATGTGACTATTCACTTCAACTCTCATGTGGCAGTAACCCATTTTCCCTTTTTAGAAGAATTTAAGCAAAAGTTTACATAAATTTTATTTTGCAAATTCCCCCCCCCTCATGTATTTTGATTAAGTGTTTTTATTTTTAATTTTAAAACCGCATTTGCATTTTCAGGAATGAACATCTTTTAAATAACAGCTTTATCAAGACCTTAATCACACTTTACCTAAACAAATTTGTCATTTGATAGAATACTTAAATACTGTTTACAATGTTCAAGTGAAGTATATAATTCTCATATTTTATCAAAAAAAATCAGACATTTTGTTTTTTAAAATGTTTAAGGTTATCTACAGAATCCCAGTAATCAATTTCCCATATTGCTAAAAACATACATCATTCTGTATTTTCTTTTGATAAGCAAATTCATTTATAATATTTGCCTATGAAATTTGGAGAATCATTCTGGGTTCTATAGATTTATTATATTCTTACTGATATAAGTGAAAAAATATTAGATACATTTAATTATAAAATAATAATAAAATACAGAAAAAACATGAATTAATTTTTCTTGTGACAAAACTTAAGCTTCTTTATTAAAAATCTAAAAAAAAAATTGAGAGAACTCTTTTTACAGGAAATCCAACTACATGAAAAACAATCAAAGTTTACAATGTGTTACTTTGTATAAAATATTCACATGATATATATTGTTCATAAGTACAACTTAATATGAAATGTTCTCACATACATTGTTTATAAATATAAATACATTACTTTATATAAAAGTAAATATAATGGGAAGTGATACAAAATAATAAAAATCCAAATGAAAGGCTTATTCCACAAATAAAAGAAAAAAAAATTAAATACATTATGCATATGAAATCATAATTATACAAAAATTATTTGCTTACAGAAAATTTCAAATAAATCAATATAACTTAGCATTAAATTGTGACTTATTTTCAGAAAAAAGAGAACTTGATAAATATAACATATTATTTAATGACGGTAGATTTCAAATATAATAACTATATTATAAAATATAATTTTAAAGAACTGAACTAAAGTTACTCTTTTTATAACATTGTTTTATAAACTTAAGTCATTTGTTACCTTTTGCATCTAACATTATTACAGTTTCCATGATTTAATTTACATCTAATTCATTTTTAACTAATGATTAAAGATTTATAATAAAAAGAAAATTATGCTTACATACTTTATATAAATTATAATTCAGAGATTAAATAAATATATTGATTAATTTTGGTAATACATTTTTAATTATTGATTAATATTAAAAGATTATTAAATTTAAATTAATAAATTAAAATTAACAATAATTAAAACCTGTATTTTATTTCAATACAGTAATAAAAACTAAAATAAAAAAATTGATAAAAAACATATTTGATATTTTTATGTAAGAGGATTTATTTACAGTGGAATGAAATTCCAGAGCGAGATTTATTAGCTGGAAAATACAACTTTGCAAGCATCTGCAATGACGGAGATTACAAGATCAAGGTCCTCTTGTGTTAAGAGAGATGTCACAATGAGACGTATGCTAGGTTCAGGTGGATTATGTTCTTCCTTCTCCAAGTACTTAGCAAGGGAAAGGGCCACTCCTTTGGACATAGCCTGTAAATAGAGTGAAGAGATTCAATGCCATAGAAAATATATAATTGTAATTTGATATACAGAATGACCATACATTCGTGAGATATTCAAACTTTTCAAACAAGAATTCATTTGAGAAAACACAGGGTTCATACAAATTTTCAAGAATCAAAGTGCAAGAGTTTTAAAGAGATTTCCAGAAATCCAATCAAAAACTTCCACGAGGTACCAACTTTCATGTTAAGTAACATCTTTATTTTAAAATTTGATCTTAACCAAATAAGCATATTATTATGTATATGGAACATTTTTCAATTATATTTATAAATAATAGAAATAAATTATTGTAAAAACTAATGAGAAAATTTTATTTAAGTTAGAATTATATTTAATGGTTAATTCAAAAGCCTTCAATGAATTTACAGCAATAACAGAAATTTTTTTATTTAAATAATCATTTTTCTTAACATTATGGATTATACATTATATAAAATAATGGGTAATTTAAGAGCTGTTATAAATATCTTCATTAGATTTCTATCTATTAATTTATTAAGTAGTTCAAGATATGTATAACAACTTCTTTTCAAATAAATATACTCATTTAAAACAAAATAAATACAACAATTTTATAGCTTCAGGATATGACTTTTTTCCCCAATTAATTTAATAAAAGCAATTTAAAATTTTTCTTTTGCTTACTTTAAAACTCTTTTAAAACTATAAAATTTCACATCTATAATCAAAATTGTTTTTTCATTAATCATTCAATACATTTTTACATTTCTTGGTTATTTATACATACACAATATTGATATTAGAAAATGCTAACTTTCCATACCTAAAACTTTTACTTTTAATTCATTATTAATACCAAGTAAAACTGTTTCTTCTCTGAAGCACTACAGTGATATATGTTTGATTTTGCAATTAATGTTAATTTACCAGTTCTTTACCTTACTTTACCAGTTCTTAATGTTAATTTACCAGTACCTTTTCAGTTTCATTAGCAATTCCTATTATAGGATTTTCAAGTCATATATATGTCATCTTTGAAACGCTTCATTTTGATTTTAAGTTCATCAATTTTTTTCAAGAAATGTTTTTTGCTTTTCTTCTATTATCGGCTGATATGTTTGCTGTTTTATTTAATCTAAATATAATTTACATTTTTGTCTGGCACCAGAAGCAAAACTAAGTAGGTCTTTGCTAATTATTATATTGCTGACAACTCCTGTGTTTCAGACATGATCAGCATGATGCATTTAGCCACAATTGATTGATTATTTAAATTTTCTACCATCAAATTTTTATTCACAAGAAACCTGTGTTCAATAGATGCTTGGCAATGAGTGAATAGTAAAAGCAAATTAACTACTTTCCCTAAGTGACAATTTTGTTGATATGAGAAAAAGTTAAAATAAAAAATATCTCTTCTATCTTTAATAGGATCAAATTTTTCATCAATAAAATCTTGAAATCTTAGATTCGGTTGTAATGATTTAAACTCTTCTCCTAAATTACAAAATTCTTTTTTTTCTCCCTAAACTACTAAAAGTCAATCTTTGTATGATTTTTCCAGAGTCCGCTGGTCATTAAAAAGACACTTTCCACCAGGTATATCAAATAATTTATTTAAACCTTTATTTCATTGATAAACAAATTGATCCCTTTCCATTGAAATTGTATGCAATTTTCACCAAGGAAGATAAATTATAATATTTTCTAACAAAAAATAAATGCATCAAATAAACATTCCAGGAGTAATTGACGATTTTCAAGGAGTCAGGTCAAAATTCCAGGAATTTTAAATTTTAGAGCTTCCAGAAGTTGTACAAACCCGGAAAACATCATCTGGTGAGCATGCACAATAAACATAACATGGAAGTTTGATTTTAAAAAAATCTTAGTTAAGAATGTGATTTTTGCACAGCAAAGTATGCAGTAGTGTGAATTATGAATGAATAAATATAAAATTACAAACAAGGTTTAATATGAGAAAAATATACCATAATCACAAAATTTAGAAAATTTTAAAATTATTCATCTTTATCGTTTTTTTTTTAAATTTTAATTATGAGTGTCCAAACCTTGTACAAAGCATTCCTACTAAATTTTGTAATGTTTCAACGAATACAGTCTTTATTAAAAGCTTTAAATATTTCTTATTAATTATAACTTTCTATTCAAGAACTAGAATATAATACACATTAAAATACTGTTGTTTATCAATGCAATCACTTTTTAACCAAGAGATTTAAATGAAAAGAGGACTCACAAGTTAAATTCCAATCCACTACAAGTACTTATACCAGAAATGGCCTTCAAACTTAGGAGGTATTAAATTGAAAGACACAGGACAAACCATTTAACTTTCAGTTCTGCTAGATAATACAGGCACAATTTCCCCATTTTACTGTATGGTGTCAAAGAATTTTGAAGTTTCATATGGTTTGTCTGTATACCTGTACATATGTTTTTTGTACAGAAATGCAAATTTACCTGGCATCTTCAAATTACATACTTATTGTGGCCTACTTGGATTACCAAATAATAAGTCCTGAGTTCATTTCATTCAATGCTAAATAATGTTTTGTCTGTTTTCTGGTCGCACATCTCTTAGAGTTAGTGATTAGGTATTTTTCAGGTTTCCTCACTTGTAACACATAAATATAGCTCATTATCATCTATGAAGGACAAAACATATTGAATATTCTGATATGTTATAATAGCTTTAAGTTGTTGGTATATTTGCTAAGCAATGGCACAAACTATCCTCATCCAAACTATGTTAAACCTACTAACTGTTGAGGTAAAAGTCAGAGCATCAACCCTTCAGCTCAGCAATATAATTTAAGGAAAGGCTAATGAAAATATTAATGCCAAATATCATAAAAGGTTCACAGGAAAAAATTTATTCGCGTTAAAAATGTTGATTATGTAAGAAGTAAAAATGTTACTAATAATACTCCAAATAAACATTAGATTGTTTTAAAAATACATGAGTTAAACCAATGATTAAAAGATTTAATCGATTTCAACAGTACAAGAATCTATTTTGCATTTAACTCATAAAATAATTAGGAAAGAATTAATTTCTCAATAAGTTTCAATTTAATAAAAGAATATGAGTAACTAATAATTATAAAATATAAATGAGAAAAATATGCATGTTTAAAATATTTTCCATTTATACATCTTTAAAAAGACTTTTTGGAAAATTTATTCATTTATTTAGAGCAGTGGTTCACAAAGTAGTCTCTAATATTCAAGGGGTCTCCATGGAAATTTTTTTTTAAATAAGTTAAAAGTGAGAATTATATTTTATTTAAAATTGCATGAAATGTTTTCTTCAAATAATTAATTAAAAAGTGCTTTACAGTAGCATTAGGGAATTAGGCAGATGGAACTCACAAACATTGAGTCAGACACAAATACATTCATAACATCAAGAAGTTCACCCAAATCATTTGTGTTTTTTGTTTATTTTTATTTTATCTTAGACAATAATTACAATTTCAATAAATAATTCTTTAACAAAATATTTTTAATTTTGTATTTTTTAAACAATACATACATGTAGCTTTTCACGTGGGAGCACATGGGCAAGTTTTGCCTATAAAAAGGAGTCCATGGGTGAAAAAGTTTGGGAACCACTGATTTAGAACAAAGAATAAACAGATTGGTAAAACATAAGGCATACGATTTATAATATTTAATATTAAAAACAAATAGAGAATATTTTCAGACACTGAAAACAATATATTTCAATAACATAAAAGTTTCAAATAAATGGTCAATAAAATTTGTGTGAACAATTATAAAACTGTTTAATTACTTTCTGCAAATTTATGGCTATGAAAATAGCATTAAATAAGTTTTATTTCTGTAAGATTGTCCTATACATTTATATAAAGGATCCATGAAAATTTCCAAGGAATATTCAAAGCCTTTCTAAAGATAATCTAAAGCCACCAATTTAAAATCAACAAAAAATTTAACTTTAATTAAATATAATCATTATGTAGTTTTTCTCCACAAACTATAGAGATTGTAAATTTAAAAATTTTGAAAGCAAACACGATTTCTTGTCAAAGGTAATTTTTCTAAAAATATCAAGATATAAATTCTCAGCATTACTTGAATATGACATAAGATAGCTGTTAACACACTCAGAGATATAAATTCCTTGTGATATAAAGAGAAGAATTTACTTACAAAATCAACTATTTTCTCTAAACTTGATTTTTTTTCTGTTGTGTTTTGAGAGTACATTGATGAAACATAGAGATGTTTAATGGGTGAAATATCTACTGACTTAGTCTCTAATTCTGGAATCCTAAATGAAGATAAAAGAATAATTAATGCTAAATATTATTTATATTTTATGTGAAGATATTGTTAGTAGATAAAAATATTACGTGTGCAGTTTTTTGTGAATGTACATAGAGTTTTCTTTCAAGTTCCTAATTATACCTGAAATTAAAATTTATGTTAATAATAGATTCACAATCGCTACTATTTATCTAAATACATAGACAAGTTTTATAATACAAGAAATGAACCACATAATATATATATATATATATATATATATATATATATATATATATATATATATATATATATATATATATATACACATAAGACAGAACAAAATCTAAAACTAAAATTATACTGTTTCTTATATAGAAGAAACATATTGTTAATAAACTAAAACCAAAAATTTATAATGTAGAAAAAAAAAAAGAATTAAGACTTAATATGTTATTTTTATCATATTATTTCATAGATATTATTCCTTCCATCCATAGAAAGTTATTTTAATGAATTATTTGCTTGATATTAGTTATTTAGACTTAGCATGAATTTTGATAAAGCGTAATAGTTTCCTCATCGGTTAAAATATTTAAAAACAGTATATTTTAAGCATACTAAATGTCATTGTATTTGAAGAACATTAAAACAATGGATATATTGATATAAAATGCTAAAATAATTAAAAAAAGGAAAAAACATCCAACTGTGCAGAAATATAGAACATTTAAATCAATTTAAAATTGTAGTTATTTTGGTGAACATTGTAGCAGTGGAAAAAAATAATTTTTATAAATGACTTTATTTGGTTTAAATACTGAAGTGAATCCAGCCATAAATATTGATCAAATAAGTTTTTATGCATTATTTGTACAAAGAACTTTTTATATACTAATAATGATATTCTATTAGTATACAAATAAATATTATATTTATTTATTATTTGAAAATGATCCATATTGAATAAAGTCTATTCAAACTTATTTCTTTCTAATGAGTTGGATTTTAGCTTACTATTTCACAGATATTTTTTGAACATGAAGATTCCTTTGATTGCAATCTACAATTTAAAGTGGATTTCAACTCACTATAAACACCCACAACCAAAGTGAGAATCAAGCTTATAAATTATGGATTTGAATATCATAACAAAAACTATTCAGCTGGTAGTTTGTGCCCATAAGATATGAATAATTCCATCACCATAGAGTTTATCAGAGATTAAAGATAGCTATTCAACAACTAAATTAATTTATTCAAACTCCTATGTTGACTTTTTGCACAAAAGGGTTATATTTAATCAGGAACTACATTAAAATGATTCTGAATCACTACAAACTGAGACAATAAGTTAGAATGGGAATAAAATCTAAATATTGTTGAACTGGAGATTGGAACACCATTCATTTAACTACCAGGTTTATAAAAAACATTCTATCAGTATATAATATTTGCAGTTTATTTAAAATTAAAAGATTTATCCTACTATTAGATTGGTAACAATTCATGGTGCAATGTCTTGTTTCACACTGGAAGTATCATCTTCAAGTGCAGTGTTTTATACAACGAATATAAAAGATTCTATGTTGATGCATATATGTAAACACATTCATTAACTAAAATATTTATACAGATTTAAACAAAACAATATATCTCTTTGCCATAGAAACAATTGTAAAAATATACTAAAAAGTATCAAAAAATTTCCATACACTAAAAAGTCTCCTTAGAATGTCCATGAAGACTAATTTTTATATACAGATATCTTGATGACTGCTATAGTTTATTTAAAAAAATCCACAAATAAATTATTCTTACAGAATAACAGTATACAGAATATTAAACAAGCATAATAGAAAACAAATTTAAACATTTAGTCTTATGGATTAGTAAACATAAAGCTAAACAGTTACACTAAAATAAAAACTGATGCTACGTACTTGGATTTGATTCTAAAATTTCTAAGGCAGCAATAGCGATTCCTGCTTGAAGAGGTGGTAATGAAGCAGAAAAGCAATAACCAAGACCAGATAAGCGCTAAAAAGGAAAGTTTACATTAAAGTGATTTTATTATTATTTTTGAATAAAAATAATTAAGTAATTTACTGTGGATACTGAAAACATATTTTTAGGGTTATATGAAGTAAGACTTTCTTGCCTATCAATCATACTATGCCCAGTCAAAAATATCAACTAAGCTGTTTCTTGAACATTTAATGCAAGAAAATACAGGTCTATTGTAAACTGACATTTTATATAACACTGGTTTATTATATCACTGTATTTACAATTTTCATTTGAAAAAATTTAAGACAGTAATTAAATACTTTCTTCATATGTTTAATTTGCTTAAGCTAATAATTAAAAATCAGCAATAGAACATGAATTAGAGAGGGAGAAAAAAATGTAACTTATATACATAATTAATCTTGAAATACAGAAAGAATTTTTAAAAAAAGGGTTGCATTAATTCTATGCAGGAAATAAATTATTATAAATGAATTCGAACAAAAAACTTTATTTATATTTTGTAATATTAATCTGCCATTAAAAACAAGATAAAATAAATCCTATTGGAAATAATATCATCATATTAAGTAAAAAATTAGATTATTTGTGTATTAAACATAAAAAATTTAAGATATTTTTAAAAAAAGATAAATATAAATTTCTCCTAACAAGTTACAATTGCAATCAACCTTACATTTCTTTTAAAAGCACTAACTTTTGTATTTTAAAGAAATTTTACAAAAATACACGACTTTGTGTTAAATATTATAAAGCTGACAGATAATATTGACTAATTTTGAAAAAAGTTTGCATTGTATGATTATACATAATTTTAAATTAGTTTTTTATAATTATATATATAGTAATAAAATATTAAAAATTACTAACTAAAAAAAATTCATGTATCCAGATCAAACACAACTAAATAATAAACAAATAACAAAGTAAAAATAATATAGAATTACTAGTTTACAAATTTTAATATTTGGAGGGATTAATGATATAGGCTGATAAAATCATGCATCAATGGTAAATGAATTATATTACACATATAAACATATTCATAAGCATATATATGTATTTACACATACACATTATGAGACTTAAATGCTATGTCATTTTGCACACATCACTATTCATTTGTCATTTATCATCACAATGTTTACTTTAAAACTGCACCAGAAGGTGTGTCAAAATTGTGGGAAAATGTTATTGAAATTAAGTTTTCTTATTTACTCAAAAGCAATAAAATCATAAAATTTCCTTTTCGCTATTTGTGGTAAAATGTCTAGCCAAATACTAAAAGAGGTACATATCCAGAATCATATTTTTTTGAATTTCTCAAGGATATAATGTAAGAGCTATTATTAAAAGCATTTGAGAAGCTCATCCAATGGCACAATATATTCATAAATGTCAAAATTGGTTTCTCTAAAGGCTAACCAACAAATTTTGATTTTAATGTTTTATATTAATCACAGGAAGCTTAATAATGTCAAAGAATCTTCAAATTTTCTTCCATACTCGTCCATCTAAAAACATTTGCATCATACTGGTAAGATAAACAGAGCAAATGATTCAGCATTGCATAAACTTTTAAAACAGAAATGGGCAACTTTTTAGATTGCGGGCCAAAAATCAAGAAAAAAATTGATAGGCAAATATAAATTTTAAATATGTTAATGAGATGAAGGAAATTGTGACTTCACTCTAATAAGTTCCATATATTGAGGATTGAAATGAGATTTACTGATTCTAGGAATGAGGCTAAAAGTTTATCTGCCAGCCTATTAAATTCTTTCCAAGGATCATAGTTAAAACATATGTTCATATATACAAGATGAAGCAAATATAGCAGTGATTTTTTCTGGGCAAGAGATTAAATTTAAGAAATTTAATTTTGATGATTTGTAAAACTCGAACTTTGGCATATTTACAACTGATGATTTCTAGTTTACAACTCAATTAATTCAAGCTGAAAAGCTGACCTCACTGCTTCACAATTTACATAGAAAGGCATAGAAAAAACACCTAATTCTGTTTGAATGGAGACATTTTGAAATCTACGTTCAAATTTTTAACTGCAGTTTTTGCAAACCATCTTTATAATTATTAAGTTTCTCTTTATTTATTGAGGATATTGAATTCAACATTGGGAAATTAGGCAAGTTTTTCTGAACTAACTACCCAGCAAACAGAAGCTTTGAGATGGGCTCTGATATTGTCAATAAATTGATTTTTCTCTTGCATTTTAATATTCAGTTTGCTGTGAAATTGGACACAGCACTATTCTCATTCACATGTAACACTAACAAGACATATAAAAAAATATATAGTATTCCTTACAAATAAATGCATTCTAGAAGCATGTAGTCTGGATGTTTAAATGAATAATAACTGTTATCTATGCAAAATATGGTTCAATATACTGATTTTGAGTTTCAAATTCATTAGATAATATCATTAGAGGAAAACTTTTGCATTTTCTAAAATGTTAAGAATATTTCTGACATTTTCCACAAGAGCAAATGAAATTATTATCAAAGAAGAAGTTATAAATGAGAATATGAGATTAAAAAAAAAAAGGAAATTTTAAGATATAAGAAGCAAAGAATAAAGAAAAATTAGAAAAATTATAATCACATATAAAAGGTTGGATTGAATAGTGCATTTTCATATTTTGTGAACCCATTTGTTTGAGACATTATTGAATATGGATTCCTACAATTTTTAAAATAATATTTGTTGAAACTATAACTCAGAATTATTAAGATGAAAGCCATTGCAAATGTAATATAAAGAATTTTCTTTGAATTAATTCTGATACTTGTGGGACAGTCAAAATATTCAAAACTAATTGCTTATTTTACATATTACATACACACAATATATTAAATACTATTTATAAAAACATGCAAGTACGTTAAATTATCTTCTATGAATAGTTCTTTATAAAATATAAAAATTAAACTGCAACTCTTTCTCCTCAGATCTACCACCACAGGTATATATTTTCATGCTGATATTGCAAAAATTAGTTCTTCACAATATTTCTAATTTACCAAAAATAGGGGGATCTGCAATACTTCTTAATGATAAAGTTTTCAATGATATAGAACAATTGATGAAAAGTTTATAAGTTCAGAAACTTATGTTGTTTTAAAAAGTTTCAGCATTACCAAAATAACAATAAAATAAACTTAAAAGGGAGAAAAGATATGATAGTAAATAATGCCTTATATAAAATGTAATTTTGAATATTTCAGTTTTTGTAATAATGCATGTTTACAGAATCATTTCAAGAAATATAACCATATTTAAAAATGCTTCTTTCTTTAAAATGTACTGCTGATAGCATGGGAGTTATCATACACAGCAAAAAGACCAAACATGCCAATAATAATGTATTCCCATGAATACCATATAGAAATTGGTTCTCACAAACATCAGGTTGTCCAAAGTTTTACTTGTTTTGATTTTATAGTTAAGATTCAAGGTTCTCTAATGAATGCAAATAAAGCCTTTTACAGACTAAAACAACTTTTTAAATCTTTGCTACTATCAAGAAACAAAAATTTTTATATAAAACCTTAATTCGATCAACACTTATCTCAGAGACCTGGATCCTAACCAAAGCTGGTAAAAATAAAATAGCTATTTTTGTGAGAAACATTCTGTGAGCTATTCTTGGTAGGATGTAAATGTTTAGAGAAAATATAACTTTTAACTATATAAAATATATAGACAGTCAAATATTATAAAAATAAATTGGATGAACTGGGTAGCTCATATATTTAGAATAGATGATTCTACTTTAAAAAATTCTTTTACATAAATCTCTAACAAGCAGAAAAAGGGGTAGACCCAAAATGAGAATGGAGTCAGTGGAGGCTGATTTCCTATTTATCAAAGAAATAAACTGGCACACAAGTGTAAGAAATAGAATGCAGTGGAGCAGAATTCAGAGGAAAATACTGGCACACAATGGGCTGCCTAGCAAATGTGATGCATGTTTTAAAAACGGAACAAAAATAATTTAATGTAGCTTCAAAATATATTCAATAATTACAATCAACAGATCTTACACAAATAGACTTAAGTATTTATAATGCATTAATAATTAATTTTCTGTTATAATAACTCACTTGATGATCTACAATGAATGATGTACCCACACAAAATCCTCCATAACCAGGTATTGCTGCTTCTAACGTCCCAGTGATTAGATCAACTTCTTCAATCTAGCAGATAGTCATAAATAATAAATGGGGGATAAAAAGTCACAGTCTGGCAGATAAGCAATGATTTACAATTAATGAGCGATATAAAAACCAATTTATCAGACAAACAATTACAAATTATTAATGGGCAACCAAAGGTCAATCTGGTAAATAAACAATGAAATATAGGTACTAGATGATTAAAATAAAATGTTAAAGTTATGAAACTTAAAAAATCTCTTTCATGATAGTTAAAAATTAATATAATTATTTAAACTTATCTTGAGAAGTAATCATCTTAAGAAATTTCAAAATTTATACAGGGTGTTCATTAATTATTGTCAGGTTTCCCGTACCTCATAACTTTTGAATAAAAAATATTAAGCAAAAAACGATTACCTATTCATAAATTACAACTCAAAGAATTTTACCCATTGCACTCTTAGCAGACTTGCAGTCTGGGTAATTATGACGTCATAAATAAAAATGGCGACCGTGCAGGAAAAAGCAATATGTGTATTGTGGGTTTTTGAAACTAAATCAATCATAACTACTCAATGTCACTTCAGAACAACGTACCAGAAAGATTCTCCTTTGGATAATTCTATCAGATGCTGGTTAACATGATTTCAGGAAACTGGTAGCGTTCTACACTGAAAGGGAATGTGAAAACTGAGCCCTCTGCAAGAAAATGTTGATCGCATCCAAGAAACGTTTACTCGCAGTCCACGAAACTCAATGAGACAAGCAGCTGTGCAGTTTCATATGCTGCATACGACAATATGGAATGTTCTCCATAACCTCCTACATCTGAATGCCTAGAAAATATAAATTGTGCAAGCATTACACCTGAAGGGTAAACCGCATCGTTTTGAGTTCGCTGAACAAATTTTGACTAAAATTGTGGATGATGAAAATTACCTTTGGAAATGGTTCTTCAGTGACAAATCTACTTTTCATTTGTCAGGAAAAGTGAATAAACATAACTGTAGAATATGGGGCTCGGAGAACCCGCACGATTATCAAGAATTGGAAAGAGGTAGCCCAAAGGTGAATTTTTGGTGCACTTTATCATATACTGAAGTTATGTTAGTTAGTCTTCTTTGCTGAAATAACAATAAACTCTGTTATATACCTTGACATTCTGGACTTGCATGCAGTTCCTTAGATGCAGCAATATCAACCAGATGTGATATTTCAACAGGATGGCGCACCACCACATTGTGGTGTGATTGTATGTGACTTCTTAGATGAGAACTTTCCCAACAGATGGTGTGGAAGAGGTGGACCAATCCCATGGCCTCTGAGATCACCGGGTTTAACAAGAATGGACTTCTTTCTATTGGGGTTTGTCAAAAACATTGTGTACCAGATCCCTGTGTCCTCCCTTGAAGAACTGAAATGCAGAATTGTTACTGCCATTCAAAATGTTACCCCACAAATGCTGGAGAACACTTGGAAGGAAATTGAATTTCGTCCCGATGTGTTACAAGTCATGAGGGGCTGCCATATGCAAATTCATTAACCTTTTAAAAATCATTAATAAAATTTTTTGAGTTGTAATTTATGAATATGTTATCGGTTTTTGTGTAGTATCTTTTATTCAAAAGTTATGAGGTACGGAAACCCTGACAATAATTAATGAACACCTTGTATGATAAATATAGATATGATAATTGTTTTATACAATGAAATAAAAGCATTTAAAATAAAGAATACATAATAAAAGAAATTCAAAACATATGATAAACTTGAAAAAATATTTTAAATCTAAATTTTAACTTTAATTTTTTATAATCAACCATTGTGTTTACTGGTTTTGTTGATTTGGAATATGCACTTACACTTTAATGGCTGATAATTAATAATACACAAAAACTCTGGAATGCTTTTATGTATGTCATAAAAAAATGCCCAAAAACAATCAGCAATAACTGACAGGCAACTAAAATACAGCTCTACAGCAAAATTAAGTTTTTAATTCAATTGTGTTTACATTTTGTTGTATTTTATTTATTTGCATTAAACCATGCACAGTATACTGCATAGAAGGGAAGGGTTTCAAAATGCCCAGAATAGTTATATAGTAAATGTTGCACCATGCGATAAACTTGGCATGGAAGGCATTTTACAAAAATACAGTTAATTCAACTTAATTACAAAATTATAAATAATATCTATACACAAAATTTATTGATATTTTTACTAAATTGAAGTTTTTGAGGCTATAATCATAACAATGCTAAAATATGAATAATTTTAATTTGTTTCTTCATTCAAAGCAAACACAGAATAACAACAATAGATAGGTAAAATTTCTAAAACTCTTACTTCAATTCTAAAGTTAAAGTTAACATTATGATCATAGAAAAATACAGCCAAATATAGGAAAATTTGTTGAGTTTTTTTTTTTTTTTGAAAAACTTCAATAACAAATTAATTGCCAAATATGAATTGATATTAGTAAAGAAACTTGAATATGGTGCAGTATGGTTATTTTTTTATAATTTACATTATTTGGAATTTTAAAAAAGTAACACCATTCAATTTTTTGAGCAATAATTGATGTTTGAAAATTTGCCATCTGTTCTTTAAATCTAACAGAGTACCACATATTGAAATAGAACCTATAAAGTTACAATTACTTTGCTTGCATGATAAGGTTTAAAGAAAACTGATTCACTAGTGTATAATCAATTATAATAAATATAATAAAATATAATAAATTGAAAATAATGTTCAATTGAAATTTTCAGGAATGAGATAGAAAATTGATCAGGAATGAGATAGATTGAGATGGGATTTGTCATAGTTGAAGAAACAAACAAGTTCAACAGTTGAAGTAAAGTAGAAGAAAAATATTAAATAAAACTAAAAATTGCATAAAAGTATGGAATTACAAATCAGGTTGCTGTTTATTATACCTATGGATCAGATTATAATCAACAGCTTCTAGAGAAAACCTAGTAGTACTTTTGCAAAGAGTGATTATAGGATTAGACCTGGAGGAACCTTATGAAACTGACTTTCTAAGAGCCCTGCACTTGCCAATTACTGTTTGGAACAATATAGAAGGAAAGACAATATCAAGAGAATTTCAACATACAAGCTTTATTAATGAAATCACTATAGCTGAAAAAAGCCGAAGTAATTTACTTGTTGACTTAAAAGAAGATTAGCCCCTCATGCATGAGCTCTGGCAAAGAATCCCTTTGCTGACTAAAACTTCTTTCGAGAAAAATTTAAACATAGATTCACACATGTGATATGCATAGAAGAAATACAGGATGATGAAATTGTTAAGAATATGGTGTATGAGAATGAATAGAGCATTCAGATACTGAACAAGAAGAAAAATTTATGGTGTAAAGACCATTAGCAAAACAAGCAGATGAATGGTTAATAGGACAAAGATACTTTTTTGATAAAAAAAATAACAATGTTTTTATACACTAAAAAATGGAATGCTGTAGTGAAAAATGTAGTGTTTAAACAGTAAAAGTTAAATGGTTATTCAACCTAATTTTGCATCACTAAAATAAAAGTAAGTGTTGTTTCTAAGTATGAATATCATTTTGCACATGCTTTTCTCAAAGTTCTTCTTATAAGAATTATTTTTTTAAAAATATTTTATTTATAAAAAAAAGTAGTTTGGTAGAAAAAATCAGATATTAGCAATCTAATACATTATTTTTCTGTTACAAACTTTTTATTTGATGAATTGTTTCATTAATTCTTAAAAAATTGTAAAAATGAGTATCTACTGTAAAAAATGTAGAGAAAATTAAAAACAAAAATTAATTTGTTTTAAAAATGAATGGAGAGCAAATGTTAAATAATTTTAAGATAAATCAGTCTACATTAGAATGCAGCAAGATTATGTTATTACAGCTTTTAGAAAACCAACATATTTCTTTTAAAAAAAATTAATAATGCAAAGACTACTAACCTGTCTCAAAAAATTATTATAATTACATAAATAGTAAGTTTCAATTATTTAATTAAATACTAACTGGTATCCCATAATGTTCTGTAACTCCTCTACCAGTTTCTCCCAAGACTCCAAATGAACAAGCTTCATCAATAAACAAACGCACCTTAAACTTATTTTTCAGTTCAACCTAAAATGATATGTAATGAATAATTACCACCCTAATTTAATGCATAATTAATTGTTAGTATTATTAATTCACAAAAACTTTAGAGAGTAATATTTAAGATAGTTGACTGGTAATTGAAAATAGAGATCAATAGAATAGTTTAACATATACAAAATCTGACTATAAAAATTTTTAAGCAAACCTGCTCAGTTAAGTTTTACTTCACCTTCTTAACTTTGGAACAACAGTTAGATATTTATAGTTAAATACTAAAAGCTATCATAACAGAGAAAAGAGGTTATTTGCTACAAGGCAAGGTAATCAGCTCTGTCCCTAGTGATAATAATAAGATTACTAATTTGAAATTATAGTAGTCCTATCATGAAACAAAAGAATATAATGGAGCAGTCAAAACAAAGTTGTAAATGCAGCAGTTTAGTATCAAACAATATTTCATGCAAAAAAATGTAAAGATTTTTATATAATGCACAGTAAATATATTCCAAAATCGATTACAGATTCAAAATAATTACATGAAGTGTGTAATACAGTACACAATACAATCAGTACAAATTATATATATTCAGTAGATTGATAATGAGTATATTTTTCATTCATTTCTATTTGGTTTGTTTATATCGTAAACACATTTTATACCATAGACTAATATGATTGGACAATTTACAGTTGGTCCTGAATTATTACAAATACCCTTGCCTAGGATGGGAATCAAATCAACAAACTAATGAGTAATCAACAAATAAACTAATCACTACGAAAGACTATCTTAGAGTATGCAACACTCTAAGATACAAAGAAAATCTGCAAGGATGATTATAAAAATCAACATTTAACATAAAATCATTATTAGCAAACATATATGCATTTTATGAACAAATGAAGGAATTACAAACCTGAAACACTAAAGACTAAATTAATTAAAAGTAATTTATAGAAAAAAATGCTGCAGATTTTATGTTTTTAAAAGTAAAAATTTCAGAAGTCTGTATTTCTATTCATGTGGCGAAAGCAAGCATTTAAAAAATAAAAATGTTCTTTTTAACATAAGAATATATGGATATGTGCGAAAAAATACTGTCAACAATATCAGGATTTAAAGATGAATGATGTTATATATACAAAGAATTATATATTGGATTGGTGGGATTGGAAAAAAAATTCTTTATTATGAGCATTTTCCAAATAATGACACAATAAATTCAGAAAAGTATTGCTCTCTATTAGATTAATTGAAGACAGTAATCGAACAAAAATGTACAGAAATAGTGAATCAGAAGGGCATTGTATTTCATGAGGACAATGTTAAACCTTGTGTCATTGATAACTTAACAAAAATTATTGGACTTTGGTTGGAATGTATTACTCATTCACAATATTCTCTAAACTTTGCGTCCTCAGATTTGCACTTTTTTCATCATTACAAAATTTATCTCATGGGAAAAATTTCAATTCTTTGGTTGGGATAAAAACTCATTTATAATTTTTTTGCTGAAAAACCTGAGAGGTTTTGGAAGAATTAAATGAGTTGTATTTCAATTTTCATTAAAAAGTGCATAAGTTCTCTAGACAACCCAAAACATCTAGTAATGTATTTATGTTATTCAAACAGTATTCATACGAGTTCAAAATATTCCCCCTTCTACCAAAATTACCAGACATAAATTTAATCAAGAATTTATAGAACCATATTTATTTTTCATGCCATATTTACTGTCCCAATTTATTAGTCATGCCATCCATCTGCAACAAAAAAATCTAGCGTTGCACTGGAATCAGTTGACTTAAATCTGTGGGTTTGATTTTTTCCTTTTCTTACACTGGACAACAAAATGTTCTGAGAAAGGAACTATTCTTATTTTTGACATATGATCATATTAATGACTGCTGTAAGCATAAAAAAATTTAAAATATG